>CM047430.1:35696915-36130068 GCA_026168455.1 Theocolax elegans | reverse complement strand
TAATTAATTGCTTTTTCATACGTGTTAATTATATTAAGGTACTTTGGTAGGTGTGTTATTTATAATTTACTAAACCGGAGCAATTAATTTCTCGAAGAAATTGTACGCACCGAATAAAAGCATTTTAAATTAATTACACATATAAATTGGGTAACATTATGCAAAAATATTGAAAGTTCAAAAAAAAGGTACTGAAAGGAAAAGCGAATTTTAAATTTGTATCGAGCCTAGAATTATAGATTTAATAGCCAATTTTCCATCCGATGGCAGTGAGGATAAAAGTTGAATATGATGGCATTCACTTAACCTATACGATTTTCTTGGTCGATAACAATTGTAGCCTGTACATTAGGGTCATTTTTCTTAAAAAAAATTTTCCAATGGAATTTTTACTAAACTGGCCATATTTATTTATATACATAACAGACCACATATATTTTACACCCAAATAAAACATACTAAAAAGAACGTTATGTGCGTGTACCGCAACTTAAAAAGTTGATAAGTTTTTGTTTTCACCTAGCATCAATATGTTTGTTTTTATTTGATGGCAGACGGCATTCTAAATTGGTAATTAATTGTTGATAAATTAATAGTTAATATGACTATAGTACGATCGAATGCGGCCCGATTCTTGCACGTCGACGGATACTTGTATTACGAGCATTCTGAAGATTTCCGAAGATATTGAAATTGTCGCAATAGACTAAAAGTTTTTGTTTACGTTTTTAACAGTGTGAAATGACAAAGTTTCTTGTGTAGCATTTTTAATTGAGGGATAGTGACAGATTATTAAAATTATTTTTATTAGTTTTAGAATTTTATGAATAATTTTTTTCGCCTGAATAACTTTTTGTACACGTTGAAGCTGAAGATTAATAGTAATTTCATCCTAAAAGTTATATGGATACACGGTATATAAATATAAAATTATACTCATTCCATACTGTTTTACGGTTGTTCGTCAAATACCAATATAAATTTTGTTAATTTATAATTCTAGACGTTGAATCAGCCAACAAAAACAAACTTAAAACTCAAAACTTAAAATTTTTTACAAGAGTTAGAAAACTAAGTAACGAAATTAATCGAAACTTTCCAAGTGATTAAAAAAACATTGTATAATTAAATTATCAAAAGTTATCGGTTCCAAGGTCTAATAAAATTAAAAATAAGAGGAAGTGAGCAGTCAGAAAAGAGGGAAATTGCACATCGTGTCGAGTGGTTCCATAAAAAGGCGGAAGCGTAATCCGCGCACGCATCCCGCGTAAAGCAAAAAGGAGGAGCAGAATAAGAAGCCTCCGGAGAGCCTTAATTTGCGCGCTCCCCTAATGCGTGGGTCGAGGGTAATTTCTCGCGCGACAGAAAAATCTATGAGACATCCAACGGTGAGCAACCAAGGGGAAACCGAAGCTGACTCGTGTGACCTAGAGAAAGACCAAGTATAACGAGTTTTCTTTCTCGAAAGGCAATTTTCTCCCTGACTATCGCATCCATACAGTTTTACTCCGATAAAGTGGATTTTGTAATTTTATGGGTTAGGCCATTGAGTATTTAAGATGCAGTTTATCCAGGAGGGCGTTAAAGGTTTTCATTCAACACTTTAACGAATCGAAATTACGCGTTTTCATAAGAACAATAGTAGTAAGAAGGTACCATTTATTTATTAGTAAAAAATGTTTAAATTAAGAGAAATAAAAGTACTAGGTTTCACGATAAATAGAACGTAGCGTAGCGCAAAAACTAAAATTAATCAGAAATACATAGCCTATAGGAAAAAGTTGATAAACTTGATCAACGAGTAAAAGAAGAAAGTATTCGAAGTAAATTTATGAGTATACATTGGAAGAATCTCAGAAGAAAAGAAAAAGCTCAAGTTCACGACGCAAGGTGGTTGTTACTTTTATTTATGGAAAGTACCTCTCTTCGCAAGGCCTAAATATAGTACCCTCGATAAGACATACAGGTGGTGGCGCGTGCGTAACCACAAATCAACGGGTTTTTGCCAACTTCGCGAACTCCTATTGCGCGCACATATATCGAGCATTCTTAAAATTTTTTTTAATTAAATTACATTTTTCTTAAATTACATTAAAAACATAAATTTTGCCAAGTTTCAACTCACGTAATTAATTTTTTAGCCCGCTAAACGGTTTTTAAGTTTCAATAATCCGTTATAACAGCCTTATAATTTTTAAAATATTCTGTATATCACTAGTTTCATACTTTTGACTTCTGTCCTAGATAATTTCCTTTGTTTTTCCAAATCCTTTTCAGAAAAAATAATGCGATGCTAATATCGCACAGTACGGCTTTTACCAAATCAAATGTAAACTGCAAATTTATTGATTATTGATTTTTTTTGATAATTTAAAAAACGTGTCATGTTTTTCTATATTATGTTTGGAGGAGTATAACCGCTTATTTTCTTTGACTGGAAATGACGTTTTTTTACTTCTTGGTTTGTCCAAAATGTTAATTTGGACCAAAGTTATGTTATAACTAAGTTATAATTTACGGCACCTGCAACTTTACAGACATTCTCAAAATTTCAGGCTTAGTACTTACGCCATATAAGAGACTTTATTTAGATATTATAAAGATATCTTACCTCTATATTTATACTATTTTTACCTTGGATGTCAAATACTGAAGTTCAAAAGATCAAAAATAAATAAAATTTTCGATTTTCATCTGTTAAAACGATTGTTAACCTAAAACTAAGGTGGTTTACGTACTACTTACTAGTCAAATTGTAAGTATTGAAAACAGTACGCACGATTTTGTCGATAAGTAATGGAAATGATCATATATATGCACGCGCGCGCACACACACACACACATACATATGTAAGTAAACACGTAAAGGGTGTAAGTGAACTTTGTTCTTCTTTTATAGTAATTGGATTATGTACCTGTATGTGTTTTTGTGTTTCATCGTGTCACGAGCATTAACAGCTGTAAGAAAGAATTATTTGCGGGTGGTTATTTTAGAAGGACTCAAGACAACGACGCATGAGCTGATTATATAGGTCTGGAGTGTGACCTTTTACTTTATTTGAAAGAAAAAGCTTGGCCTTTATGTCCGTGTAAACTCCACGTCTTGGTTTTTTATTTAATTTGCGAATGATTGATTGGTTTACAACGACCATCAGGGAAGTTCTATTTGTTGGATTTATAACCTTTTAACCTGGACGTTTTTCTTGGCAGTAATATCATACAATCCTCATCGCGTCCATGTTTTCGAGGTTGCTAAATTCAAATCTAAAGTCAACAATCAATAATTCAAAATGATGACTGGAAAATTCGTCGATTTTATTATAATATATATATACTGCTACTACTATTAAAAATAAAATTTTTGGTTTGAGAATCATATTTTTGCACTATATTGTATGTAAATATGTAAATAGCGATTCATTTACAATTTTAATCTAGTACTTATGGTTTTATCTATTATGTTTGAAAACTGAAAATATGATTTAGATATTCATTTCCACATGTCTGAAGCTTCAGAGACAAATTAATTTAAATGAAACGATAATTTTATTATTACCATTTATTTATTTTATTGGAATTTAGTATTTAATAAAAAAATAGCAAAATCTATAACTGTTGTAAAAATTATACAGTTACATTTAGATAAAGCGTTAATAAATTTCGAAAAAATGATTTCTTATTGATTGAACGTCGAATAAATGTAACTTATAACTAAAAAAATCCAAAAACATTTTCAGGTAAAAAGTATACTTTATATCGCCAGTTAAAGTGTTAAAAATCAATATAACCTGCCAAAATTATTTAATACGAATCATATATAAAAACAACATTAATTTTTATAACGATTATTATCTGTAGTTATAGTTCAGTTTATACGTTTCTAAATATATCTTACCACCGATAATATAAAATCTAGAACTCTTATCTATAACCCATTTCTTATAATTTATGAAGTAGTGTTTTTATAGTAGGTAGTTGACCTCGCGTCGTAGTTAACCAATCGTAAAATCTTATACTACCGTGAAAATAATAGATTGAATTTCGGACGATGCTCAATATATTACATGAACTAAAACTAATTTTGTTACAATATTCACCTCGTCTTTACATGCACTCGTACAAACTAATATCCGATTATTGCGGGATGAAAGATTCAATATCGGAATTTAATAAGATAAGGATGTAGAATAGAATTTGGCTTTGCTATTGGTTTCCATTTCGATTGATGATTCAATAACATGAACTTTACGAGTTACCGTGATTTATACGATAGAGAATACGAATATTTGCATTTAAAGTAACTTTTATGTATTTATTCCTTCTTTTACTTTAAAAAATAAAAAAATCTAGTTCTTTTCATTGTAAATATGATGAAAAATTATTATTCTTAAGCAAATTGTTATATTACAACAATGTTTTATCAAAAAATTAATTTTGATACTTATGGTTTATTGGATCATTTTGATACATTTCCAATATTTTAAATATTATTAAAAATATTAGAAATAAAATATTTTAAATTTAATGTATTCATTTTAATTTTAATATATATTTTAAATACAAAACCTTTTTCTAATGGATAATTCATATTTTTCTTCACCGATGTGTCTCGATTATTAATTATTACTGTACTCCGAACGTTTTAATATTCCATACAGGTTTAACGTTAAATGACTGTTTTATTTTTTCAGGCTTTGTACACTAACCCTAACACGTCTCGTGATATTACGTCCTCTGGGTTCGGATCTCGCTTCTATCAGCATCGCCGTCAAAATGCAAAGCTCGAAGCGTACTCTACGCTCGAATGAATTGGCTGTGCCACCAGATGGGATTCTCGATACCGAGCTGGAGCTTCAATTCGCTCTACAGTATCCTCACTTTCTTAAGCGCGATGGCAACAAGCTTCTTGTTCTACTACAACGACGCAAACGATATAAGAACCGAACGATGCTCGGTTATAAGACCCTCGCTGAAGGAGTTATTAATATGGCCCAAGTACGTTTTTATAAATATTTTTTCTTATTATTGATTAAGTATATTTTTTTAATTTTACACGTATATGGAATATTATATGGTGCAGATACAATGATCGTTATTTACTCAACGCAAGATTAAGTTTTAGCGAATTACAGTACATTGCATTTTTTACGTTCTGTGTAATTTTATTTCATAATCCAAATGTTTCTTTTATATATTTTTTCTTGCAAAGGTCAAATCTCGTAAACATTTTTGTAACTCTAAATATCATTGTAATCGAAAAACCAATCGAGTTGATTTATTACACTATTTAATGTAACAATTACGTTATTTGTGAAAAAAAATTTAATTTTAATTTTTGACATACTGTATATATCCTGCCTTTACGCGTAATCACGAATTAAGTAATAATAAATAAGAAGTTAATCGTATGTCTCTTTGATATGTAAATCTTCAATGTAAATAACTAAAAAATTATTATATATTCCACTAATTATGATCGAAGTTAAAAACATTCAAAGTACATTTAACATCAATTACAAGCAAATCTTATAATTAAGCTGTAGTAATTAACATGAAATTTACTTAAAGTCGATATATACTTAAAATATATACGAATATTAACCACTTTTATAATTTACATTTTCCTTAGATAATCAATATTCCGTATTTTCGTCGTAAATTTGCTGCTTTAAAATGTAGGTCACTAAGTGCATTCGATTAATTACGAAATCGTTCATACGACAATGAAACTAAAGCGATTCGCTCGAGCATGCTAAAAAGCCCAATTCACGGTTTTACTATCACGTTTTGTAACAAAAAAAATAAGCTATTTTACGGGGAAAAGCCGTTGTAACTATATCGTCAAAACACTAAATCAATTGAATTCTTATCGTATATTATCATACGTTAAAATAATTGCGTCTAACATTTAACTATGCAATTAATAGTTAAAGAGTAAAAACAAAATTGTCGTAAATTTGTTTGTTACGTTCTTTTTTCGGGATAATCGGATTTAATAGGGCTTTGGAAACCGTGTTGTAACAAATTCGATTTTACGTTTTCTCTATTTCTGAAATAATAAATCGATTTGAATTTAACTAAGATTTTAGAGATAGAATTTGAAATGCATGAAATTTTTTATATTATTTGTTTAATCAGAGAGGTAGATAAACTAAAAATATATATAAAATAACACGCGATTAAAAAAAAAATTTAACTTCTCTTTACTAACGGACATTTGAAAAATCCAATATTTTTCCTACGTAAAATTAAAATATTTTAAACGTTTTTTGTATGATAAAAATGTAGGTACTGCAGAAACAAATGGATCTGGAACTGGAATTGGTATCGGATAAAGCAGAGAAATACGGTGGACATGCGCTGGCTCGCGTCAACGTCGTTGCACTGAGCAGCCAGCCGGTCGACCACGACAAAAGACTGATCAACGACCCGAATGAGCGACTCTGTCAGGAATTTAGCGACGAAGAAGAAGAATTCAGTTCGGAAGGTGAAGCTGAAGGTAGTGATAGCGAACCTACACTCGAGGTACATCGACGAAAAAGTCGTACCAAGATGCCTGGCAATGCTAGGGTATGTTCTCTTTCTAATTTTACGTTATGAGCAATAATTTAAAAAGTATGATATCTGTGAATTATTATAAAGTAAATTATATGTAATTGTGCATATACAGTTTGAATTTTCATAAATAACTCACAGTAACACACATTATTAAGATTGATCAAGAATTACCGTCAATATTGTTCTTAATTTTAAATGAAATGGAAAAATTATAGAAAAATGTATTTAGATATAAATCAAATTACCATATATATATATACTTCTTTAATGAAGTTTTCAATTAAATTTATAGTAAAGATTAGATTTGTCTTTGGTTACTGCAAGACTGTGTGTAACTTGTCATTACAAAATATTTTTAATCTTTCCATAACATAAATGCAATAATAAATATAAAAAGGTATATCAGTTTCAAACAACATTTTATACAAATCCCATAAGAATTCATCTAGCTATTACGTAACTCATTTCCTAAAGCAATTATCGGTTTTAGTTCTTCTTTCGTTATTCAATAGAAGTGAATTAAAAAAATATAATTAAATTAGAATTCAGCGATTTAATAAATATTTTATAAACGAAATTGAAAAATATAGAACAACGTGTTATTTACTTATGATTTATAAATGGCAATGCTTTGAAAAGTGTATAAATACCTTTTGTGCTACATATTTTATGTATAAAAGGTATGGATATATTGAATTTAAATGTCTGTGAATTTGAATTTGAATCAAATGTTTTAAATACATAGTATAATGTAATTTTACTAATGAATTTTATACCAGTTTATTGCATAACATTTTTTCACTACCAAGTTAATTAAGGAAATTACTTATTTTATTATACAATTTTCTATCGATGGTAAGAAACACAAACTTTTTCTTATAATTTTTTGAGAAATAAAAACCTATATTAATTGTTAAATGCAAATAATAAATGTCTACGGTATAGTAAAATATGTCAAATTAAGTTAGTTAAATAATGTTGTACCATTTCAGCAAAGGAATTTAAAGCAAAAATTTATCGCTTTACTAAAGCGGTTTAGAGTTTCGGAGGAGTTGGAACACGATCAAGAAGAAATTGGGCAGAAATTATCAGGTTAGTTAAATCAATATTTACCAATCTTTACATGTACACGTTAAGTTTATGATGTATCTGAAAGATATGTTGTGCTCAAGGGTTTCTGGAATATCTTTTGACAATGTATATGAAAAGTTGAATCTGCTGATTTACTATTTGAATTCAATGTAATATTACATTACAGTTTTCAATGAGTTTAAAAAATATAAAATAATTAGAAGTGTATGTGCTTTTTGCTTGTGTTTATAAAAATATCAACTATTATTATTGCTATTTTTTTCCTTCTTACTTCAATTGATAGAATGTCAAACTCGTTATATTACCATCCAAGTTATTTACCGATTGAGAAATACTATATTAAAAAAAGTTAGTCTTCTATATTAAAATTTAAAGAAAATTATGAGACTATTGCGATGCAATATACGAATCAGCAAAGTTTCAAAGCGACTGGTGTAGTACTTCACGAAATCGCTTGATATTTGAAAATTCTCAAAACAATTAATCTCGTAAATGAATGTACCAATCATCTTTATAGTTTGTACAATTATAAATTACAACTTAACGTAGGGTTATGATCTCGTAATTTTCCTTAAGTTATTATAGAAAATACCGATTTATAAAAAACCTGCGACACGGTATTTTGACACCAATGAAAAGTCAACACCAAAATTTCCTGTACCCGCGTCGCAGAATGTAAGTTCTACTATTTACTTACTGTTTTTTCGCCGAGCTGTTGTCCCATAGGGAATTCTGATTTCTGGCTTCACCCTACTCGAGAATGGAGTGTGTGACTACTATTAATGAAATAAACAACACCAGATTAATAAATAATTACTTTTAATAAATTCCTCAACAAATACACAAAATAATAATAATCGGTTAGGGCGTCTGGCTCGTAATCTGGAGGTCCCAGGTTCGATTCCCGGCCCGGCCGATTGATACAAGCACCACTGTGGAATGAATTTTCAACAAGTGCTTTCTTAACAAAGACATCGTATGACTTCCGTCGCTGATTAGCACCGATTTGGGAGCATAAAAAGAGCGACATTAAAATAATAATAAAAAAAATTATACGTTATCTCACTCTTGTTGCGACACACACACACGTACTCTCTCTCTCTCTCTCACGCGCTCACACTCTAACTCTATCTCGCTCACACGTGGTACCGGTGAAAGGCGACGAGTCCACTCGCCCTACTGTTACACCCTACAGCACGGCTCTATCGTTCCGGTATATATCTCATCCACGCGGTTATATTGCTTATATTTTAATACATAAAACAATTATTTGTATTAAAACAGCGGGTCTCAGTCGGTAAATTATTCGGATGGTAGCGTAAACTATCGTTAGTTTGCTATTAAATAAATTCTGTTGGTAAAACGATAATTATTCTTTTCACGTACGTTAATTAACTGAAAAATTCCAGGCACCCAACCACCACTGTTTTTAATAGTATCTAATTGTACAAACTTGTAATTTAATTTAAGCATGCTGTACTTTGCAACAACGGCGCGACGGTATTTATAAAAAGAAAAAATCTGTGTATCTCGTCCAGTGTGTGAAAGTATCTAACAAACCTCTCTAATATCCGAATAACGAACAAATCATTTAAAAAGAGAGAAATCTAACTAAGCCATATTGTATATTACCTCTCATTCGTATCAACGCGTAAATATTCCATTCGACGATGGCGACGATTGTTCAATTAACAAAATAATTCTGTGTGTCGTGTATGGGTGCGGGTTATCGATTATTATTCAAGAGAATAAAAAATATTTGCATTCAGGTGGCGATATGGAGATCGAGGAACTGTTCGACGAACTCGAAGATCTGTCGGACAGTGGACCGGAATTGGATACCATGTCGGTTAGCAGTACACCGAAACCATCCCTGCGGCCATTCTTTAGTTCTAGTCGTTTCCTTCTCGCTCCACCTAATTCCGGTGAGTTGATCAACTTCTTTTATTACATCTATCATAAATTATGTGGTTTCATGTTTATACATATCTATATACTTGTCAGGTAGAAGAAAAAGTTACTTATACGTTGTTATATACGTATGCTATACTTGGATAGCTTTGGGTCATTTATTCCGTATATACTTTATAAAAATTAATGCATTTTACGAATCAAAAATTTATAATCTCCTGAGTTTTGATGTTTTCATGACAAGTCGAGTTGTATTAAGTACATTACTGTAATTATTACGATGATGTAGAATTGTATTTAATATGAAAATTCTGACAGCTATACGTCATAATTGAAAATAACAATTTTTCAACGTTTTCAAACAAACAGTAGCTACGTATCATTTAGCTTTTACAATTCAATATGCATTTGAATACGTGTAAAGGACGATTCTAACAAATGTAATCGTCAATTTTTCAAACATTTACAGTTTATCGAATAACAACCAGCTCAAGTTTACTGACACTTTGGTAAATCGGCATGTCGTACCTAATTGTTGATAATTCATTATTTTACTTTGACTATTAGAAACAGTTAAGTTTGTATTACAACCAATAAAACTTGGGATTTACGGTTCCCTGTTTGGAGTATAATTTAATATATAAATGCTACTTAATTGTGTATATATAAATATAATCTCAAGTGTCAACATCTCCAAACGAAAATTCCTGTAGATCCACGTGCATCAATTCGAAAGTATATATACCTGTTTATATGTGATTTGGCTTATGCTGTGTTTTGTTAATGTTTCGCATTATTATTTATTGCAGTTACGTCAACCAGCTTTATCGAGTTATCTATATAACTATATTTCGGCATATTTTATTTATAACTTAATTTGTTCTATGAAAATTGTGGACTTGTCAAAAACTTATCAATTTTCTCCAAATTTTACGATGCTACGTGTAAATGTACCAGTTAGCAGCTTAAACTTTGCCGACTATAATTTTGGAATAAAAAAAACACCTTGCGTGTTCATTTCACCGATCTCTCAATTGTTAGTAGAAGATCTTCTGTAAAAAAATAGTTAATTTTCGACGGTTAATTGTATCTTAAATGTAATTTTTTAAACGTGTAATCTGCTAAGTTTCTAAGATTGTTTTGAAATATTTAACAATTTTTATCATTGCTTTGAAGAAGGCCACCGTTTTTTCATAAACGGTCGGAACTTTAGCAAATTTGTATTAAAATTTTTAAATATTTTTTTAAATACCAAAATGCTAACATTGATCGTTTATTCTGAAAATAATGAATGAATTTTTTATAAATATTATGTCAGAAAATTTTAATAATATAAACAAAAAATTTAATAATTTAATAATGGAAATTAAAATTTGAAAATAATTGCGAACTGATATTACAATGTTCAAAAAAATGTATTGGTGTCGATAAATTTACAGAAAATTGTGGACTTGTCAAAAACTTATCAATTTTCTCCAAATTTTACGATGCTACGTGTAAATGTACCAGTTAGCAGCTTAAACTTTGCCGACTATAATTTTGGAATAAAAAAAACACCTTGCGTGTTCATTTCACCAATCTCTCAATTGTTAGTAGAAGATCTTCTGTAAAGAAATAGTTAATTTTCGACGGTTAATTGTATCTTAAATGTAATTTTTTAAACGTACAATCTGCAAAGTCTCTAAGATTGTTTTGAAATATTTAACAATTTTTATCATTGCTTTCAAAAGAAGGCCACCGTTTCTTCATAAACGGTCGGAACTTTGGCAAATTTGTATTAAAATTTTAAAATATTTTTTTTAAATACCAAAATGCTAACATTGATCGTTTATTCTGAAAATAATGAATGAATTTTTTATAAATATTATGTCAGAAAATTTTAGTAATATAAACAAAAAATTTAATAATTTAATAATGGAAATTAAAATTTGAAAATAATTGCGAACTGATATTACAATGTTCAAAAAAATGTATTGGTGTCGATAAATTTACAATAATTTTTAAGTTTCCTACAAGTCCTAAAAGTAAGATTAGATTTGTTTGTCATGAAGAATAACATACATACACCACGAATTACAAAATTTAAACACGACATTATATTTTTAAGTTAGTAAACTGATTTAGTACATATTTTTACATTATGATTAATTTGATATAGTATTATTAAATTATTTAATTAAAAAGTATTATTTTATAATAGCAAAGGAGTATAAAAATATATATTTGAACATGCATGAATTTTTGGTAATTTTGGACATTACCATATACAACAATTAGTCCAATGTTAAGAATCTACATATATATTTAAACATGTATAAGTATTTGATATATAGCGTAACAATTGAATATTTGTAAGCATGACGATAAACTGATACTATCTTAGTCGATAAGTAACGATTTTCAACGTATCTTAAAAGGTTGTAGCGTTATCCAATTAGCGCCTCCACGCTATTTTCAACTTTAGGATTTATTGGAGCACATGTATTACTCGAAAAGGCTTTGACGATTTTTCTTAGATATGGTATAAAAAGAGCTTCGATGCAAAGCTTTTTAACTCAATTTTTACGAATCTGCTTAATTAATACGTATTTTAAACTATTAATCTCTTTCATATGCTTATTATATATTTATTTATTTTTGTCAAATAAGGTATAACGTTACAACCGCAAGGATTGTCGTTAAATTTTCTTCCGTAATTGGAAATATAGGATCAATCTGGATCGATTACACTTGTATCTTTATTTTAAATGCTTAATAAATTGGAATACCATCAACATTGTACTTTTAGGCCGTAAAACGATACAAGATCGTAAAAAATTTTTTAAAGCTTCGTAAATGATGTACTAAAATAATTAAAATTATCAAACACATAAAAGAATCAAGTTACAATTTTTGATTTTATGAGGATTTGGACTAAACTGATGTTTGTTTCTATGGATGTATTAAATTAAAATTATAATAACATTCTCGTCAATTTTACAAAGTAATTTTGTATTTTTCAGACACTTAATTTTAGATTAATATTTAACTTTGAAATACGCTTTTCCATACATTTAATAATTTTATTAATAAATGTCAGATGTTGTTTATTACTTACACATAGACGTATTAAAAATTGCAAATATTACTCTGAATAATTTTAAAGAAAATTTCCATAGTATGAATATACGACAAAGATTAAATAATGTATAATATTTAAGTATATAAAAAAATGCAAAAACTTGTCCAGCTTGATCCTGTAGAAACTCTCGATTTCCCTTAAAAGTAGCGAATTTAATGTATACTCGAAACATAAAACTATAGATCGATAAAAGAAACAGAAACAAAGCCTTATAAAAAAAAATTAACTAAGTGAAAGTCTGGTGGGTTGGCTTTGCACTGTTGCATGGTACGATTCGATAGTAGTAACCTGTGAGGAGACCGGAAGCAACTCGGTGACGACCACTGGCCAACTCGCCCCCGGTCAACCCAAGGAAAAATCACGTGTCGGACACACAACCCCAGGTACGTAGCGGGAACGTTGCGAATCGACTCTCTCTCCCTCTCTCTTTCTCTCTCCCTCTCTCTCTCTATCTCTCTTCTATCTCTCTCTGCACGTCTACGCGACACCGATTCGAGTCTTCCGAGTGAATGGTGCACCAATAACCACCTCTCTTCTATCTACTTTTTCTCTACTGTGTGATGTTTGCGTGATGAACATTTATTTTTTATTTTTTATACCGATCGATTAAGTGATATGTCATCAGTTTGTAAGTTTTCTGACCGATAATTTTAATGGAATTTTTATGATTTTATTCAACATTTCATTTTGTTTAGTATATATGCATCACCTTTATATAAACTGGTATTGTAATGAAATTCTGATTTACCGACAAAGCTTTGGGGAGTTTTAGATTTTACATAATGAAGCACCTCGCAATGCAATTATACTTCTATTTGTAAGAAATATTTGTTAATACTTAAATCTATTTTAAAGAAATTATAAATAATATTTTAATATTTTGAAGAATAAAGTAGTATCTGTAAATAATCTTGTATACATAGAAAACAACCTTATAACTAGGGTGCTTTGTCAACGTAAAAATTGTTATAAAATTGTAAGTGTTGATTGTCCTTCGTTTACAAATAATCGACCCATGTGCTAAAAATACTAGTAATACTAAAATTTGCAATTATTTTCGTACAATTGTTTTCGATGACTTGAAATTCATTTTAAAATATTTAATTCACTGTAAACTCTGAAATAAAAAATATACGTTAGAGTATGTAAATCGAGAGCTCTATACTGAAAGTGTTAAATATAAGAATTACTTTTATCAATTTACACATTGTAAAGGTTAGTTGTGAAAAACTAATAAAAATTTCTACTTAATATTTAGCGAATTCGTGGGTAATCAATTAAATTAAAGGAAAGGCAATGAACTCTTAGAGTTGCACTAATCAATGTTGCTTTTAATTATTAATTATTAGATTACCTAAATATATATAATAACAAGTGACGTAATAAGCCAAGAGTAAAATTACTTATATCTACTAACTTAACCAGATTATCAAAATACTTTGCACGTAAATTAATCGGAGCTATAGCTAGCCTGTAGGCAAGTTTCTATATCGAAATGTAATTATCGGCGCAATCTTAGCACCCTCGCGCATGTGCACCCTCCGACTTTCGAGCGTTACTTTCTTCAACGTAACGATAAAATGATAGGAACTATGTCAGTGACGGTAGGGCGGAGGGGGGTGGAGATTTCAGGAGAACCGAAATAACGAGCTTGCAGCTAAGAATTTGAAGAATCTAAATTATTTGAGCCTTGTTGGTTCGTATGAAAAATTGCAAAAACTTAACTAACATTTGAACAACTTACAATTAATGTGCTACCTTGTAATGATACAGAAGTTTGAAAAAGCATTTTAAGGAATTGTTAAAGCGATACCTGATCTTACCTGGACGATTTTAAGATATTTTATCAATGTGCAAACGCATGCCTAACTCTACTTTTAGTATGTAAATCAGTATCAGATTGATTGCGATTTCAAAGTATATACAAAAATAATTCAGATTTGTTTAACTTGGTAAATCTTTGATCGTGATTTAATTCGCGAAATTTACAATTTTTAACGAAAAAGGCTCAGATATATATAGAGATTATTTTGTAAAAAAGGGAATACTAAGCATATCGGATATCAGTGTCACGGACTCTAAAATTGATAAGTGACAATTTTGTAGATTGGAGAAGAAACTCGAGCGGTTGATCGAGCAAGACGGATAAAAACCGCGTTAGCGAAACCGCCCAGCGAGCTTTCCTCTTCTACTCTACGGTTACATATGCGGTAGCCGCTTTCGCGATATCAAGGTGATAAGTTTTCAAGGGGGATGTCATTGAGAGATCGATGTGTATATATATATACATATGTACATCGATTGAATTCTACGCTTTACCTCATTGGCATCCCTTCTTGCCGAAATTTTTCAAATTATCACGATAACCTGCAACGATCAACATTTATCACATTTTAATGCAATTTTCATACCTCTCGTTGCGACGAGATTGTATACTGTTATTGAAATACATACATACACACGACTTGTATTATAATAAAGTCGATTATAAATGAAAAAACGATATATTTTTTTAATTTCTTTTTTTTGTACTTGAGCGAGTGGCGCCCGACGAATGTGGGAATAAGTTTTTTTTTATGCGCGCATGTGTGTAACTGCAAAGTGTCTATGTCTCTCTATCTCTACTTCCCGTTTTCCCTCTCGCTTTCATGTTGTCTGCTGCAGACTCTCTCTGTCTACACTTATGTACGTACGTATTCTTTATTCTCTTGGACATTTTTTCTAACTCTTTGTCTGCTGCATTCTGCTGATGTTTCGTTTGCTTTATTTCTTTTCTTTTCTTGCAAGCTCTTTACCAGGGATGTGAAAATTTTATATATATATACATATACGTAGGTTTACATGGATGATGCAGATACGCAAAGTACAGTAATTCTCGACGTAGTTCTTTATTTTCGATAACAATGTAAAATACATTAATTAAACTTTTAATTTTAAATTACGCTTTATGACGTTCATATTAAAAAAAAAGTTACTCTAAATTTTTTAAGAGATCTTTTTTAAACGGGATGAACAAAATGGTATAAAGTTTTAATTTTATTCAATTCGAAGTAGCCTTTATCTGCTACGAGTATTATAAAATACATTTAGAACCATTTTAAATTAATTAAATATAAAATCCAATGTTTAAGTTTCCATTAAAATTTTATAATTTTCGAAGCTATATAGTTGTTGCAGTGTAACGTTATACTCTAATCGGTTTTTAAGAACAGGCAATATTCACATCCCCCGAAGTTAAAAGAAAAAATTAAAGCTACTGGCTTGATTAATGAAAATAAGAATTTATTTTTAATAGATTACATTAAGTTGAGATGCACTTAGATCGTTGTTATCAAGGTATTTATTAACACGCTGTTGTTAATCTTGTAAAGCTCTTTACACGGAAGTTCTTCACTTCACTCTTTACTCACGTCGTAAGACAAAAGTTTACAAATTTATCTATTCGAACGAAGTCTATCCCACTTCTGTATATTCACGTTTGAAGCACATATTAATGCAACTTTCAAAGGTTAAACTTAATTCTTTCTATTAACCAGCGAAAAAACAACTAAAGTTTCATATCACGTTGGAAAAATTCTGTTCTATTTCATATTAATGTAAATTAATTTTAAGTGTTTTCTTAAATAAAACGGTAGGATTAGTTTTTTTATAACGAAAACTTTTAATTCAATTGTTTACGTAAAAATAAATGTATTAAACTTGTCTTTACACAAAATAATAATACACAGAGAGAAGAATTTCAATAAATATTACTAAACTTACACTGGCATGGTAACAGATTTCCGAAATCTAAAAATTACTGAACTTTTTGTTATTTTTTACTGAACTTTCTATAAATTTTTAATGAATGTCTACTAATTTTCAATAAAAGTTCAGTAATATCTTGCATTTTGGCAGTCTGTTACCGTGTTTGTACACGTTTCGTAGAATTTACTAAAAATTCTTCTGTCCGTGTAACAAGTAAACAAATTAAAATAAATATTTTTTCGGAGATATAGAAATTATAATATAAGAAAATGTTATAATACAAATATTTCTATATTTTTGAATATTGAATCTATGCTTGTATTGTTATAGGTATGTAATGAAAATACTTTTGGTTATTACATAAATATTTCAGTTAATATTCATTTTTAAAAGTTCTAATAATTATTGAGTTGTATTTTAAAAATTTTGTTATTTTAAAAATTAAAAAATTACTGTATTTCGTTATAAACTAATAATTTTTTTATCATTCAATTTATTGCAATTGTTTTATTAATTTTACGTGTAATTGCAGATAATTGTTGGAATAAAGGATAGAACGTAAAATATAAAATTACAGTGAAATACGCGTATAATCCCTTGTATTAAAATTTCATATTTATAGCAAAAGAAAAGTAAAAGTATAAACGAACGTGTATTAAATAAAAATTAGAGTGACAGATATCGGCCTGGAATTATCCCTTAACGCAAGCTAATAAAGAGATAAATGTCTTAAGCTCTGTCGCAGGATAATGCAATTTTGATTCCCGCGCGTCTATTATTAACACGGCCTGAAATTCACCAGTTAATTATGAAATCGCTTTACCCATATATGGGAACAATTTATGTAGAAAGAGAAAACAAAGTTTCACAAAATTTTTCCAACTGATGTGTACTTGCGTAAAACAAATACTTGCGCTTCTTCGACTATACTGCACAAATCCACCTGTCACGGCAGTAAAATGAATCACTTTGAGAAAAGAAAAAAAATGTATTCGGAAGATAGTGAAAAAAGAGAAGAAAAGGAGAGAAAAGACACGATGGGCGTGTAAAACTAGGGGGCTGTTGCAGAACGCGGAGTGGATCGGCAAAGCGATGACAGCTCACGTCGTGCCGACAGCGATTCACACGCGGAAAATTGGACGGATCACGAAGCAAACGATCCACCGAATAACAATGCGCTTGCTGGTTCACCACCCAAATCGGCAGGTGACAAGGAGATCGCTAAGGAGAAAAATGAGGATAGGAAGAGCAGGCTCTTCGCAAGAGATCGCGGAACTTCTGGAAGTAACAAGATGAAGAAACACAGTTTGAGTGTCGATCTCAAACCTGCGGGAGATTTTAATAGTACTGAGGTAAGGATTTTTGTATTATACAGTAATCATTAAAATCATAGTTTCAATTATTTTTCCACTTTCATGACTACCCGTGCAAAGTAAATAAATTAACTAGTCTATCCAACAGAAATAAGAGTTATTACAATTCTATGAATTTGAATCTTTTGGCCTTTTAGTCTATAAATCAAAACTATACATGGAGAGAAAAAATTAATAAAATTCACCCATGTGTTCAGGGTAAAATGCTGGCGTATGCGAGGTTATAAAATAAAGTACCCAGTATTTGGACAAAATATTGGGATCGATTCTTGGACAGCAGTAATTAACTAAAATTAACTTAAATATGGCAGATTATTTCCGATATAAACTGTCGACTTGCAGCGGAACAATATTAATTTATATCATATTATAAACCCAGTGTTGGATAAATGAAAATATAATATGCACGGGGTAATTTATAGGTTTTAATCTTGAAACGTTTCTAGCCGCGAAAAGCGCTGGTTGAGCAGTTAAGTCGAATTTTGCCAGATGATGCGTTACCAGATTCCCTCGCATTGATCTCACTCTCGGATCCCGGTGGTGTGGTCCTTGCTTCTAAACTTCTAGATCGAGGTCTTCGAGTCCTCACAGCGGCATCGGCTGCTGACGTGCGTGCGACCTTTACGTGTCTCATTGCAAGAATACAAAAATAGTAAGTATCGACAAGTATTAATATTTTTATTTCGATATAATACGTTGCTAAAGTTTTCTTATACACAATCTGTTTTGGAAAAATGGCAAAGACATTAATTGCCTTGTAATAGTTGTCCAATATTCCTAAAAATGATCAGGAAACATTAAAAAATTCTACCATATTTCTTAAAGGCAGTCCGTACTCATAGCTTCACAAATCCACCACCCGAATTTTGCGAGCAAAAGTGGCGCTGCCGTCAGATAAGCTGAGTTCATATTCGACAATAATTATGAATATTTATAGGAAATAGAGTTTCTACCACACAAAATCAGAGTTGAGCGAGGGGTTATTCACTCCAAAGAATCACAAACCACTTGAAAATAAATCATGTTAGAGTCATTCGGAGTCAATAGTTAAATCAATTGTAATCGGTGATGATTTTTTGAGAATCAATATTTTACGTAATCACTTTTATTAAAATTGATTACAAAAAGATTACAATAGTCAATTGTAATCAAATTTGTAATCACAATGTAATCAATATGAATTCTTGGATGAATGTAATCATAACGAGTAAAAACAATCTCGCTATTTACTATACTTTCAGTTTATTGGAAGTTGAAAAAGAAGTGTTTTGTTTTAAATGTCGTGGAAGGGGAGGGATTTTGAGAGTTCGCACCGTCGAAGAAAGGTTATTACTAAAGGGAGGTCACTCGAGCGTGTTCGACAGTCCGAGAAGTTAATAACGTGGATTGGATTCGATTAACGAAATATTAAAAAATGCAAAATTTGATGTTTTTAAAGAAATATCCTCTTTAGGTGTTAACGTGAACGAAATCAATTGCAAAAATATTGATTTTAAAGTTTTCGAATTAGAAGAAAATTCAAAGACTGTATGTATGCCCGATAAGGAATGTAGCAATTCTATTTTAGAAAATGATGCCATGGTATTATGTTCCATAGAGGGAACTTTAGAGCTTCCTGAACCCAGTAAAAATTATGTAAAAAAATATCAATCTGAAAGCCAATCAAAAATGATGTTGCCAACTGATAGTCCATTTACAGTCGTGATTGATTCAACGAATAAACAAAAAAAAAAAAGAAATTGAGCAGTGACAGGTTATTACGAGTTCGTGAAAATGAATTCAAGAAAGCATCTAAGAAAATTGTTTCTGAAAAGGCTTTTTTTGAAAAACGTTCAGAATTATATATTGGAGATTGGTGTCTGTTTGAAAAAAATGGGACCACAAAATGTCTTATTGGATTAATTTTAAGTTTTTCATATTAGAAGGTAACACGTGGAAATCTACGGAATATTCTCAAGACAGTGTTAAAATTAAGGAAAATCAAAGGGAAATAGGAGTATTGTGTAATTGGTTTGAATTAAAAAATTGTAAATTGATATATGTTCCTATGGACGTACATGGGTATTTTAACATAAAACAATATAAATACACTCTTTCTTCTCCATCTGTAGATGAAAATGGTCTTGTTATCGATTCAAGCATTTGTAAAAAAATAATAAATTTGAAACTTGTTTAAAAAAAAACAAACTTTTACAAATATTTCTCTATTTTATTGACCTATACCTTATTTCAATAGAGAAAAATAATATTAATGTAAAGGTTTTTATTCATTGATTAAATTACTTTCATACAGGTGAACATTATAATTGTTATGTCCGAGGTTATGTCACTTTATTCAAGGAATAAATTAAGCAATAAGTTATTAAGTGCTCAAATGACCATCAACATTGGGTGTATAACATCCCGACACCTTAATCATCGCACTGATAATATTAACTATAACGTTTGATTTAAACAATCAAAATAAATATAATTTATTGAATTATGTAATTACTTTCATTTTGTTACTTTGTACATAATTAATAATAATTTATTAAATCCACCACCCGAATTTTGCGAACAAAAGTGGCGTTGCCATCAGATAAGCTGAGTTCATATTCGACAATAATTATGAATATTTATAGGAAATAGAGTTTCTACCACACAAAATCAGAGTTGAGCGCCATAGCTATTGATGTAATGATTAATTACTTATTGCTTAGCTGATCGAAAAGTCAGTATTTTCGACGAATAGTGAGAAGTACGAATCAATTCTTAGAACACATACCGAAGTCACTTCGTACTTCTCTCTATTCGTCGAAAATACTGACTTTTCGATCAGCTAAGTAATATGTAATTAATCATTACATCAATAGCTATGGCGCTTAACTTTGATTTTGTGTAGTAAAAACTCTATTTTTTTTTAATTGTCCAAAATTGTTGTCGAATATGAACTCAGTCTATCTGACGGCAGCGCCACTTCTGCTCGCAAATTTTCGGGTGGTGATAAATTCAACTATACTCTAGGGACTCCCCTTAAAAAATAAACTATCTCTGGTAGAAACGTTAATGATTTGTTGGCTAATGTTTCGTTAATTTTGAATTTAGAAATATCATATACTATCATTATTTCGTTATTAATAATAAACATTTATTTTTGTTCCTCATACATATTCTATTGTCAATAATTAAACCTATTATTCTAATTAAAGATATTATTAATAAGTTTTTATTATTCATATTTGCCACAAATGCTCCCATTTAATTAACACTTTAACCAACAAAATGGTATATTTTCTATTAGAAATATTTGGATATTTATAGGTTACAAAAGTAATATGAGAAAAAAATAGTTGAAAGATTTATATATGTCAGGTACCCTGGTAGAAATCGGAAACATTTAACACCCATTTATTAGGTATGAAAAACTGGTAAAAAGTATAAACTTCTTTTTGTAAATTACCCAAATGTGAGTAAATTCTAACTTTACCTTCGTCGCTGATTAGTACCAATAATATAAAAAGAGCAACGTTAAATTAATAAAAAAAATCTAACGAAAACGTGGTATCATCACATATAACGATTGCTCGGACCAGTTAATTAAAATTTACTAAAACTTTGTTCTAAATGAAGAATGTCTTAATTTATATCGAAAATAGTATTGACACAAAAGGTACGATTTTATAATAGTAATATTTGTAATTACTATGAAATCGTAATATATATATATATATTAAATATATTTAAAATATTTTAAATAATTAAAAAAAATTTACAAATTTAACTTATCTTATTAAATGGAGAAGCCTGGGTTAAAATTGAATAAAAGATATTTAATTTTAACAATAATTTTTTTTGTAACAACTGAAAACATTTCTTTATTTTTAAAAAAAATTATATTGTTATTAACTTTTATTTTAAATTTTTTGACCAATTTATATGTTCAAAATAGCCTTAGGCGACAAGCAGTTTAAATAAAAATAATAATAAAAACAAAATGATCAAAATTTAGCTGCAATAGTTCGGCGAAGCCACCAGCACCGATAAAAGTAGTGATAGCTGGAAGCGACAGTTTCGTGAACACGGTGTTACGACAGTACGTCGAGCTGTTAAGCTTCAGGTCACCAGATTGGCAGAGCTACCTACGATTCCTCTTAGTACCTCTCGGGTTCAACAGTCTTTCTAGGTATCTTGCTTCGATCGACACCAAGTATTCGTTACTCTTCGGCGACGAATGGCGAGAGATCGCGGAACGCGAGGGTGCCACTACAGGTGAAAGCGCTGATCGAGTTATCGAGTATCTTGCATCTACAGCGTCTACTCTTCTCTTACCTATTGCTGAGGCTATGGTCACTTATAGGTCAGTATCCAATCTCGTCCATTTTACCAAATCGATTTCAAGAAAAGTTATATGACTAATCAAATACACAGTTGAGAGTACTCGAAAAAACTATTTTCAAAGTTTTATTGAAATCCCTATTCGAGCTTGTGACATTTTTCTAGTTAGTATATGTATAAGTCTACATACATACCCTACCTGTCACTTATACGAATGTTGAAACGCAAACGAATTAAAATGTCAAGTTAAACATCACACGTCTGATATGGGAATTATCTACTCAGTCAGCCAAATCCGAAATCCAAAAGGTTTAATCAAAATATTTCGTTTGTTTTGATTTTAAATGACAATAAAAATATATATTTACTCTCTTAAAGGAAACTTAAAAGGCGTAATAATTGTATATATTGATTATAATCAAAAGTAAAATGTAAAATATTTTGCTATTTCATTATTACTATATTATTAGTTTTAAGCTGACTAATACTTAAATTACTTTTAAATGCTTTTTATGTTCAAAATTAGCTGGCTGATAAAATTTGTGCATTACTAAAGGTCTCTTCTAAATCCATTTTAATATCGCAATTAAATTACTTTTATAGAAGTTAAACCGAAAAAGATAATTCAATCCAATTTAAGGAGGTGGCATACCCAGTAGGTTACCGACTGAGCAAAAAGAGATAATTATTCCATTTATTTATAAAAATGCGCAATTTTATGTAAAATCCGAATACAGAAGCATTAGATAATTAAGTAATAAGTAATTCTACGAAGTTCCAGGTCAATGCGATAAAGACACCCTAAAAAATCAGAGATAATCGTAATTTTCGGTGCAGAAATTTTTTAGGGTGTCTTTATCGTATTGACCTGGAACTTCGTAGAATTACTTATTATTTTATTACCTGGTGCTTCTGTATTTGGGTTTTGCATTAAATTACATATTTTTTTAAATAAATGCAAAGTTTCAAGTCAATACAACAAAGACACCCTAAAAAATTTTTGCATCGAAAATGTACGATTGTTTGTGATTATTCGGTGCAGCAATTTTTTAGGGTGTCTGTGTTGTATTGACCTGGAACTTTGTATGAATGACTTATTATTGAATGATTTAGTGCTTCTGTGTTTGGGTTTTGGATACAATTGCGTATTTTTTCAAATAAATGTAATAATTACCTTTTTTGTCTCGGTCGGTAATCCACCGGGTAAGCCACCCCCTTAACCAGTTCAGATAAATAGTAGATAAAAATACTTTTTTAGAATTAAGTTATTTTAATCATATATAGTGATGAGAAACCATAATGTATAAAGTATTTAAAGACTGAATAAATTTAACGGTTTAAAGTCAGTGGGAAGTTTAATTCCCATCTATTTAATTTTCATTAATTTTTGTCTAATGTTTTACGGCTTTATCCTGTGCTGAGACGCTTTTCAGACTTACTACATATAATGAATGGACAAAATTGATGTTTTTGTTGGTAAACGAATAGAGCTAGAGTTATAAAAGTTTATATATATATATATAGTACTATTATAAATATTCATTCATATATAAATAAAACAAAACAAATTAATAATATCAATTATGACCTTTAAAAGTTTTTTTTCAAAATTCGATCCGTAATGGATTTAATTAAATAAGGCAGATATTAAGTATTCAATAACAAGTATTACATAGAGTAACTAATTTAAATGTTGATAATAAGAAGTGAAAACTAAACTAATGACAATTTACAGGGAAACGGACGACAGTAGTCAAATCTTCGTGCCATTTGTCAACGAAGTAAGAGTCGGTTGTCCGGATAGTAGTGCATCAGCCTCGGTTGACCTCGACGAGAGTGGTGCAACTACTTCGGGCTCGCCACCCTCGTTACCACCTGCGACGTTACCGTTAGGACCACCCCCAGGTCGGCTTACCCCACCGAGCAGCCCGAATGTTGGTCAGCCCAGGGATGGATGGGAACCAGTCGAGCTGCAGCTCGACTACTGGGGCAAGCCTGCCTTGGGTGAGAAGGCTAAGAGTTCTTTAAGGCAAGCTTTCAGGGTCCTTCACGTCCAGAGGCTCCCACAGCTCGGCGAGCAACCTGGTCAAACCTTGTGTATGAATTATATGACTAAGGAAAAGAAGCAGCAAAAGAGTGAGTACTTTTATTTCTCTATCTAATACATTTATTTTACAATTTGTGTATTTCTCTAACGACAGTTCTAACTTCTTAATCAATCAAAATTTTTACAAATATCCTAGGCGTTTAAAATGTTGAACATAATAAACTCTGCACTTAGTTGAATAACTGGTACGTGCTCATAATGTACTAACATTTGAAAAAAATACTGTTTAAGTTTTAATTTTGATTAATCACAGTAATTCATCGTAACTTTCAGTGGCCAGTAATAAATTTAGGTAATTAATGCTATGAAGCAGCTGAATAAATCAGTTTGATTACACCGATTGCATTGGTTTCTTTTATCAATTTTAATTACAATAATAAATACTTTTTCATTTCACATAATATTTATTTTATCGAAACCATTTTAATTAAGAATATTATAATTTTTAATGTATTGCTGAACTATGTCGTTAATATTATTAAAAACATCAACGTTATTTTAGTCTACGACAATAATAATAATAATGATAATACTAAACAACAGCAATACAAAATCATAGAAATAAATATGATATATAAAAAATAATTGCTCCCGATGATTGAAATAATTTAAAATGAACCTTATTTCTTTCCACGCATCCATTAAAACGTATTTGTTTCAGTAATGAGGCTTGGCAAGAAGAAAGAAAAAGAGAAAGAACACGAACCAAAGAGCCAGCAAGTTGACGGTGTGATGCGGTTAATATGCTCGGCAAAGACTCAAAACATTCCACTGAGAGGTAAACATTATATAGTTTATCTCTTTAATTTTTATTACATTATAATCCTATAGTTCAATTTTAGATCTATGTGAAGTACCATTAGCTAATAATTAGTTCTTAGGACGAACGTCCAATAATATTATAAATTAAAACATAATTATTTTAATCTTATCTATATATGAGTATATTAACTATACAAAATAAAATATTAATAATAATAAAGTAAAACTAATAAAAAGTTTTTAAAAAATAAATAAAATTTTGATTATGTCCGAAATAATTGTTTTATCATAGAGTAACATTAGTATTGAAATTTATCGTTTTCGTTCATAAAATAATCATTATTATTTACGACATCTTTTATTTGTTTAGTCTGTGTTATTAAACAATAAAGTGTGCATTTGTTAATGCAGGTTTATCATTATATTAAGAAGCCATTATAGTCAACCTCTATTTATTTATTATAAAAAAAAGTAAATAAATAGTATAAGATATCATGTATAATTATAGAGCGTACAAATATTACTAAAAACTCAATTTCAGTGAGCATCGACGGCAGCGAGTGGTACGGAGTCAAGTTCTTCCAGCTGTCAGCTCAATGGCAGACGCACATCAAGACCTTCCCGGTCGCAATGCTGGCCTACAACTCGCAGCAGCAGTCGCCCAGTCTCGCGTGAATCGATCACATATCCGATAACCAATAAGTCCTCTAATATGGACCCTTGGTTTTTACGTTTCCTCATTGGCAATAACCAACGATTACCGAGCATGTAATCGATGTTACATAGTATCCTTTTTCGTTAAAAAATCTCAACAAAAATATGATAGAAATTTATATATTTTGTTGAGACCGCTTTTAGAACTAAGGTTTTCTTTTTCTTTTATAATTCATCAATTTATTTTATTCGTATATTCTTAGCTTATGTTACCGACTGAGTTAACTTGATACAAATTTTTATGTATAAATGTCAATGACATTTAAATACAAAAAAATCAAAATTTAGCGATTTGTTTGTACATTAAGATGTGAAAATTGATTTTACTAAATTTCCAATATTTTTAGTAATTGAATGCAACACAAAGAAATTTAGACATTTTAAGTCAATACTTATGCGAATACGAGACTTATATGTGGAAAAAATAATATTTTAAAATTTAATTTTTATGCCAAGTATTGCATAGAAGTGCGCCGTTTTCATGTTCAAGTTTATCTTAAACTTTCGTGTTTGTGTAACACATTTTATTGTAAAGTTAACTATCTGTGATTTTAGAGTAATATAAGAAAATTTTCTTTAATTTTTAAAATAGCCTTATGATAGATATTTTACGACGTAGAAGATAGTATAGTAAGTGTGAGAGAGGTTGTATATAAATAGATAAATTTATACTATAAAAATTTATTATATGAATAATCAAATTTAAACCGTATAACGAAATTGTAAAGAAAAATCACTAGCGAAGAAGTACGTAGTAAAATCGTATGTATCCGTGTGAAAAAATTTAAACAAATTTTTTTTCTCTCTCGTACTTACTATACAAAAGTTAGCGAACTGAGAATATGCGAACTTCTAGTCTCACGCCGATGTAAACAACTCGCTGTGCTTGTAAAACGCACGCACGCTCGATACTCTCCTCGCGAAATTCGTCGGCCTTGAGATTTTCGACTACACAAAATATCAAGGTTTTCGTGTTACCAGAGTATTTAATATCGACAAAAATTATATTTTCGAAAGTAATCTCGTATGACCAATGCTAACTAATTCGGCGCCATTGGATTCAGTTGGTGAGTGTCCGTAATACGTATTGGTGATCGATTCTCCCTCGGGAGAAGACCTTGCAGACCATGACTGCAGGAATAGGCCAGCTACTAGCGAAGGGTTTGATTATACCTGCCGCAAGCATCTCATCGTCCTGCTCCTTCATCTTATCGTTAATAGCTTTCAATACGAAATAACACTTTTGCTTAATAGGGCAGGCGGACCTCACGTTGATCATGTACTCGGCACAATTTCGTGCGACCGATAGGACCGTTATTAATTGCCAACACTCGGTCTAGCAATTCGTAGAGTTGCTTATTCTACTTTTTAAATATCTATAATTCGCAAAATTTAAATGACTTAAATCGATGTGCATTTATGCATCGTATGTATTCTTTTATAAGGGTACCTGTCGGTTGTTCTGTCTTATCATTGTCGGGTTCGTAATCGCACTAAAGTTTGGTAGAACTAGTCATTGTGATAGATGGTAGAGTAGAGTGTCAGGTATAGTGCGTATCGATGTTCAACAAGCAAGGTTACGTTATTAAGATCAAATTCAATGATAAAGTTCGCGACACATCTAACAGAAATCAAGGACGAGATTGAGTAGCCTCTAACTCTAATCAATCAAAATTTTTACAAATATCCTAGGCGTTTAAAATGTTGAACATAATAAACTCTGCACTTAGTTGAATAACTGGTACGTGCTCATAATGTACTAACATTTGAAAAAAATACTGTTTAAGTTTTAATTTTGATTAATCACAGTAATTCATCGTAACTTTCAGTGGCCAGTAATAAATTTAGGTAATTAATGCTATGAAGCAGCTGAATAAATCAGTTTGATTACACCGATTGCATTGGTTTCTTTTATCAATTTTAATTACAATAATAAATACTTTTTCATTTCACATAATATTTATTTTATCGAAACCATTTTAATTAAGAATATTATAATTTTTAATGTATTGCTGAACTATGTCGTTAATATTATTAAAAACATCAACGTTATTTTAGTCTACGACAATAATAATAATAATGATAATACTAAACAACAGCAATACAAAATCATAGAAATAAATATGATATATAAAAAATAATTGCTCCCGATGATTGAAATAATTTAAAATGAACCTTATTTCTTTCCACGCATCCATTAAAACGTATTTGTTTCAGTAATGAGGCTTGGCAAGAAGAAAGAAAAAGAGAAAGAACACGAACCAAAGAGCCAGCAAGTTGACGGTGTGATGCGGTTAATATGCTCGGCAAAGACTCAAAACATTCCACTGAGAGGTAAACATTATATAGTTTATCTCTTTAATTTTTATTACATTATAATCCTATAGTTCAATTTTAGATCTATGTGAAGTACCATTAGCTAATAATTAGTTCTTAGGACGAACGTCCAATAATATTATAAATTAAAACATAATTATTTTAATCTTATCTATATATGAGTATATTAACTATACAAAATAAAATATTAATAATAATAAAGTAAAACTAATAAAAAGTTTTTAAAAAATAAATAAAATTTTGATTATGTCCGAAATAATTGTTTTATCATAGAGTAACATTAGTATTGAAATTTATCGTTTTCGTTCATAAAATAATCATTATTATTTACGACGTCTTTTATTTGTTTAGTTAGTGTTATTAAACAATAAAGTGTGCATTTGTTAATGCAGGTTTATCATTATATTAAGAAGCCATTATAGTCAATCTCTATTTATTTATTATAAAAAAAGTAAATAAATAGTATAAGATATCATGTATAATTAAAGAGCGTACAAATATTACTAAAAACTCAATTTCAGTGAGCATCGACGGCAGCGAGTGGTACGGAGTCAAGTTCTTCCAGCTGTCAGCTCAATGGCAGACGCACATCAAGACCTTCCCGGTCGCAATGCTGGCCTACAACTCGCAGCAGCAGTCGCCCAGTCTCGCGTGAATCGATCACATATCCGATAACCAATAAGTCCTCTAATATGGACCCTTGGTTTTTACGTTTCCTCATTGGCAATAACCAACGATTACCGAGCATGTAATCGATGTTACATAGTATCCTTTTTCGTTAAAAAATCTCAACAAAATATGATAGAAATTTATATATTTTGTTGAGACCGCTTTTAGAACTAAGGTTTTCTTTTTCTTTTATAATTCATCAATTTATTTTATTCGTATATTCTTAGCTTATGTTACCGACTGAGTTAACTTGATACAAATTTTTATGTATAAATGTCAATGACATTTAAATACAAAAAATCAAAATTTAGCGATTTGTTTGTACATTAAGATGTGAAAATTGATTTTACTAAATTTCCAATATTTTTAGTAATTGAATGCAACACAAAGAAATTTAGACATTTTAAGTCAATACTTATGCGAATACGAGACTTATATGTGGAAAAAATAATATTTTAAAATTTAATTTTTATGCCAAGTATTGCATAGAAGTGCGCCGTTTTCATGTTCAAGTTTATCTTAAACTTTCGTGTTTGTGTAACACATTTTATTGTAAAGTTAACTATCTGTGATTTTAGAGTAATATAAAAAAATTTTCTTTAATTTTTAAAATAGCCTTATGATAGATATTTTACGACGTAGAAGATAGTATAGTAAGTGTGAGAGAGGTTGTATATAAATAGATAAATTTATACTATAAAAATTTATTAATGAATAATCAAATTTAAACCGTATAACGAAATTGTAAAGAAAAATCACTAGCGAAGAAGTACGTGTAAAATCGTATGTATCCGTGTGAAAAAATTTAAACAAATTTTTTTTCTCTCTCGTACTTACTATACAAAAGTTAGCGAACTGAGAATATGCGAACTTCTAGTCTCACGCCGATGTAAACAACTCGCTGTGCTTATAAAACGTACGCACGCTCGATACTCTCCTCGCGAAATTCGTCGGCCTTGAGATTTTGACTACACAAAATATCAAGGTTTTCGTGTTACCAGAGTATTTAATATCGACAAAAATTATATTTTCGAAAGTAATCTCGTATGACCAATGCTAACTAATTCGGCGCCATTGGATTCAGTTGGTGAGTGTCCGTAATACGTATTGGTGATCGATTCTCCCTCGGGAGAAGACCTTGCAGACCATGACTGCAGGAATAGGCCAGCTACTAGCGAAGGGTTTGATTATACCTGCCGCAAGCATCTCATCGTCCTGCTCCTTCATCTTATCGTTAATAGCTTTCAATACGAAATAACACTTTTGCTTAATCGGGCAGGCGGACCTCACGTTGATCATGTACTCGGCACAATTTCGTGCGACCGATAGGACCGTTATTAATTGCCAACACTCGGTCTAGCAATTCGTAGAGTTGCTTATTCTACTTTTTAAATATCTATAATTCGCAAAATTTAAATGACTTAAATCGATGTGCATTTATGCATCGTATGTATTCTTTTAAAAATGTATCTGATGAATTAGTTTTTTCTTTATTTTAAAGTTTTTCAATTATTTTAATTTGTTGCTTTAACAAAACTATAATATAATAATGATCTATTTTATTAACAATTTAAATTTGTATTGTTAATAACAGTAATGTTAATAATTTTTTAAATAATATTTTAACTTTAAAATTTACAATAATAGTGACTTTATTAAAATTTTTAGTTTTGATAGTTTTCTATAATATACATACTTTTTTATAAAAGCTTGAAATTTTAAATGCGTAATTAATATTAATAAATAAATAAATTTGTTTATTATTAATGTAAAATATAGCTTTCAAATAAATGACTAAATTTATCAAAACGAAATGTGACGTCGAGTATAACTTATATGGTTCATTCGCGTGAATGTACATTTGACTATATATAGTTACGTTGCCATTCGAAATTCGCGTTCTACATACCGTCGATAAATAGTTATTTATCGATTGCTGCTCATCAAGACATAATCGATCGCAGATATTTAAATCTAGGTACTTTTAGCTTTTGCACATACACAATTATCATTCATATTTGTTTAATTTTTTATCAAAAGTTATGCCCGTTACAAGATATATGATCTAAACAGCAACTTAGAAAGTATGAGGTAAACGTGCATTCATGGGTTAGAGAACGCATCGCGATCAATACAACTACGGCAGAAACATTGGCCAACATGTTTTTATATAAACTGTCGGGTACTACCATGCTTACAGGCTCGTAATTAAACGAGTACGGTATATCAACAATTATTTCGTTTCCACCATCAAATATTGTAGTTCGAACTACGTCCAAATCAACAACATACTCCTTCTCACTTTAACATTCACTTTGGATCACACGATTTGTCTTCGACACGGGTGGTAGCTACTACCTGCCTATCTACTGTTGAAACTATATTGATAATCGCAGGGTCGTTGATGACGGAACCTTTAATGCTAGAATCATTTAACTCGAGAATCAGTTTTTGTATTTATTTGGATAAGGGTACCTGTCGGTTGTTCTGTCTTATCATTGTCGGGTTCGTAATCGCACTAAAGTTTGGTAGAACTAGTCATTGTGATAGATGGTAGAGTAGAGTGTCAGGTATAGTGCGTATCGATGTTCAACAAGCAAGGTTACGTTATTAAGATCAAATTCAATGATAAAGTTCGCGACACATCTAACAGAAATCAAGGACGAGATTGAGTAGCCTCTCAGAATTTAATAATCAATCTCAAAATTTAGCTCTGTGACGAGTAACGGCATAGAAGATCTCTCGCGGTAGTTCTCCGTCGTGGGATTCGACACACGGTTGATACGCCGAGTCACGGGGTCCGAGCGATCAGATCGGCTTGCGACGCACCAATGTCATATAGTCTTACTTAAGTCCCGCTTATAATACTAAACTGAGGCCGGTAGCGATCGCAATGATTACTGTATCGAGATCGTATTCGTGCTCTCTCCGCGCCACGAGCGCATCTTATAGCGCGATACCATACGAGTTGGATTAACGATGTCGGAGCGTGCGTATCAAATCTCCGTATGCGGGTGTTCATTAATATCAAATATTATTAGCAGTTGTGTTAAAAGATCCAGTTAAGGTAAATTCTCAGTATGTCTTTTTCTCATTCGAGCATCCCGTACCTTGTCCTAGGATTACCATCCCCCCCCCCTTCTCCCGCCCCTTCTTCATGAGCTATCAGTATTATACGCGACCAGCACGCACGTGATATATACGGACAATTTTGTAGCGCTCATCAGCATATGGTTGAACTGATACCCCTAGAGTTGGATTCACTCTCAAGTTTAACGATATCGTGAGCGGTAGCTTGCTGAGAGGACAACGAGTTGTTAGTAGCGGACTACGGTGGTTCAGTTGCGCGCGAAGGTAAGTTCGTCGTGTGTAACCACTGCATATCCGAAACGTACATCGTATTTGCGTGCTAAGAACAAAACTCGGCAACACCGTAATAATAGTATGATTTTCATTAACTTCTAAAAACAAATTGTTTCTCAAATCAGTATTCACATAAGTATTTGTAAAAAATGACTAATTTTCTTATTAAAGTACAATAAAGAAATACATTTTATAAAAGAATGCGCATTTTTATACATAACTCAGTTGGTTACATACATATATTAATTTCCGAATTACTTTGATTCATTTGAGAGTAAGAGAACCCTTTCTGAAAGACTTTTGTATAAATATTTAAGAAAAAAGAGGATACGTGCTCGTCTGTAAATAGTAAATTCTATTTGCATATCGCAAGCGATTGAATGTAAATTCATTATCGTTAAGTTAAGTTCCTAATAACTTGCGCCGCGCAGAATGAATAAGAATCTGTATATTTCTAATATATATATACATATATATATATATTCATTTTAAAGAAAGATATTAGAGTTGTGCAATATTTCATAATATTGTTCTCGAAAAAACTAGGTTTAATTAAATATTGTATGGTCGTACGAGATGTAAGCAAAAATCGTTTTTATGTTGGAACAGTCTTTAATTTTTTAGTAGTAATTAAATGTATTGAAACGTTTCTTACGATTCTTTTAATATCGAGCTGTTGATGAAAAGAAGGCTACGAATTGAACTGCCTATTTCTTCACCTTTTTAATGTCAAATTTTGTTTTTCTTTTCTTTTCCATTAGTCATTAGCGCCCTTAACTGCGAAGGCCAATTATTTATTCCGACGAAACTGTGAGACTTTAATAGTTAGGTTTTAAGTAACAATTTTAAGCAATTACCCCATTGCTACGATTTTATTTATCGTTTTTAGCGCGTAAACTTTTAAGCAATTGAAATGCCATATTTATACATGTTGTTACGCATGGCATCGTATGAAACGATTCGTTATTTCTTTTAATAAATTTCTTAGGAATGAAAAAAATTTATATTAGTGACTGATGTCATCGACGACTGCCTAATGCCAAATTAAAACGGCGTGTTTTTTAAAGAAAAGAAAATTTTAAGACAACAGTTTCATTGCATTCTTAACGTGTTGTAATAAGCAACGATTTCTTGCCAAAAAGAAATAAAGTCATAGGATTTTAATACTTGGCCGAATTTTTACGTTTCATTCAAATAATAGTAAAACCCTCTATTCGTCATGCACAAAAGAAATTAAATATCTTATATATTTTTTACAAACGTAGACACGAATTTGCTTTATCTCGAACGCAAATTTTTTACGCTCTTAAAGATGTGCTTCTGAAGAGACTAATTTCCTTCTTTTTTTAATTTTCTTCTGTTTTAACGGGGTTGTTTAAACCCGTCATGTGTTTTACACAATACTCTCCGATGTCATGCGCCGACAAACTCATATTTATAAGAGCAGATCGAAGCAAATAATCTACCGAGCTAATCAAACTTATGGAGAACCTACTTTTGTGGAAAATAAAATTTGTAATGGTCTTCATCGAATTCCCTTCTCCGTAAATGTACACATAAGAAACAATCAAATTCATTAATTAACAAGTTGAATCTGTTCAATTGTAATGATCGTTCCGTAAAATGGCTTAGCACAAAGCTTTTTAATAGTGTAAAATAATCATAATAGAGCGCCAAAAAGAATGCGCAGTGTACTCTATTGCACAAAGTTTGTTCCAGTGTATAACACGCGATAGAATAATTAAATTCCAACAATAAAAAACAACTGCGGTTATTTTAAAATTGGCATTTTGCGTTGCGATGGGAAAATAAACTAAACAAAATGATATACCAGTTACAAATAGTCTTATCAATCTGTGCTAATAAATAAAAGGAGATATTAAGAAACATCTGTTCAAACATAAATGGATATTATGATGAATAGTTATTTGAATTCATTATTATACAGTTTATTTTAAAATACTAAAATGAAGCTAAAATTATAAAACTAATAATAATATTTTTACTTATAATACTCAACTCATGATTATTAAAAAAACAATAAGTTATCTTGTTGTATTGCTTATTTATGGATTAAATTATTTTAAAATACATTCTAAAAACCTTCTCTTGATTAATAAAAAATGCCAATTCTGCACTAACCAAAGTTGCGCCGCGATTTAGGAAGCCATTATTTTTGTTCGCGAAAAATATTAAAATGATGGCATCATGAACGAGTACATTGGTGCTCCTTTACGTCAAAGTTCCTTGTTCCGTTTTACACTTGGGCACTGCAATGAAACGAATTATTTGTGTGCCAGGAGCTGACTATAAGTTTTTAAAGTGAAAAATATAAAATAATTAAATGCTCGTATCCATTTATAATGTACGAGCTTATCTCTTCGACTGTTCAATGTAGGTAACCATTTCCAGGTAGATTTTCGTAGAATAGCCGAAGGACTAAAGTCAAGAACAATATTGTCAGCCAGTATATTCGAAAAACCGACGAAGGAAACATTATATTTTTTATAATTTATTGAATATAGCATATTCTAGGTAGAAATATTTTCTGTGAATATCGTTTGCATATTTAAAATTGAAACTCTAAATGATCGAATTTAAACAATTATATATAAAAATATATTTTAATCTATAATTTAAAAAAAAATAGTTATTTGTACACTAAGTAAGTAAAATCGGCGTTTATTCCTGACGATAAAAATTGTTGGCCGAACTTAAGCGAGGGCAGTAGTCCTCTGAGGAAATAATCGCATTTTACTCCCGAAGTGTATATACAATTTTTCAGTGGAATCCTCCTAGAAAAGGTCATTTGATTAGGCAACAACGACAAATTAATTTATTTTCTTTGTGTATCAATATAAGTTTTTCTGTTTTCACATTTTTTGGCCCCATATGTTCACAAAATTAAAATTACAAAAAGTGAGTCCCGGGACCGCAAAATTATTGTCGGGAGAAAGTACTTTTACTACCCCATTTGAAGCCAATTAAACTTTTCAGGTGGTTTGGATGAAAAACATATTTATTTTTATGTACTATATTTATCAATTATTAATATTGTTTCATAATTGTTAAAAAATATTATTATGATTGTTAAAATTAATACATTTTATATAAATGACAAATGTGAATTTATTTTAACAATTGAAATTATTTCAATATACAAATTTTCATTGTATTGTTTAATCATAAATAAATGAATAAGATTAATAAAAATATTTCAACCAAGGATATATTCAAAAGAAAAAAATAATTATTTTAATGTATACATTTCTAGATTCTACGGCTGTATAGATGCAAAATTGATTCGTCTCTTCCAAGTATAACCAATTTTTTAAATCAATAGTCCAATTAATTAATACTTTTTAAAACTCAATTTGTAGGCAAGTAAATTTGAAATTGTAGATATATCAAACGTTTGTTTCTACGTTTATACGAAGTCAAAAGGAAGCAGAAATTTACCTTTAAAAACATGGTCAAGGTATATCCATACTTCCTTTCGCATTCTAGTCACCGCAAAACGACGCCTCGTCTTTCAAAAGTTCGAATGAGCGTAGAAAAATTAAAACACGGAGCGAAATATGTAAAAGGTGATAAAGTAACTTAAATGTAAACAAAAAAGTTAGTGTCAAAAGTTACACCGTTCTTGTATACACATACATGCGCGTTCGCATCGAGAATTAATTGGACAGGAAGACGATCGAATGTAAACGGCTAAAATATTCGACGTGCGAACAGATTAAGTGAAAAACTGAACAGGAATTAGTAACGTTTGATCGTTAACGAGAAACTTAGACGTCTGGATCGTGCTTACACAAAGATGTCTAATTGTAAATGTACGTGTATATAAAAAAAACTACAATAATGTATGACATTCGGTGATGAAGGAGAATTCAATTAAAGCAACCGAAATTATACACCTTTCTAAATTCCAATAATTAAATAAAAACAATTTTATATTGCTTAGAAATAATTTAAAAAATGTAAGAGATGCTGTTAATTGAACTCTTGAATCATTGATGTAAAAAATAATGAAATACCTATATGTGATACATACTTTCTAACATAATGTTTTAATATAAGAGATTATTGTTATTACTGTGTAGAAAATGTCTCGCGATTAAACTGGATTTTTAATATACATTTTATTTTCGTCGTAAATGTGTAACAAGCTTTTTCAGCCATAAAGAATTAAAAAAATTTATTGCAAAAAACAAAGTTTATATATAATTTTTTATTAAAAAATATATATATTATTATTTTAATGAACATTTTTTTCTTTTGATTCGCAATAATGAAAAATTAATCTTTTCCTGATTAATGGAAAATATATCCAGTCTTACACGTAAACGCGACGTTAGATCACAATAAATCAAGTACGATGCGATGGAATAATACATAGAAAATAGATATGATATTTGTAGTGTACTGTTTCGAATTGCAGTATGAAAAACAGCCATCGAATCGAAGATGATAAAAAAATATGTTGTTGATGTTTGTAAGCTTGAAATATAAGTGTAACGCCTTTTTCCAGTAATGTTTTTATTTATTGTCAATTCATTTATCCTAATAATTTAAGATAACATTGTTTTATGAACACACTACATTTGGAGTCACACAAAATGAAGTTTACAAGTATTTCTGTTGATAAATGATCCATTTTTTCAGAAAGGTATATACTATACACATAATTTATTTTATAATTTTTAGCCCTGCCATGACTTACAGCAATGAATAAACTATAATATTTATATAATAATATTCATTTGTGCGAAATTAAATTCTCTAAAACTAATAAACTAGAAATTTTTCTTTTTAATTGTTTTTATATAAAATAATACGTTACACATTTAATAATGAATAAACAAATTATTAATGTGAAAGTATGGGCTCCCGTAAGCCTTATTATACAGCTAACTCAGTACTTGTTTTTTTTCCTTTCATAACCGTTTATTATATACTATTTATTTTTATGAAATTTATGAAACATCGCTTTCCGTATTTATTTATCTTCTGTTTACATCAAGTTTTGTCCGAATTAATTCACACATAATTATTAAGAAAAGCCGTGACAAAGAAATAGAATGTCGATTTTTGCTTCTCTTTTTTCATCTCCCGTATATACATTCACATATCTACTCGGAAAAAAGTTGAGACAAAGCGATGGACGAACATGCAAGAAAGAAAGAAAGACATTGCTTTCCAGGCTGTAAGAGAACCAGAACTCGTACAGAGGTAAAAGACATGTAGAAGAAGTTGAAACGTGGCCGTAAGAGGGAGGCAGAATCAGTTCCATCGTAGCTGAATCGTCTGGCCGATTTTGTTGTCAAAAGTTATGAATTAAAATTAATTATTTACGTAATTATTTCCAACACATTACATTATTCCATTTCGGAATTTTATTGTACAGTAATGCAAGATACTATTGCAAGATAAATACTTCATATTCGCCCATATGGTATACGAGCATGTCAACATTTGACATCTCTCGACGAGAGAAACGGAGAGAGAGAGAGTGTTAAAAAACTTGAACTACAAAAACAATGCTCATAATATTTTGCTGCAGCCTCGGTATCTTTTTTATCTTAAAGTATAATACTATATTTAATCTTAACTAATATAAAGAAATGTACAAAAAGTAAATTTAACTAAATGTATATTATATTATTACATTATTTTAATTATATTTATTATATTATTATATCATATTTTATTTAGTTAATTTTATGTATTAGCTAGTTTTATTATTTGAAGGTATTTATGCTTGTATTTTTAAAATAAATCTATCTTGATCTAAATGTTTCAATTCCACATTGATCAAAATGATTTTAAAAAATAATATAGTGTAACTAAGTGGATACTTTATCGTTCTCCATCCTGATATTATAGCTACGTTAAAACTATTTTTTATTTTTTATAGAAAACCAACATATGTGTTTGATACATTGGCAAGTGGGAAAATCATTTAATAATTTTGTAACTTTTACATCTACATTATGAGAAAAATACCTCATTTATTTCAGAAAAGTATATGCCATACAATATTTGGTTTATTTTATTTGTTTATTTTTTTATTCTAACAAATATTATGCGTAATACATAGTCCAATTGTTAAATATCAAAAAACACCTTCTGCGAAGGAATGAAAATTCACAAATTTGGTGTAATTTCAATCAATCAAACTTGTACAATATCTTTAATTTGATGCACATCCTATCTACAGATTTTTTTGTTTCTTAAAAAGCTTCTTCAATATAAAGTACTGAAATCAAAATGGAGTCAACAAGTATTTCTGTTTAAAAATAACATTCTTTTCAGAAAAGTATTCTACACAAAATTTATTTTATTTGTACAAAATTAATTTCTCCTAATCTAATAAAACAGAAATTTCACTCTTATTTATTGTTTTGAAATCAAATAATACTTGCACCACAAAGCTATGTTAAATATGAATAGTTACAATCAATTCAATATTGTACATAATTGATAAATTAGAATGAACTATTAAAAAACTTAACCAACGGTGGTGCAAGTATTTGATCTAAAAACAATAACAATAAGTAAAATTCTATTTTATAAAATTTGGAGGAATTATAAATATTATTATAAATATTATTGTTTATTTATTGCTGTAAGACATGGCAGGTCTATAAATTATAAAATAAATTTTGTGTAGTATATTTTTCTGAAAAAATGTGAATTATAAAATATAAATTATAAAGTATAAAATATAAATTGTGAAAGTGTGATTGAAATTACACCATTCTTGCGAATTATTACACCTTCGTAGAAAACGTTTTTCGATATTTAGCGATTCGATTATGTACTACGCATAAAATTTGTTACAGTAAAAAAAAATAAATTAATTAAACATCTTATTTTTACAAACACATGCATACTGTATTAACTTTATTAATTTATTGAAAATATATATATTAAAACGAAGCAATTTGTTATAATAAAAGAGTTTCAGAGGTGAAAGATTTGGGGGTTTATTTTGATAGTAAATTTACCTTTTATAGCCATGTCAATTTTATCTGCAATAAAGCATCAAGGGTATTATCGTTTATATTGAGATTTTCTAGAGACTTTAAAAACCCTCATACTTATTTAACTTTGTATAACTCTCTTGTTAGACCTATTTTGTGTTATGCTTCGGTAGTTTGGTCACCTATATTTGATGTATATTCCGATAGGATTGAATCTGTCCAGCATAGATTTTTACGTACTCTTTCTTATAAGGCCGGAGTACCCATGCCGAGATTTTCACATGACTATATAGATATAGCACAGCGTTATTGTGTTGCGTCGTTGCGATCCATAAGGAGTTATCAGGACTTATTGTTTTTATTTAAAATTTTAAGAGGATTAGTGGATTCTCCGTCCTTATTATCTTTAGTTGGATTGCGAGTTCCGGGTAGAGTGTTGCGCGGAACGAATGCTACTTTTGTCGTGAATGTTAAAGATTTCATTTTATTTGATGATACAAGATATCATCACCTGCATTTTACTAAGATTATATTTTTTTTAAGATATTAAGCACAATAAAGTAATAAATAAAATTATCAAAACTTAATATTAAACAAAACAATCATGAATAGTGATAATGAAAGCCACATTTATTTAATGATTATTAAATAATTTCCAATTGGTACTTTATTCTTTTCGAAGCCATTCGACTTTACGTTGAACATATTTTTCACGGCACTTGGTTACAATTTAATTTCACAAATTTGCATAAATTCGTATTCAGTTAATGTTATTTAGTATATAATATTTTAAACAAATCCTTCATAATAAATAATTACAATATTTCTTTTACGTCTCACGGCAAATATTACAAATCAACATTTTTGTTTCTCAATTAAACTTGTAAACTAGTTAAACTGTTTGCATCAACAATATAGTTACAAAGCGCAGTGATATATTTAACGATACCGCACTATATAGCATTGATAAATTAACAAGCAATATAAACATTAAATAATCTAAGTAATAACGCATATCAATTAAAATATCTTTGAAACAATTATTAGTTTCTATAAAAATTCTCAGCCTTACTTTACAGACAAGACACGCATTTAACAAAACAGAAGAAAATAATTATTTAACAATTATATACGTATATAATATATATATGTATATATATGTATATATATATACATATATATAAAAATATTTCGAGTATATCGCAATATATAAATAGCTTCCTCCCTGGATATCTTGATATGAGGTAACGATTTGCAAATCTTTTTTAATTCATTCCTAAATACTACATTTAAATATCCACTTTTTCATCATCCTTAAATTTACGCGCTATTCAACGAAGCAAAAAAGCTTCGCGTATTATAATTTATTTAATTATTTTTGTATCACAGTGACAGACATTGAACTTGGAAGAAATTAACCGGTGCAAAAAACGAAATGTGTACGCTATTTACACTGCAGCTGCTTCATGAGTCACACTAAATTATTTATTATATACATACGCAGACTGCGACAAATAAATTATTTTTTTAAATATTTCTGCTAAAAATTAATGCAATGGAGCGAGACTACCAAATGACTAATATCGGTAGTCGTCGTCTCTCACTGTGATATCGATTGCCGTAGTACCCTTTTTTGTTCGAGTTTCATTGAAAACGATAAAATATCATTAATTATGATCATTTAGGTAATTTTAAATAACGAATTTCATTAATCTACTTAATCAATATTAATCAAAGAAGTTTTAAATTTTAAAGTATATAGAACTATTTAAAATATATAAACTATTTTTAAATGATTTATCTTCGTTATAAAATAAATTAACTTATAATTTTAGAGTGAACATTTATGTTAAACATAAAATATCACTTTTTTAAAAATTAGGTGCAGTAAAATCCAACATTCAATTAAATCTTACACTGCACGTTACTATTACAAAACGTATACGTTGATCTTATGAACTAATGCTAGTAAAACAATACTTCATAAATTTTAGAGTTTTTAAATAAATAAATAATGTAAACAAAGATTCGAATCCGAATTGTGACTGATATACTTCTATCACGAGATATATCGTTTTCAATGTAATGTAGTCGATGGCCTATTCATACATAAGGATGAAGAGCAAGAGCACGACCCCTCAGACCTCGTTGACCACCTACTCCGCCTTTTGGTATGACATACCCGCCCGCATGACGAGCCATACCTTCTTCTTCCAAATTACCGTTGCTCTCCAGAAGATCGCGAAGTGGCCAACAAGCCAAATGTCGTGATTTTCCATGACGTGCCAGCACGTAATAACCTTGCCTAAAATTTAAGTAATAAATAATTACACTCTACTAAGGTTTATCTGCAGTAATTATTTAAAATGAAGCATAATTATGTGTAGAATTTATTATTCTATGTTTTTAATAAATATTACATACATTTATTAAAAAATCTTTGTAACAAAAATTATACCTGGAAGAAATAAGACCAACAAGTAATGCCCAGTGTGCTTTATGACCTCTTTTTAAGCAAGGAGCATGATTAAAATCCGAATCATATGGAATTAGTATCATTGCTCCATGTGCAAGCGCATGAGTTAATGTATCTGGACAGGTTTGTAAATCTATAAGAACGTCAGGCCTATGATCTGGTAAATGTTCAGCTGCGAGCGTACCCATGAAATCTACACTATAAACTTCTCCATGCTGAGTAAACCCTCGGACTCTTGCTTCAGCTAATAGCTGACCAACAGTAACAGGCTTTGTATACTCTTGCGATGCCATAGCAAGTGCAACTAGACCACATCTGCTCATTAACATTAAGTAAAATCTTAGTAATTATCAAAATTATAGTCATTACAACTTTAAAAATTTTAAAAAATGAATTACTTACTGAGGTCCATCTTGAAGAATCGGTTCTACCTGACAAAAATATGTAACCTCTGCATCTTTTAATTCATTTCTAGCTATTAATTTTTCTATCTCTGCTTCAGCAGAAGTAAGGGTAATTTTTGCCCATGGTGGAAGACTATCACCTTCATTGACATCTGTCTTATCGCAAGATGGTGCCTCTGGCAAACTTGGAGGTGGTGGCGGTGGAGCAGGCATATTATATATATATATTTATGTACTAAAGTCAGTTAATTATTTTAGATTGAAGAAGTATTCCAAAAATAAATTTTTCAAGTATTGATGAACAATCCTATTTGTAGTTGGTTCTTCTTTCTAAAAAAATATCCACGTATTTCTCCTTTTTAAAATTGAAAAGCCTTTCCAAACACTTCTAAAATAAAAATATTAATTAGATAAATATATTTGAATAAAATTTAATTATATTAATATAAATGTTATTAATAATAATAATTTATAATTTAGAAAACATAATCTATAATTAAAAGTTTTGTAAATTATTTTAAATACAGAAACTTACAATTATTTAAACTTCTTTATAATAAATTGTACAAATTCTTAACTTAAAATTTATTTAGCCTTAAATAAATGAATATTTGAAATATGTATTTCACATATAAATAAATTATTAATCAAATGGAAAAATAATAATGAAGTTGTCTAAAAAAAAAAGAACAAAAATATTATAAATTAACTGTTGAATAAGATTTTTACTTCGAAATATTAATTCTTTGCAAACCAAAAATAATACAAAAGACATTTAAACCACACTTTCTTTCACAAAATTAAATTAACATATTAAGATTCTACTGCTGTCAAGTTCAAATCCTTGCACATTCTATTAAACAAATTTGAACGTTAACATTTTTTATTTTTAACAATTATTAAGTAATTCAAATAAAAAACAAATGACAATTAAAATATGAAGTTATTGATAATGGAAAGTGGTTAATAAACAATTTATAATTGAGTAAACAAATAAGGAAGAAATGTCCTCTCAAAGAGTTTGGTGGAGAGAAGGTGGGAGATGGTTCAGAAGAATCAATCGCGAGAGAACAAGCCTTATAACGATAATAACACACCTCAAATGTATTAATGCGAAAATTACGAAATATCCAGGATTAGATGGGCGTATATATATATATTAATATACCAATCGAATGTATCACTTTGTATACAATCTACATATAAATATATACATATATCTACAAGCCGTTAGAAGAAAAAAAAACATGAGTTTATATATAAGTTGAGAAATAAAAATAACAAAGAGATATACCCACCGTGTGCATTGACAGGTTTTAAATACACTACTCGCTTATCTCTTGGTTGATGAATTCACGGAGGTCTGAGTCTGACTCATTGCATCGACGTCATTATGTAATTTTTTTTTCAGAGAAGGGAGCGACGACTCGAGACACACACGTGAGAGACGTTTTAACGATCCGCAATGCAATGAGAACTGGGGGAACGCGCGAAAAGGGAGGTAGTATAGGTATTTGTATCGAAATAGATTATTATTGTTTTACACGCCCGTATTTCCTTATCGCACAAATTCCAAAGAGATGAAGGAGGACGTCTGCTAGCAGCTCTTTCGATGGATTCTGCTGCACGTCGTTGCAATGTGAATCGAAGCGACATCTGGAAATACAATTGATATATAAGTTCGTCGGGATGACGGGTGCGGAACAACGGTTTTTCTTTAATATTTTAGACATTTTATTTTTATATAAGTATTTAAGTACACGTTTGGAGATTGGTGTGAAATGCCGTACAAATTTTTATCATATAACGTTGCCCGTTTATTTAGAATTGATATATAGATACATTAAATTAATTATCTCTCGTTTGAATATTAAAAAAAAGAGTATAATTTCTAAATAAAATTCCTTTATTACTGCATTAATAACAATCCAGGATGTATGTGCAACATTTTTAGGCACGATAAAAGTTTGGATTCGTATACACGTATGGAATAGTGTCGATAACTCTCGGCCAATTTTTGATCGATTTGACTGAAATGTACAGAGGGTATTCTTCTCATAGTATGGAAAGTATATGGTCGATCAGCTATACCTACATCGTTAAAAAGTATTTAAATTATTTGGATTTTTTAAATTTCATTAAAACATATTTTGTATACAATTTCTAAATAGGTACATCATTCATCTGTATGTATAAAAACTTATGAACCAAGTGTTTGTCTCGATAAATTACAAAACTTTTACCAATTGTACACTTTCTGTTCAGAACAATATTTTTAAATATAAACGCACAAAAACGATAAAAATAATGAAAAATCTACTAAAAATCACATGTTTTACAATAAATTAAAATATATAAATTTTACACAAAAAAATTTTTAATTTATAATAACAATAGTTTTTTAACGTGAATAAGTAATAGGAAGCGTTCAACTTGTGATTCTCAATATTGCTATGATATAAATTTAAAAGTTCATACTTTAATATATCTAGCTTTAAATTAAATATTTTAATGTAACTTAAACATTTTTAAAAATTTAGATTATTATTTAGTATCATATATTATAACGATTGTGCCTAAAATGTAAACTTTTACATAAATGACTAGTTTTAATTCGATTTCGTAAAGTTGCTTGCATAAATATTAATACAAAGTTAACATTTTCTTCATATGTTTTGACATAGCGAACGATATGTCACAGTAAACCGTATATATAAGTAAGTAGAGTAAACACATATCATACTTATACGCATGTACATTATCTTTGAACATTTTTTAAATCTACTTGAGCGTTAGAAAAAAAAATTTTTTTCTATAACATAAAAATACTTGATACCGATAAGATAGGGATCGCATGTTAATTTCCTAGATATCGTCTAAACATAGAATTTGAACTTATAGTAATCCTGCGGAATAAAAATATTTAAAAATAATTTCAACTTCGGCAGTGTAAGTATAAAAATAAAATCAAGGTCACACTTAGACGAGTATCTTTAATATTTTTGCAGATATTAAATTTTGTTTAAGAATCATCATAACGTTATTGTCATTAGTAGAATTTTGTTTAACTAAATGAAATCGTTGTTTTAACGTTCTATCTATGCAAATTTTCTTTTAAATAATTATCCAATTATAGATTGTAGGAGTTAAAAAATTATTTCAATTGCACACGGAAGTATAACTTAAAATTATGTAACTTTTAAACAATTACAATAAAGAATATATTTCGACATTTGTATAGATGGCGCCTCGTCAACAACGTACAAAGTTATTACTTAATTGTCGACTAACAAAATTTGATGTCGATATATGTTGCACATTGACAAGTATTCCTCAAATATTATACACACGGTTAGGATAACATTTGTTCCTCTCACTGTATAAAATATTCAAATAACACTTCAAGTTTCTATTGAATTTTAAAGGACATTTAAAAGAAAAGGTGACAGTGATTTAATTGTTGCTCGCGTAACAGATTCGCGTAAACGGCCAATCGTTTGAAAAAATACGTTGGTTGATCCAGCATAGATATACTTATAAGAAAATAAACTTGAATTCCATATATCCATAAGATTGGTAACCGTATATTTGATTCACCGGATACGAAATTTTGAAAAAAAAAGACGAAAAGGGTAGGTAGTGCGGTATACTTATTGAAGGAAAAGGAAATATATAAATTGAATATAAAATCCGAGGAAGACTCTATTACAAGTCTCTATAGTAGACATATCACAGAGAGCAGCGGACGAGCACGAGCACCACACAGGCCAAAGGCAGAGGCGCGCACACACGCACACACACACAGAGGCGTACCGTAACGCCACCTGCTCTCTGTCTCCCTCTCTCACAAAAACATTCAACTACAACGTTTTCAACGTAATGTGTCGTCCCTCCCTCTCCGTGCCCCTCGCCGCTCGCCGCTCGGCGCTCAGCGCTCGCGAATCGCGATCGTAGAGTCCTATCCTATCCTATCCTATTCCTATATAGCGGTCTCGAGTCTCGCGGAGAGTCTCCTTTATTCCATTGGATATGAACCGCGCACACCATACCCGATACCGGCTCTACGTGTGCATGTGCTCTTTCGAGCGTTGAAACCGTGCGCGCACCAGAGAAATAGTGCAACCACCTCTAAGCTTCTATATAACATAGAAAATCCAACGGTCCCCGCGCGCGGACCTCGGTTCTTCGAAAAACCCGTCCGTCCGTCCGTCCGTCCTCCCGAGAGCGCGCGCGAGAGAGAGAGAGAGAAAAAGAGAAAGAGAGAGCGCAAGAGATATATACCTACGTAAAGCATAATATATTTATATGTATATACACGTATAAGAGAGCCACGCCAATGGCGGGATGCGTTTCGCCTGGCTCGTTTTGACGTGTGTGTGCGTGTGACGGGCGGAAAGAGGGAGAAAGAGGGTTTCGCGATTCCACCGACCCGAGTATATAGGATTCGCAACAACGAAAGAGAGAGAGATAAAGAAAGGACTCGCGGAGGAGACCGAAAATGCCGAAGCGCCAGAGGAGAGACAGCAAGGTGCGTTCGAGACGGTAAAAATAAGCCACGCCGAGTTTCGCGCGCGCGACCCTCCTCAGGATCACGACGACGAGGGCAAACCAACGATTTCTAACCAGCGTTGCATCTCCACTACGAGGACACCAATTTACGATACGGGCTCGGCGACTACACACAACTATACACTCCTCCACGAGCATCTTAACCTACACCGTCTCCAACGTTTCGTTCTCCAAACCATCGTGCAACAATGGTATTTTTATTTTATCTTATATATTCATGCTTTTTTCTTACCTTCTCTTTTCTACTATTTTCATTTTCTTTTACATTCATCCACTCTCTAATCCCTGTATTTATTTATTTAATTGGTTCCATCACTCATTGTCTGTTTCTTTTAACAGTTTGGTCAGTCATACATTTTTCTAACATTCACCAGTTCGCTACAGTTTTAACATTAATCCATCGATACTTAAGCCTTCTTCTTTAAATCTTCCAACTCCATTTGTTAATGACATTTTTTTCTAACTATTCCGTTTATGACAATGACTTGCATTCGTTTTTAACATTTGTGCAATTAAAGTTTTGATTAACTTTTGCATCGGTCGTTGTGGTCATTGTTTTAAATTGTCTGTCATAGATACATAGGTTTAATAAAAAATTGTATTGGTTCGGTCTACTCATTCTTTTTCTTATTTTTCTTTTTTTTTCATTTTGAATTTAAAGACTTTTTAATTAGTTGACCATGACAAGTTTTCTTAGAGGTATTAAAATTTATCCGATACAAGTTCTATTCCTAAGTTTAATTCTGTAATGTACACTTGGATTGAAGTACTGGTTACAAATACAACTTACATTTATGGAATTTTACATTTTAGAATTTACTGTTAGACAAAAGTGTCACTGTCTGTTCAAGAATTCAGAATATACTACAGCACATTTCATAATACTCGTGTTAGCTTGCTTTCCTCTTGTGTTAGTCTATTAACCTACGTTTGAGACCTTGGACATTTTTTGTAACAATTCATAGCTATTCTTGCAGTCGATAATTCATATTGCTTTAATACATACAGAACATTTATGTGCACAATATGATTTGAATTCTTATTTATTTAAATACGTCGTGTATTTTAAATCAATAATAAACTTGTTCAACAGACAATGTGATTATTATATAATTAATACATTATGTGTTTTAATTATAGTTAATTCAATAATAAATGAAAATTTTATTTAAATTTATTATTGTTGACTAGAAGATTGATAAATTACATAATATTTATTTCCATTTCTATCTCTTTAAATTTTACATAAGCAAGGTTATTATCATTTGTATTATTACAATTACAATAAAATTAATACATAAAATTTGAACTTTTTATAACAGCGCTTTTATTAAAATTGTATAAAATAAATGATATTGATATAATTATCTTGGTTGCAGGATCCTAACAACAAGGACAAGAATAAAAAGGCAAAGAATGGTGAACCAACGGAAGAGGTGAGCTTTAAACAAAGTTTTACTGGATGTGTACAATAATGAAGAGTTCTGCAATAGTATAACAATTATTTTACCAGAGATGATGGATATTGTGTTGCTCTGCAACTTCTGGTTATTGCAATCCAATAAACATGATATTTATATAACATGTAATATGCAAAGTAAGCTTAATCTTTACTTATCTATGAGTAAGTTACTTTTTCTTTACTTAAATTGGAAAAAAAATTATACTTGTGTCTTAAACCTATAATATATTTTTTGATTAATTGAAATTTCATTATATTATAATAATAATTGAAGAATATTTTTTCAATTAGTAGGAATGGTCAGTAAAAATTGTCTAATATAAACTTCATTTACAAGTAAAGACCCAATTAAACTCAAATACCTTTCAACCTGTTTCATCGCTGATAATTGCATTATATAAAAACTTATTTAAAATATTTTTCAACACGCATTCGACAAATGCCAAGGAGAAAATTCTTTAAAATCATCATCATACCTTGAGGTAAAAAAGTACCAGGTAAAATTATACTTGACCTCAAAGAGTTTGTAGGAAAAAATGTAACTACAGAAAGAAAAATTCCAGTGAGAAAAAACTACATGTTAAACAATAGAAGGGTGTGAGAATTTGTTTTTCCTACTTTTCCATATTGATAAGAAAACTGACGGAGGATCGATGATCGTACATCCTCCGATAATTGGGTATGCACAAAGATTTGCTAATGGGAAATTCAAAGAGGCAGACGAAAGAACAAAGGCAAAATACGTGTGTATGTGAGTGAACGGTATAGTTGTTGGAGAATTTCGCGATAGATGGTGCCGCGAGCAAATTTTGCGTTTACACGTATCCGAATAGGTTACTTTCGATACACGCAGCGCGAGTCGCTGTTGTCGGAATTCTTGGCGCTGATTTCGGACCGGAAGTAAATCGTGGATCGTTATAAAAATTTATATAGATTGATATTTTATTATAAAGTTTATTGGGAAAGATAAGGGGATATAAATGTTTGTGATTGACTATAAGTATTTTCAGTTGATTAAATGACAAAGTCTGTTAAATGATTTTAATGAAACACTGACACTGTATTTTCAAGCTACCCTATGTGTAAATTTCATTTGAAAGATGTAAAAGTTCTTTCTGCTTTATATTATAATTATAATATGATATTATAATATATATAAAAATAATTAATAAAACATCGCTTACTAAAGATTGTAATTAATTAAAAAATATTGTACTTAAAATTGATTAGAGTAATTTAGACATATATACATATCAATTTGAATCATTGTAATAATTTAGCATATAACATTAAAATGCAAATTTATTAATTTATTTTTTATATTTTTAAAAACAAAATTATTAATTTTCTACATATACACATTCCACAAATAAATTAAAATCGTACTACATATATGAAAAATGATTTTAAGTAAAAATGTTTCTAATTTTATATTCGTAATTAAAATTTCAATTTATAGAAGTTTTAAATAATATTGATAATGTAGAATATTACCGCTCGATACAGTGAAATACACGCATACCGTCGTACATAAACTTATTTTTATTATGAAAATTCTATTACCACGTTACTGTATTCGTACAAGTTAAATAAGAGTACTTATATTGATTATATTGACGACAACTTTGATATCTCGGGTGTTTTCATAAACGAACAATGTGCAAGGAAAAATGTTTTATTTTCACGGAGCAATGCATAAAGTATCTTTTTTTTGCTGAAAAAAATAATATAAAAATTAAAAATAGTTGCTTGCATTACAAATTTTAATTAAAAATAAAGTTATGCTCGTATTTTTATTAATTAATGAAACACGAGAAATAATGTAAATTTAAAAAGAAAATAAAAAAATTAATTTACCATTTTATAAATATTACGTACGAATCGTGTGTGTGCGTGTGTGTGTGTGTGTGTGTTTAAAATAGGAAATTATCTTCACACTGTGAAACCTAAAAAAAACTGAAGGGGTATCACTGTAATATAATTTATCTATAAATTTGATCATCTTGAAAGCCTCTATACATATGATTATTTTTGACGTTTACAAATAGAAAAGCCGTGTGTCAGCTGGTGCATTCCAGCATCGCGTATACCTTGAAATGAGTTTTCCGACGCTTGTGTTCCGCCACGGTTCGTGAGCCGCTAAACGCTTGGCTACCGCGTGTGAGTTTGTTTTCGCGGATTCTCACGCGATCAAAATATTTGAATTTTTTACTTTGAATAAGACGATACAAAATGCCGTTTTCAACCACGGGAATAATAATTTTATTTCGGATTTTCTTAAACCAATTGTTTCTTTTTTTTCGATGAGTATAATACTTTCGTCGAGGAAACTAGTTTTAATCGATTCATTATTTATATTAACGAGTTGTATTTTTATGATATATAATTATTCTTATTAAATGACAGTCTTTTATTTTCTATATACTTTATATTTCTGTTTTGTATTATTATAAAGTTTTTACATTAATAAATTAATATTTATTTTTTCTATTTAACAATAAAGTCAATGACATTAAATAATTCGTAGTATACGTGGTTGCGTAATCATTTCTTTAAAACTGAAATTCTTTAAGGTTATAAATAACCAAGTAATCATTGATCGATTATTCGAAGCGGATGTGTAAGAAAAACTACGTCAACATTATACACTTGGTAATCGCATAAAAATGAAATATGACCAAATTGTTCACAATATTTTCACTGCGTGAACACATGGAACGACCGGTACATGAAGTAATTGAAAAAAAATGTAATGCCATTAAACATAGAAAATTTTCAGAATAAATCATACTCCAATTTCAAGTTTTTATTTTGCAGAAATCTACTTTATCGACAACGTTGAAAATTATGATTGTTACGTTTTATTAATTTAGTATGATATTATACAATGCACTATTATAAGTAGTGTAGCTATAATTCTAGTTCATAAACTTATTTAACACATTTGAATATTATACTTCGATTTCAAATTGATAAAAATATAGATTCAATTAACGTGGTCTAAACATCACCATCGTTCGACCAACTACGATAACGATGAAAAATTTCATATTTTTCTATAGCAAATGAGCTTGTTCCCCCACAATCAAGCACATGGGATTTATACGCTAAAAAATGATTAGTCAATTAAAGAATCAAACACATTAGCTTTACGCAATAAATATACTGAGTTAGGTATGCACACTCTGTAAAAATATTTAAATTATCGCGTAAAATATTGTATCACAGTACACGAAATAAATTCACGATATTTTAGTTCATAATTGTATTGAATGTTTTACTGTGCAAAATCTTATTAAGTCGAGTTTAGACCAACATTTAAGTAGTTTAGGTAGTTTTGTTTAAAAAAAGCTACTGTTATTTATTTATTATTATTTATTTATTATAATCCTTTACCTGTCGGCTTAGGACTTCATTTTACATACGCATACAAATACATTAACACTAATTATACTATATTAATATCAGCACATTCTTTTCTTAATTGAATTATACATTTAACACTGCTATTTCACTCGCATTCTGATTTAATACAGAGTTGACCTCACCATCAACCTTTACTTTACTATCACATTTCGTCAATATATGTTCCAACGTTTCATTCTCACTTTTACATACTCTACATAACTTTTCACTGTCATTTATCCAATACATATTTGCCTTCTCCTCATTCCCTAACCTAAACCTAGCCATTAAACTTACTTCCTTGTTATTTAACCCTTTGATTAAGTATTCAGGTACATTTTCACTTATTAAATACTTATATCTATTACAGCTTTTTGATAAATATATTCTCTGAAGTCTATACTCTCTGTCTCCTTGTAGCAACTTCATACAAACCACATTTACCAAACTTTCATTCTCTGACCTTAGTCGATTTCTTTCAGTTTTATCTAGATTTACTTTTTCCCAGCATTTATCTCTTTGTAATTCCCATTTCCCTTTAATACTTTTATTCTTATCTTTTTCTATTTCCTGTATACATTCTTTAACTAATAATTTATTTGAGATTCTGACTTTTTCTTCATACGACACCGCTCTTTTCACAGCCTTTATGTTCGTAGCTATTTGTTTCGTTTCTTCCAACAATAAATAGTCAGCTGTATGTTTACTTAAACCTAGCACCCACTTTAAATACTTTCTTTGTACGATATCTAAATCAGTCTCTTTCCTCCATCCCCAAATCTCCGCCCATAAAGTCCTACAGATTCAACTAAAGCTGTGTACAGTTTAATTCTCCTACTATATGAATTTTTAAATAATCGTTCGCCTATACTCCATGTATTCCTCATTACTACCTCAGCTTTTCTTTTAATTCTTTAATTTGACTTTCATTACTTCCATTTTTTTGCAATACATACCCTAAATATTTATCTCATTTACTTCCTCTATGTCATTTTCACCCCATTTCCAATTTCTTAATTTTTTCTTTCCTCTGCCTTTTTCAAATACAACTATCTTTGATTTTTCTGGACTTAAATCTAGTTCCTTTTTCTTTAAATATACCTTAAGTTTTTTAACATATTGTCCAATTCGCACTTACTTGTTGCAATTAAAGCAATGTCGTCTGCATAAGTAATAGACCATATTTTAGTTTTTCCTACAACTATACCCCCCAACTTACCTTTACTCAGTTCGTTTTCTAGATCGTGTAAATAAATATTAAATAGACTTGGACTAAGTGGACACCCTTGCCTAACCCCTTTGTAGTCCAAAATTCGGAAGTTACGTTACCATTTACTCTAACTTTATTTACTGTTTCTTCATAAGTTTGCAAAATCCTATTTTTTAATCTATTTTCTACATTTAACTGCTCCATACAACTTCCTAACTTTTCTCTATTAACTTTGTCGAAAGCTCCTTTTAAATCCCCAAAAAATACAAAAAGTTTCCCTCCTTTTTTCTGTACCTCCCTATTAATTAAAAAATTCAAAATATATATACAATCAATAGTCCCCCTTCCTTTCCTAAATCCAAACTGAGTTAAAAAAAAAAAAAAGCTACTGTTATTTTGCGACAAAAAGTCGTCATACTTATAAATATAATTTACGTAAACATAACGTTTAGGTATTGGTTAAGTATACACCAATAACCAAGATCAGCATAATCTTGCCATACATTATAAACAATAACGAGACAAACAGATATCTAACGCGTAATTAAACGAATCCAATAATCAATGTCAATCGAATCTAAATAAAAAAGAAAACTCAAAAACTCGCCCACGTCGAAGCAAAGCGGTAACTGAAAGAAGAATATACCGTATTTTCAAAGTTTGCGCGCGTTAAAAGTGGGGAGCGCTAAAACCTTTACCACATAGTGCCTGTTGTCTTCGAGGCAACCTGACACACTCTGTAAAAATATTTAAATTATCGCGTAAAATATTGTATCACAGTACACGAAATAAATTCACGATATTTTAGTTCATAATTGTATTGAATGTTTTACTGTGCAAAATCTTATTAAGTCGAGTTTAGACCAACATTTAAGTAGTTTAGGTAGTTTTGTTTAAAAAAAGCTACTGTTATTTATTTATTATTATTTATTTATTATAATCCTTTACCTGTCGGCTTAGGACTTCATTTTACATACGCATACAAATACATTAACACTAATTATACTATATTAATATCAGCACATTCTTTTCTTAATTGAATTATACATTTTAACACTGCTATTTCACTCGCATTCTGATTTAATACAGAGTTGACCTCACCATCAACCTTTACTTTACTATCACATTTCGTCAATATATGTTCCAACGTTTCATTCTCACTTTTACATACTCTACATAACTTTTCACTGTCATTTATCCAATACATATTTGCCTTCTCCTCATTCCCTAACCTAAACCTAGCCATTAACTTACTTCCTTGTTATTTAACCCTTTGATTAAGTATTCAGGTACATTTTCACTTATTAAATACTTATATCTATTACAGCTTTTTGATAAATATATTCTCTGAAGTCTATACTCTCTGTCTCCTTGTAGCAACTTCATACAAACCACATTTACCAAACTTTCATTCTCTGACCTTAGTCGATTTCTTTCAGTTTTATCTAGATTTACTTTTTCCCAGCATTTATCTCTTTGTAATTCCCATTTCCCTTTAATACTTTTATTCTTATCTTTTCTATTTCCTGTATACATTCTTTAACTAATAATTATTTGAGATTCTGACTTTTTCTTCATACGACACCGCTCTTTTCACAGCCTTTATGTTCGTAGCTATTTGTTTCGTTTCTTCCAACAATAAATAGTCAGCTGTATGTTTACTTAAACCTAGCACCCACTTTAAATACTTTCTTTGTACGATATCTAAATCAGTCTCTTTCCTCCATCCCCAAATCTCCGCCCCATAAAGTCCTACAGATTCAACTAAAGCTGTGTACAGTTTAATTCTCCTACTATATGAATTTTTAAATAATCGTTCGCCTATACTCCATGTATTCCTCATTACTACCTCAGCTTTTCTTTTTAATTCTTTAATTTGACTTTCATTACTTCCATTTTTTTGCAATACATACCCTAAATATTTTATCTCATTTACTTCCTCTATGTCATTTTCACCCCATTTCCAATTTCTTAATTTTTTCTTTCCTCTGCCTTTTTCAAATACAACTATCTTTGATTTTTCTGGACTTAAATCTAGTTCCTTTTTCTTTAAATATACCTTAAGTTTTTTTAACATATTGTCCAATTCGCACTTACTTGTTGCAATTAAAGCAATGTCGTCTGCATAAGTAATAGACCATATTTTAGTTTTTCCTACAACTATACCCCCCAACTTACCTTTACTCAGTTCGTTTTCTAGATCGTGTAAATAAATATTAAATAGACTTGGACTAAGTGGACACCCTTGCCTAACCCCCTTTGTAGTCCAAAATTCGGAAGTTACGTTACCATTTACTCTAACTTTATTTACTGTTTCTTCATAAGTTTGCAAAATCCTATTTTTTAATCTATTTTCTACATTTAACTGCTCCATACAACTTCCTAACTTTTCTCTATTAACTTTGTCGAAAGCTCCTTTTAAATCCCCAAAAATACAAAAAGTTTCCCTCCTTTTTTCTGTACCTCCCTATTAATTAAAAAATTCAAAATATATATACAATCAATAGTCCCCCTTCCTTTCCTAAATCCAAACTGAGTTAAAAAAAAAAAAAAGCTACTGTTATTTTGCGACAAAAAGTCGTCATACTTATAAATATAATTTACGTAAACATAACGTTTAGGTATTGGTTAAGTATACACCAATAACCAAGATCAGCATAATCTTGCCATACATTATAAACAATAACGAGACAAACAGATATCTAACGCGTAATTAAACGAATCCAATAATCAATGTCAATCGAATCTAAATAAAAAAAGAAAACTCAAAAACTCGCCCACGTCGAAGCAAAGCGGTAACTGAAAGAAGAATATACCGTATTTTCAAAGTTTGCGCGCGTTAAAAGTGGGGAGCGCTAAAACCTTTACCACATAGTGCCTGTTGTCTTCGAGGCAACCTGACACACGCGGTTCCCCGCGATTTTGTCCCCGATCGCAGCCTCCGCAGTTCGCTTTGTGCCGCGCACGCGCCTCGATCTTTATATACCCACCTGTGTGCGTTTCGAATCGTCTTGCGTACAGTGATTCTCTTGGTATTTATGTGTATGTGTTTAGTGAATGGTTCAACCGGATATTACCTATTAATTTTCAATTTATCTACAGTTTAGTGCAGTTTCGTTCATCGCGTGTATCTTATATATTATTTAAAAACCTGATTAATAAATCCGATATTAAGATGTCAGCAAACATTAGGAAATAACCGATGATGTATACCGGTTTATTTGTTTTCGAAATTTTAGAAAATGCGCAAATACAATTTTGACGTGGAGTAATAAACGCGTTGTTATAAATTTATTATTAATGATTTATGTTCGTTATGGTCGTTAAATATCCACCGTAACATTAATTATATCCAATACGAGAAAGAATTTATAGTTTCAAGTACATATTTAATGGTCTTAGCTACTCATTTAATTAATTATATATGTATATATACATATATATATATATATAAACCTTTCAGTTTAAAGGTCGCTTATTTATTTATCGACTACAAATTTTAATTGTTTATTATAAAAATTAAAATAACGTATAATTTTATTTTAATTAAACTTTCATTACGTGATATACCAGAATCGATAGAACGATTTAGCAGAACGAATTAATATTATTATAAATTGGGTTAATTAATATTTAATATGTATTGATGAATATATCTAATTGTTTCTCGGGTAAAATAAAATGTTTTATTATAACATTATTTGATTGTATGAAATTAATTTAATACGTTCGAAATTCAAATTTTGTTGAATTATCGAATGTAACATTATGTTTAATATCTCCGTTGATAAAGTTCATATGTAAATCTCCATAAAACAATCTTGATATTGTGAAATTCTGAATCTACATATTTTTCAAAACGATAAAAACTGATTATAAGAATATTAAAATTATTAAAAATTAATTAATCGCGTAAAACATTGATTCTGCTTACTAGAGAAAATTATGAAATTGTATTAAATGCCATTATCATCACACACTTCAGTTTAGCAAATTCAATACCTTATCTCTGAACTGCGCGTAATTTTCAACGTTTTATCATTAACTCTAGCGAATCAAATAATTTCGATATTATTTGCCTCCCAATTGCAAAAAAAAACATTCGATGAAAAGTATCGATCATTCAAAACGGGTCACGTTCCAAGCATTGAAAAAAAAAAAGAAAAAAGTAACGATAACGAAGATACAGTCAGCAGTAAAGAATTTCCCTCGCGCGAAATCAACATTGCACAATCGTATTCGTACGCGCACACGAGAAGCAAAACTGTCTTCACGAAAATGCTTGAGTAAATTGTGATCAATTGCCGGCAATTATTTAGCGCCTGCTTTTTTTTGACTTGGCCTTGGTAGGCGCAAAAAAATCTTTTTAGGCTAAATGATTTTTGAGACGAGAGCGTTACGATCTCTTGTTACTTTGGATTATTGGTTTTTATTAGTCGCTGGGTACTAAAGTTTCTATACACGATCGTTGTTGCATTTATATAACGGTGCCTTTTCTTTTAAATATTCTTTTCGGGATTCGTTAAAAATAAATTAAGTCTGCGAAAGTTTTGGAATCTATTTCTGTGTTTTTTTTTTCGTGACGTTGGCTCTCGTTATTATGAATGGAAAGCGTATTATTTTCTATTTAAGTGATATGTAAACAAGAGGATTCGGATTGATTTGTGCTCTTTTATTTTTTTCTCGTGACGTTAGTCGGTTAATCAATGGAGCTCTGATATATTTGCTTATGTTTGGTATAAAACAATAGTGCACAGCAATACTTTTATATAGTTTACATTTACATTAATATGTTCGATTTATGCGTAATTAAAAAAAATAATTTTTTTCATCGTGATATTTTTTATCATCTAGGGTAATGCACATGATTGATTGCAAATATTGCACCCATATTCTTGACGAATCTTCAATTTTTTACCATAAAAATTGTTTAGACTTTCTGATAAAACTAATCATACATAAAGCACGATAGTGTATGCAAATTTTGAAAATAATCTTGTTAAAAATAACTGACAGTTTTATTTTATAACAATCGTCATTGTTCAAACGACGTGCAATAGTATAACTGTATATATGGTGCATATATATAAAACTAAAATTTGTTCATTAAATAAGCCATATTTTCAAATGTAATAATAAAAGTTACAAACTGCAAACAATATTATATAGTTTCAACAATATTGGATATTTTTAATTAAGATAACTCGTTCTTCTTTTTTAAACTTGTATATAAAAATGTATTCATTGAATAAGTTTTGACCTAAAAATTAGTTATATACGATTTTCATATTTATTACATATTTGAAGGTTTTGTAAAATCGTGTACGCAGATAAACATTTTATATTTCTTTCTTTTAATATTGTACTATTAAATATATATGTATATAATAATAATAATAATAATAATAACAACAACAACTAAAGTGGAGTTAAAATTTCTATAATTTATTAAATTTTAAATCAATTGTCAACTTAAAATTTTGGTTAATATTATTGTTAATTAATCATGTTTACCAGTAACAAAAATACACTCATATGACACTTAAATGACGCATGTAATCTCGGTGTTGTAACGTTGAGTATTTTCTCGAAGAAATGCTAGACAATCAATGTAAGAAACAATAAGTAAAAATAAATTGGAATACTCGAATAGATTTCTTTATTAGCCTCTACACCTTAAAGTAACGTTATCGTAATTTACTTTTTAATGAACAATGGAATGATTTTTGTTTTACTTATTCTGAAGAATATCTTCTACAATTCGTTTAAAATTTTTTACCAAATGATTGAATTTTTTTAACTACGAACACTAATTTTATATACAGCATTCATACCTAGAAATGCTGTAGACTAAAATAATTATTTATTGTTAATTAATTTAAGATCAATAATTTAAAAAAAAAATCACCTTTTTAGCGTTCACTACGTCTATTAAACATTATATACGAATTTTTACAAACTTTTTATTTCATAATTAAGTTATAATTGTTAAATTTTTAAAGATAAAGTTCAAATAATTAAATATTATTTATATATATTTCGATTAGAATGTTTTGTCCAATGTGTATTTCTTGTTACCCAAAAATTTAATGTTGAATGCTATACGTTTTATTGTATTTTAATAATGTTAACATTTAATAAAAGTTAAACCTACTTCTGTACACTAAAGAATCGTCCAAGTTTATCAGTGTATTGCTCTGAAAAAAAAGTTTAAAAAAAATAACAGTGCTCGCGATTACAGCTCAGGTGCATTGCCACAAACGTTCGATGTATAATATGCTTCCTTATCTTTAAACGACCTTCGAGAAAAAATCCCTTATCAAATGAGACAAAACTCGTAATCTTTCTCATAACTGATCTTGGACAAAATAGAACATTTGTTTTTGTAATTTTTCGTTTCCATATTGTTCAACTTTAAGTGAATTAAGCAGAGTGCATAAGTGCTTAGTCAAAATCAAGAAAAAAGAAAGAGATACTTATTCAAATGATTATTATATACTTAAAAATTTTAAAGAAAAATAAATAGTAGATTTAATTAACCTAATGCATAAATAATGTCCGAAAGCGTATATTATACGTTAAGGACGATAAACTTATTAAATATCTGCTAGCCAAATGTTTCTTAATTTTACTAAAGAGGTTATAATGAAATAGACAAATTAATAAAAATACTTGAAACTATTCTTACTGTCTTAATATAATAATCAGATAGGAAAAATCGTAACCTTAAAATTGTAGTTATATGTCATATGAGAACGATACGTTGTTCTCATAGAGAATTAATTGGTATTATAAAAATATACAGCTGGATAACTCACGCATTTAAATCAGAAAGTATGTGACTCAGACACGACTAGCCTTCATTACAATGAAATAAACATAATATTTTATGTTTCTGTTAAAATATATTTTTCTTCCAATTCGTACATAAAATGCAAGGCGAATCTCATTCTTCGTGATAGCATGAACTTTCTAACAAAAGCAAATGTTTCGTACACGTTGATTTTATAAATGATCTTGTGTTGAACAATTTTCATTTTTATTTTTCTGATATGTATACTTCCCAACGAAATATCAGGATACATTTGTTGTACACAGGATGATAATCAGTTGATCGTGGGTGCAAATCATTCGACAATTAAACCAAATCGTGATATTTCTCATGGTTTCTTCCTAGGTATTATGCAATGCACACGCGCGCATATGGCTTTGACACGTTTACCTTGTTTATTAAGATTTGCTTGAAAAGTTTGCAAATACTTCCGTGAATTTTTCTTACTTTTAGCTTGATAGATTCATTGTGATTGACTCGTCGTTGGACAGTGTTTATTAACGCTACTTCTTTCGATTTCGTGTAGGTTATTTGCGTTGTACATATTAATTATTGATGTGTAAAGTGCAAAGTGACAGTATGTACTCTTGTAAAGAAATTTTTTTTACTCTTGTTTGTTAAAATAAAATTATTAATTTTTTTATATTTATTAAGTAAGAATTAGAAGATGTTCGTGCATAAAACTTTCGATTTTTAATTATTCTGTCATTTATTGATTTGTAAAAAGTAATTATTTAATTTTACTAATTTCAAAGTACTATTTGCTCGTATTATAATTTATTTTATTTGCAAATACATTGATTGATATTTAAATGCTTTTCAATTATATTAATTCATAATACATTTTTAAATCATGTAATGGATAGAATTGTTACTAAAATGTTCTGTAGGTAAACCAAAAACATAATTTCGCTACAGTTTGGGTATACTTCTGGTATTTTTTTTACTAGTCATTTCAGCGTCCGACTAACGTTATATTTCATCAACATCGTAATTTTGTACTAGAAGTTTTCGAGTGGTTAAAAAGATCATACGGTGTTTAAATTACTCCAAATGTAACGTGTACGTATATGATACATTCGAATTAAACCATCGAGTATCGCAGCGATTCGATCACGCGCCAAAATATTTCCCCGTGTCACAAGGGCGAACTTCGATTCGGTCCCGCGCGACATTATACGCCTCCTCGTCGACGTCTTTTTCTTTTTCGATGCGTATTCGACCTTGGCTCACGTTTTTCGTCTCGGCTTTTGGCCGCCACCTCAGATTTGAGTTATCGGTTATGCGACTGTTTTTCATTTCAAATGTACCCGTCTTCGTTTAATTACAAACGGCGCCTGCCGTGGATTTAAAATTAAAGCTCGATGTGTAATAAGGTACACGAGGAAGTGTCGTTTTAGGTATTCTGCACATTCTACGTTTCGTAAGTTGTCTTTGGGGTTTTTCCTATGTCACAAAATTTCTTGTTGGTAGCAGGTAATAATTGTCTTTTCGATTGTTTATGTCTACGTTCTATTCAGATCAGACGCAAATAAGTATACCGTTAAATAATATTATAATAACCAATGTTTACACTCGAGAGTAATTAATAAACGAAACGGGAAACAAAAAAATACGCGTGTAAAACATTAATTTCTAATCGTGTCACCGAAGTTCGAAATTGATCGCCACTTTATACACGCAAGTTTAGTAGATTCATACAAATAAAACTAACGTTGTACACATAAATCTACTTTTTACGCATATAAAATATTTTGCTGACTTCTTAAAATTTGAGGTTTATTAAAAAAAAAGTGTTCCAAAAAGAAATTGACATCTCGTTTTCAGCAATGCATGTGATAAACGCGCGATGAGTAAACTACGCAGTTGCGTGTTTAGGAAATCTATCAGAAAATCGTCCTCGCTATTACCAAAATACTGGGCCGAGGCGAGATGCTAAACGAGGGAGACCCCGCCGGAAATAAAAGGACAACAGCACCGAGCTGACTCGAATATAGAGATGCAGACCTTCAGTGGCCTTGCCTTTGGAAACGTATTTAAGAAGAAGGCACGTGTCTTATATTTCGCGTTCACACACTCACACGCATATGTATATCGATTTATCTGTATTTCCTTTTGTAGTTGGTATTTATATATACGTATGGGAAATTTACGCAGTGTTTAATATACGTATTGCATACGTGCCACTTGTAACGTATATATCTCTTTATTACGTGATATTCTTTTGCAAAACTATATAAGAATAGCAGAATATATGTTTTGAATATTATTTATGTATTATTAAAATTTATATATATATCTATTGATAAGGAAATATTTTTTGAAAATTGTAATTTTTTTATATTATCCATCCGATTAAAGTTTTAATCTATATACCGACCTTTCATTTTATTATTCACGGTATAGAAAAGTAGGTTACACAAAATCAACTAGTTAACGGTAGTTGAAAATCAAAAGCGTTTTTTACAAACTATAACTTTTATTGTATGTAATAAAATTTACAAATACTTATAACATTATTTTAGTATCAAAATATCTTATTTTACTTACCTTTAATTATTTCAATGAATTACTGTAGAATTGTGTATAAGAAAACGTTTTACTGAGGAGTTAAACCTAAGCAGTATATTCTACGATAATATTAATCAATTATATATTTTTAGAAATTGATTGAATTATTGCTGCAAGTTACACGGTGCGAGTATTTCAATATAAAAACTACCGTGACAGCATGGTTGTAAACTCAGTACCTTCATCTGAGGTTTGATAAAATTAAAAGTATTAGTTACAATTTTTATTGTGTTGTCACGGTAATTTTCAAGATACTATCGAACATACCAGTTTTGTCATGTTGTCACGACAAACTTTATTCGTGTATATATACACATACATCAAATTTATTTCACTTAGTTTTATTGACTTTCAAATGGCAAATTTTCCTATATGACAATGTTCACTTGACATATCTATTAAAATTAAAATTTTTAATATAATGTCGATAGATTTCACCCTATGTGTGTTTGTGAGTGTGTTATATATTTCTTTCTTTTTCACTCTCTGAGTAGCGTAAAATTAGGTTTACTTCCATACTCACTTGACGAGTAGCATTTTCTCTTTAACAAAATACGCGGCGCAAATAGCACTTTTTACACAATTCGTATATATAAATACAGACACGTGAATTTTGTATATTTTTCCATTATTTATTTTACTTCTAACGAGACCGCAAATATATATGTATATATATAAGAAGACCAATAATATAAATAACATCTGCGCGCTTTTCGTATTTTCGTGTATATAAATAATTTTATATAAATAACCTGGTTTTTTTAAAAATAGTATATCAGCTATATTAGGAATAATGTGCCCCAGACAAATTTTTCACAAGTCGAGCTTTTATTGTACTGCAATCGTGCATACGATTATAAGAATTTTCATTTTTTTAAAACAATAATTATGTTTTTTATAACTAGGTGATCATTAAATACATTTCTGGTTTTTTATTACTTATTAAATTATTGACCGTTGTTTTTCCAGATTCGTAAAAAAGATATTGTAATTTTATTGACTTTATACTATTGTGTTATCATCTATAAAATATTAATTAATTATACCCATAAAATATAATTATGTTTCACATTAGAATATATATAATATTAGAATAAAAATACTGTTATCAATTTTTTCATTAACATGTATATATAATTTTGTTATGTAATTACTGCAATATATTTGAGACTCTATATACAGAGAGAAAATAGTTAAATTAATATATCCAATTGTTCTGGGTAAAATGCTGATGTTCGTTTGTTTCTATTATTTTTTGTCCAGAATTTTATATAAACATTGACTCTGACCATACTAAATAGTAATTTTCCCCGGATCCGAGCGCTTGGAGCACGTGTTTTCTTTCAGAATTTTTACGATATTCGCACTACAATATTTATCAAATCAGTTAGGTTTTTCATATAAAAAATTTTTTGCGTGTATTAATACTCTTGCTTCAAATCGATTATTATTTTTTTCAATCTTTTGTTTCACAACAGATTAGTTGCTTCCCGAGATAGCTTTGAACAAATTTTTTATCACGTCATCGTCGAAATATTGGCTGCTGCAAATTCCTTGTTCTTTCCATTAGCATCAATTTTTGTGCCGCGCCGCACGATGCATTTTATTTTTGTATTCGATAAATAAGTCCTTCTGCCTTCATTTTTTTCTATTCATATTATTTTCCGGGTGTCCTTCTAATTTCTAAATAATTTTTAGTAATTCTTCAATTGTAGATCATTTTATTACGAATATTGTATGAATTTTAAGCAATTATTTTCTGTGTGGATTCGATCTATCAGTCGATAAAAATATTTCATCATCAATTAAAAAAGACTATTTGTTGCAAAATTGATTTGAATGTGTATTATCAACACGAATGAAGATACACGGCGATAATAGTCTTCAATAATGAAATTACTGTCAAAATAAAAAAATATTAGAAAATGTAGTAAAGTTTCCAAAAGAATTTATACTTAATTTCTACTAGAATCCGTTTAGTATTTGTCGTTAACTACAGAAATTTTTTGGATTTTGTCATTCGTCATATAAACACCCCAAATGAAATAAACTTAGAAACGTGAAATTTGTATATTAATTAATTCCACGTTTAAATCAAGCTATATCCCACTAAAATGTATATTGATTACGAATTTTTATTTTTTAATAGTTTCATTTATCAATAAAATGTTTTTGTTTACAGGCTAACAAGGTAGCAAGTGGTACACTGAACACAAACGCGTCGCCGCCACCGACGTTGATCAACAAAATCAAATTCCAACAGGGCGGTTTGGTAATCAAAAAAGACAAACGTCAAAGTAGTTCGAGGTTCAACGTATCCAAGAATCGCGAGCTACAAAAATTGCCCTCACTTGCCGGTGAGTTTTCTTTTACCCTTTAATTTCTACATCGTAAAAATTATTTATATTACTCCGGTATGTCGTAAATTAATAACCTATCAATTGCATCAATAATGAAACAAATCGTATAAGCTCATTATTGACGTAAAATCATTCGACGTATGTCGTATACCAAATTGGTAAGACGCCAACCAAAATTATGTAAATGAAATTCTCTTTTGACGTCACTCGTTCTTTCCAATATTAATAGACAAATTATTTTTCTTCACGAGTTGCACTTTTCTTGAAATTAAGATACATTTATATACCATTGCGATACACTGGGAAGTTTATAATTTTCGTTAATTACATAACGCAAAGAATTCGTGCTCCAAATGTGGATTTGGTAATGTGACGGGAGTAACAAAAGCGTAAAAGAAAAAGAAATCGTAAAAAAGGCAACGGCGTTGGATAAGAATGGCGCAAAGCGCAGTGGATCAAGGATTTAGAAACTCGATTTTCCGCGGTCAGTCGAACTGGCTTCCCTACGTGCACGATCCACAAATGGACTATATCTTTATTCCATTCAGAACTTGGTGATGGCTTCGATCTACTTCTTTACGGATGCAGTATTGATGAGTTAAAATTCGATTTTTTTCATAAAATTCAAATCCACGATGTCTTTGCTATCAGTCATTTTTCTGTCAAGTGAAAAGTTTTTCATTTCATTTATTAGTACATTTACTCGAGGATATTTTAAACTCGTGTTCCTGTATCTTTTTAAATACACACGTCAATGAAGTAGTGTTTCAATTTGAAAGATAAATATTAAAAGAAAGTATATAATTATTGAAATAAGGGCATTGTTATATTATGTAACCAAGATATATAAAATGAAATATAATGACAACACGAATTAAAGGGAACATCATACACACACATTTCTATTGAACTTGCGAGTTCCCCAAATATATTTACCGACGACGTTCCTTTTTAATCACGCAAGTCACACGTATTCCCGCAAAAGAAAAGTACCGGCGCTTTCACTCGGGATGTTTTTCACGTTTTCTCTGCGACCAACTTCCTTTTGTCTGTTCGAACACCACGCAAAGCAAGAATGCGCGTCGGCGAAAAAATGAAGCTTTCAGCTCCAAACTCGTCTGAAGTTTGTGTGTATACCGACGTGCGCGTATATGCATAAAAAGAAAGTTGCGCGCCTTCATTTTTTTTTTCATCGCGTGGGGAATAATTAATGAGTCAAATCGACTTGAAGCTCTTTTTCATATACATAATACTCGACGAATTTATGAGTGTCGCCGGAGAAGAGGCTTTCTTTTTTAATCATCCTCGGTGAGTGTGTGCAAGATTGAAACTAACGTGTTTTACCAATTAGTTAACTTTCGGATAAAATTATACTTTTCCCGTGGTTTTCAAGACAATAAATCCATTGTAAACATTATTTCGTGTATTGAAAAAACGATGACTTTAAAACATTTATCAATCAGTGTTCTGTTGACGTTCATATTAATGCTACATATATTGTGCAATTTTTAATTGATTTTTATTCAGATATAAATAATCCCGCGTTAATTTTATTCCTGTTTACTGTATTTTTAATTAATCATGAAGTATCTATTTTACATTAAATAAATTAAAATTACAGTAGAAACATAAATTGTGGGTAATAATACTCATTGCATAAACTAAAAACATTTAAACCTTAACACGTGAAATTTTGGTGAAACACGTATCAAGTGTCTAAGCTATATCTATATCGCATGCATTTTTCTTTATGACGTCAAAGGTTCACCGACTTTCAACGGGTTCCAACCTCGAACTGTAACACAGTTTCGATTTTTAAAACCTTATATTTTCTCTGCTCAATTCTATTATATGCAATACTTACGAAAATTCAACAATATTAACAAATAAATTTTCTTATTATAATATTACTTTGAATCTATGTTAAAAAAACAACTTGAATTAAATAGAAAATATTGTTAACAGTTTAATAATTATTTTAAGTATTTTAGAATGTCGTTGCTAATTCCAGAGATTTGCTTGGGAAAACTATATGTAAATGACTGTGTAATTAAATTCGTTCTAAGTTAATTAGCAAACTAATTGAAACTTCCTTCTTGTAATACAGGTAAAAAAATAAATAGTTTTATACGGAAATGCGCTTTACGACTCTCGGGTATACATCTGTAAAAAATTGAAAATTTTGAATTAAATAAATAATTATATCTATTAATTAAAGGATAAAGGATTATACTTTAAAGAATTTCTATCCAAACGTATTGTTTCTCACTCTCTATATTTTTAATGACGCACAGGGATGTATTATAAAATTATAAAATAGTAACGAATAAGAGGTTGTTCTTATACAACTACATGTTACAAGCTTACAATTGTTATACACGAAGCAAATTCAAATAATAATTAATTATTATTTTAATTCATTTAATTTATTATACCTGCAGTTAAATACTGTTTGGATACTCACAACAGTAACCTACATCCAAACCAAAGTGGTATGTAGGATAATTTTTTTGTTAGACAAATCCAATTTAATCTATAACATCCTGACACAGCTTATCACCTGTGTTGGATAGCTCGACGCGCGCGCACACGAGTCTCGACAATCGTTACGCGAAAGAAGCGGCGCGCGTCGACCATCTTTTCTTCTTGGACTCGTTTCGTGATCTGTCTCGATTCGTTTATCCTCTTGACATCGTTGATGGAGACATGCCTACCGAGATTTTTTCTCTGATATGTCCATTATTCATAATAATTTGACAATCGTGAAATTAATATTTATAAGCCAAACGGTTATAGAGATCGTGTTAAAATGATAAAATGTATTATATATATTATATTTGTTGATAAAAAGGATTACTTGCATTAAATCCACATGTCTTAAGTATTAAATCACAATGTATTTTTTTATATAACAAATGTTTACTATTATGTACACGTGACCATGCACGGTGTATCAATATCAGAACATTTGGACTTAATCGAAGGGAAACTATTAATCGGTGTCGTAGATAGGTAGACTATTTAATTTTGGAAATTCAGTAGTAGTAATAATTGGTATGTCGTTTAGAATTGAAGGTGCAGACTGTCAGAATAAAATAAATTAGTTTACGGCATATTCTGATAGCGTTGTTGATTTTTTACGGGAAAACAATTTGTTATCTCTGAGGCATTTGGAAAAGTATATTTAAAAAATATGCAAATATGTAATTAAGTTGTTTCCGATATTAAAGGTGACTCTGTCTGAATTATTTTGAAATTAATATATGTTATACTATGAATTTTAAACATTTTTGTGCATATAGTTTATGGACCAAATGGCTGAGAAAAATAAATTAATGAAATTAACTGCTTACACATTGAACTTTCGTCGGTTATACTATTTATGCCGCATATCGCATACATTGACTTTTGATTTGAATTGATATACAACTTAAAATCTAATAGTAAAAAATACAAACTGCAAGCTCTTTAAGCAAATGAAAAAGTACACATTGTCGAACAAAATAAGTACATATTTATAGTAGAACGAAAAGCTCAGACCCGTCGCAAATATGGGCAAATCCACAAAGGTTTGAACTTTTGATGTATATGATGCATGTAATTTTCTAAAGTTTGTATTTTAATTTCTTGACAAGTTACATCATTGTATTTAGTCTTAATTTATTTTTTATATGACAACTTCTCAGCGGCATTCGAAAAAGAACAACCTTAAAACATGGAAGGTGATTGTTTAACAGTTCAAATACATATATTTACGGACGTGAATTAAATAGTTAAATTTAATACATAAAATTATAGGAATCTGCACCTTTTGATCCAAAAATTATATCTAAAATATTGAATTAAATCTGAAAAAATTCATACGAATAGCTTAAAACATAAGAAAAGGCTTTACGTTTTCATTTTTATAAAAAAAATCATTTTTTTAATAATAATTGAGTAAACCATTTTTAGTCGGTAATTATTAATCCAAAAAAGGCATAAACTTTCAAACCAAATATCATATTCAAATAATGAATTTAAAAATCTGGAAAAATGTTTGGTATACTATTTAAAACATGTCTAAGGGCCTAACCATCAGAATTTTTTTCCTATGGTTTAAATGTATATTTTAATTAGATTTCTTGACTTTGATTATCGTATAATCTAAATTCGCAAACGTCGTGGTGAAATAATTTTCATTCGTGGATAACTTCAATTTCATCAAAAAATAATTGGTTTTTCGCGTTCCAATAAATGTATTAAATTAAGTTTTTCAGTCCAGGTTATATACTGACGTCGTTCATATCTGACCTACGAACCACTGGTCTACTGCGTCACAGACTGTGTTCGTATATGTAGTATATAAAAAGTTAAATCGTATATGTGTCAATTGAACGGGAAAAATAAAGAGCAAATATAAATTATTTTGTTCCCTATAAGTTTTATTCTCTTGGAAGTTAAAAAAAAAAGTTATACTTAGAATTATCTCATAATGTTGTGTATTGTGTTTGAGTAAACTTTATATTAGCAACTTCTAAGCTTAAATAGTATATATAGCATCGGAAATAATAATGATCAATTTCAAAATTTGGATAAAATAATTAATAGTTTGTAATTTTTGTAATACAAAGAAAACTTTCTAATCCGAGATTTGCTTGGAAAAGCTCGATATTTTTAAAATTATCAAGTATTTATTGTCTAAAGGGTGACGTCAAGAAATAATGTGGGTTCTCTTAATTTAACGAAAATCGTCTATAATGAAATTTATACCTAAAACTTATTAAATTATTTAAGAACGGTAAAGATAGATTTACTGGAATTTGTTTAGATATATTTAATGTATTTCACGGTATAGTACTAACTTTTTACTTTATTTTATATTTAATTCCGTCAATTCTCTTCTGAGTATTGTTTTAAAATATTTGGAAGTAAGCAAAATCCTCACGTAAATATTTCATTTGATAAATGTGGTATTAAATATTCGGGCATAATAATGAAAATAAAATAAAATCAGTGTACAAATAAATAAAGTTACATGTAAAACCAAAAACAATACATATTATTTATTATTTACTTCTCCTTGATTGTCTAATAATATATATAGTTTCTTTTTTTCTATAGTTTCTTTTTTAATTCAATGACAATATTGCATTTCCCGTAATTAACTATATTTTTCTAAAACAGCAACTACTTAAGTAAGTATCGAAGTAAAAAAAATAATTTAATTGAAATTGCTTACACCGACGAAAAAAGTAACAGTTATGGGAAAGTGTGGTAAAAATGAGTCATTTTGACCTGACTACTCCGTTAACGAAGCCTTAGTATTTATCCTCCCTACCTTACCGACAAACGCGATAATTGGCAATAAACCTGAAAATAAAACAGTATGTGAAAAAAGAAAAGAGTCGCTTTCGTTTATCAATAATATAAATGCAGTGTACTGAATTTGAAACTAAAGGATTATTGAGTTGTTGTAAAAAGGTTAACCAAAAATGTTAACCTAACCTCAACAGGGTGCACATTTTAATCTGAAATTCAGCCCTGAATTTTACAGCTAGATTATAGATAATCAAAGCGACTCTTCTCTTATTTAACATACTGTTTAATTTTATATTAATTGATCAACAAAAATTGAGTTTGTGGTCCCTCAAAACGTACAGAAGTTACGCGAGCCTAATGAGTCAAGTAGCTTTGAATTGACTACACCGGTAAAAAGTATCGGGCACACTTACGCCAGAACGACTCTATTTTTGCACTCCAGATGCTTCTTCCTGGAAATAAGGCATTCCAGAATATTTTAAATTTATATTGTTTATTTTATTTTGTACACACAGTCGAATAATTGTAATCAAAATTGATTGGGGTGCAGTTTTTACTAGACGTCTCATTGCCTTTCTCGTTTTTTCAAACAAATGTTGGTATTAGTCAAGTAATTTTTATTTGATCAACGAGTAAACAGGACTGATTGCAAGTCAAGTAAATATAACTAAACTCATGTGGTAATTTTAACTTTTATTTTTTTCTCAATGCATATAATACTATTAAATAAGATTACCATTAAATCAATATCAATAGAGAGTAAATTTAAACTACCTACTTATATGGTGTCTCTATTTGATAAAACACCTACCCATGGTACTACTTTAAATTTGATAGTTGCATTAAATCAAATATCATAAAGGCTGCACAATTGTATTTCTATAGTAAGATACGTTGTATATTTCTTAGACGAATGTCTCAGATACGTCGTTATCAATAGAGGACACGATATATATAGATTGATTAATGCTATTGCTGAAGTCTTCCGTAAATTTTGCTGAGCGCAGTTACTTTGTGTATTTCACAAAAGTGCTGCTATCGTTTCCCTTTCGAATCTGCTGAATACGTAATAATATATGAAGCTTCCTTCGGACATATAATTGTTAGACTTTTCGTTTAATCGAGATTCACTTTTATTCTTGTGTAAAATTAAATATTTTTAGTGATTTTGAAAGAGTTTCAGTTATGTCAAAATATTCGATTATCAATATTTCATTATATATATATATATATATATATATATATATATATATATTTAAAATCACTATTACGCGGTAAAAGAATATACTAATAGTTTTGAGAAATTTACTAATTTTTACTATATTTTGTACTAAGTTCAACACATCACAAGAGCATTTAATTTATTAGATATAAAGTGTAGTAATGATTACCATACAGATTAAGGGGATACTAAAGCCCAACTCCCTTTTAGTTATTCGACTGGCTTCGTATTTCAGTTTTTTAAAACAATATTTACTTAATCGACTTAATCTTAAACGGAAAATATTCATTAAATCGCGGTCTATGGCGCTCTACTATTCGTTTTTTACCTTAAGTGATTTTACAATAGCTATAAATAAAACAAAATACGTGATTTTTGCTTTAGCCTCCCCTTAATAGTATACAAAATTGGTTTGCCTTTTGCCGAACTACGACAGAGTACAAGAAATTTTCTACTGATTAATAGTTTAAGGGAATTTTAAATTTTCAACTTAACCTTCAAATGTCATTAACTATTCGTGTAACTTTTCATTAATCTTTGTTCTACACGCTATATCTGTCAGTTTATTTGTATAATATTTTTTGATATGTCGATCGATTTAAGCTAAAAACTGCGTTTTTAATATACAAACGAGCTTCTCACTTAGTAATAATTTCACCTATATATAGTAAATATTAATATTAATCTACTATCACGTATAATTTCGTCAAATGTTTAGTAATCGTACATATCTCTTCCAATAACTATTAGTGTTTCTCCGTGTAATAATTCCTAATGTAACTATTATATATAGATAACTCCGTGCAATAAAACGTACACGAACGTAATTTTTGGACACGAAAATTATCATATTTTCAATTAGAATAAATTGTATGATCTAATGTAAGGCGATTTACCATTCTTCCGGTATCCCTTACATAAGTAACGGAAAATCGATTACGTAACCAAATTTACTTTATATATACGAAAATAATTCACCCTATCGAGATGTTAATTATACCGTCCGAAATCCTAGCGTAGTATCTGAAAATACTGGTAAATCCAATTCCGCAGTACACAAGGGTTATATATAGGTATACCCACGATCGAAGGCAATTGCCGTGTCATTTCCACTCGGTCTTCCAGGTAATCTCCACGTGACTGTTAATTAAGAGGCTCGGTTCACCCCCCTCGATATCGATTTATTAAGACGTACAAAATGTGCGGCTGATCCATTCAACGTTCCTTCCTCCACTCTATGTCCCTTTTTATGTAAGCTTCCACACTCTTTTTATCTTTTTTTTTTAATTTTTGCAACGTGACACGCCAAGATTATTTAAAGAAAAACGTGCGAGATTAAACGACACATTTATTTTTTTTATAGATTTTTTTTTATAAAACGAAATACCGCGGGGACATGTGTATAAAAAAATTATTTAAAGTGGTACTTCAATGACACCGAAGTCAATTGATTAAGCGTGAAATCGAACACACTCAAATGATAATCAATGTATAAAAATAAGAAAGTAATGTTGTAAAAGATAATTTATAATGAGTTTCATGTACCACACGTATACGTCCATCGGAATTAAAATAAAATATTGGTTTTTCGTTCTCGTATTCAAGATTTTACTCGCGTATAAGTACAGAGGACAAATGAAAAGCGGATATAAATATTTAATCTGCAAGTTTAATATTGTACTACTCGTTAGATTATTGTTTTGACAAACACACATTTGCTTAACGAGTACCACGTATATATCTTAAACTTTTTTGTTTATTTAATCAGAGTCGATTTTTATGTTGTTATCGCAACGTCAAATCTCAACGCATATAAACACCTATATAATACGCATCGGGAAGATTACCAAATCAAAAGTTATACGTTTTACGCATCATATATATATATAGGCGGTGGGGGAGAAAAAGAAAAAATGACGCACGCGCCAAAAAGTGGCCCACGTATAAGTATATAGGTATGTATATAATAAGAAAGGAGGACGCACGCCTACACGCGTGTAATATGTCAGGGAGAAATTACTTTCCAGGTGGAAATTTAAGAGACTCCACCTACAGACATGGTAGCCATTGACGCACCCCTTCGCCCTCTTTCTCCTCTCGAGCGTTTACCAGCCGGTCTCTTTCTTCCATTGTTTGGGGTCTCGGATGGGGTAGTTTTAGTGAAAGGGATCGTGTGGTACATACCTACCGAGGGATGCTTTTTTCTATGAGATTTTTGTGGATTCTGTAGTGTGTGTGTGCGCACCTATGAGTATGCCTGTATGTGTCCATGTGTACTTGGTCTGAACGAGAGTAATATACGTATATAGAGGATTGGAGAATTCAAAATTGCGATGCTTTGATACGAGGATGAATATTCTCATATAGTCTAAGTGTCTCTAGTGCAATTGCTATCTTTTACGTAGAAAAAGAAATATAAAGTCGTTTCTGATATAGTAATAGATATTTTTGTGAAGGTAGATTTGCGATGAGTTATATTACATAGCTCTTGATAAATTTGAGTTTTTGTTGATAAAAGTTAAACTGTGCAAAAGTTTTCGGATTGCTGTTAACGAGCTGTTTGTATTGCAAATAATTTGTTAGTTATAAGATTATTAATTGTTTACATAATTTTGTAACGGAATACGAGTTATTAAAATTATTATTGTTTGCACTTTAGAAATTATCCGAATATTACAATAAAAAATTTAATTTTTTCTAATTTAATAATATATATTCTGTATAATTATTTAAAAAATTGATGTAAAAATAATCATATTATACGTATCGTAATATTATTATGTAACAATACGAGAATTACACAACGTTTATAAAAATTTTTAAATAATCGCAAAAACAAAGGAAAAAAAGTCGGAAACTATTAAATCGAGAGGAAAATAAATACGATTCCCCCGCAAAATCAAGATTTAATGAACACGCACACAGATAGCCTGTTTACTCGAAAACGCATCTCCGTCTACGTTGTAAGAGAAAAAAAATAACGAAATGAACGTGTCTCGCGCCCGCCGCCGCCGCCGCCGCTCCCCCTCCTTCGAGTCTTTCTCTCCAGTATAGGGATCGAATTTTCGAGCCGGCACCCAAACAAAACGGTCCGAGCTCCCTTTGCGTCAGGGGGGCGGTGTATCGATTGGGGTCGCGCGCACGCGCAAAACCGGGGAAAGGGTCACCGGGAGCCCGTTGTAGCTTCATTGTCGACGCGCCGGCCGCGATGCGAATCACGATCGCGGTTTAAGTTTAGGACGCGATGGTACATGTCACGGACATGGGGCCGCCGCTTGGGGCGGGTATACCCAAAAGCCCAAGTTTTCACCAGGGTTTAGCTTACGCTGCTGACAGTGCTAGCGACAGTTATGGACATTTTACGAAATATCGAGCTTCGGCTACTGCGCTACAGTATCAACCGCTTCAGCCGCTCCTACTTGGTAATATTCCGTGGGTGTATACCTATATGTCTATCCTCTCTCTCTCTCTATCTCTCTCTCTCTATGTGTCTGATTCTACGAGTTCATTTTTTCTTTTTCGGGATACACGGTCTATCTATGTGTGTGCCTCCTGAGGTGTGGTTCATTCTTACTTTTACTTTTACCATCTTAGTAACTTTCATCATATCTATTACGTTACTTTCCTATAATTATTTTAGCTTTATTTCGCATTTTAATATAATATCTATATATAGTTTCAATTTCATTGCAACTGCATGTACGATATTTCAAGTCGATCTATTTATGCTTCGATTGCAGTACGTGTATATGTATACGCCAGCGATGTCTACGGTACGTGTTTGTAAACGAAGAGCATGTAAATTTTTGCAGAGGTACTTGTGTATATATGTATATATATATATATATCAGTCGGGAGGCCCTGGGATTTTAACTCGTATAAACGAACTGCAATTCCAGCACCCTACGATTTTAACCAACATATAGACATTTATAGAAGTTTATTTTATCAATATTTTTTTACAGTTAATTTTGTGTATAGTGTATTTTTTCATAACTAAATATTCCGGTGTTATTAACTTATCGAGCAGGCTTGACATGTTTTATAAAAAATTATTGTTTTAATAGGATAATTATTGCAGATTTATTAATATTTATTTTATATATGATAAATTTTACCTGTATAAAAAATAGTCATTTTTATGATCTGTCAAGTCCCTCGATTACTCAATAGCATTCCCATTTTTGTTAAAACTTTTTTCCTCGTGCTTTAATAAATTTCCTTTGGCACATGAAGCATTCAATTAAATTACATAGTACATAAATTGATATTTATACAGTTATACGTATAGTGTTTCAATTTTCTAAAATAATTTCGTTACTCTTTACAATGTAACCTTTCATTTATTACAATATTTCTTCAGTATTGTACAAGTAAATAATAAATTCAATTTTTTGAAGTAAATTAAAAAATACAAAAGATGTTGATAAAAAAAAGGGAAATAAAATTATTTATTTAATTATTGGAGTAAAAAGAGAGTCTATATACGTTTGTAACAAGATAAAGTTTATTTTATATATTTTTTATTGGAATTTTGTTTGCAAATTGTAAATAAAATGTTGAGTTATAACTTTGATGCGTATAAACTTTGGAAATATTTTCACAAAATAAAAAATATTTTTTACCAAATCTTTTTTCTACGTCAAGTATTTTTAAAGCAATTCCATTGAAACTATTCAGTGAAACACGCGTATATTGTAGTTTTATGCTTCAAACAAGTAAATAACCCTCTTTTTGCTTTAAAATATTTACCTAGATCTATATGCGCATATTGATAAGTGCCATTTTCATCCGAAGATATATACACAATACAATGGAAATCGTTTCAACTTACAACACCGTTAAATTCTATTTTTTTTTTATAAAAACTATGTAAAGAAAATTGTTTCTTTGCCGATAAGAGGTAAATTCATTTGTCGCGCTATTGAACTAACGAATTAATTTGAATTTTTCTTTTTAAAGGTAAAGTACCGTTTTCTCTTGCGTTATTTCGCTGAAAAAAGAGGGTAATTCATTTTTAAACTGCAGCATTTTTCTTTGACAGGAAACCTACTTTGTAAAATGTAGATATATACGATTTATCAACGTTTGAGAAATTTTCTTTTGATAAAACAAATTAAATATCAGAATGCTAAGTGGGTGATATTCCGGTATAGCCGAAATTTCGAGTAGCTGCGTTTGTGTAACATGAATTATTTAGCGCCAATTATAGATGTAAATACTACGAGTACACTTAACTTAAAACAAGACTGCACATACATATAGTCGAAAAAGTTGTGTTTTGTGTTAAATAATTTATGGTAATAATTCTTGACGAATTAAATGTTAGAAATGTGCTTGAAATAATTTAACAATTTTTCAGAGAGTATTTATATTTCTTTCAAATCTATATATAAAAATAATTTCTTTTATTTTTACGTGCTATATGTATATTTGTTCAGTGAAACATACAAAATAAAAAAATTAAAAAAACCAATGTAAGACTATATTTAAAAAATATTTTATTGATTTAATCTTTAATTTAAAATGCATCATATTGTTACACGTTTCAGCCTATTTTTTTATATAATCCACGGTTTTAACATAGAGGAACAATATAGATATAAATTAAAAAGATGCTTATAATGTAGGTCAAGAGGATGTGAATCTTACCTCTATACAAAGAAAACCATTTTAGATATTTTTTACGTTAAAGACGAGTGCATTTTATTGAAATTTTGATGGAGTACTATTAGGTCAAAGGTTGTGATCACAAATATTCTCAAAACAATGTTCGCAACCCTGTTTCAACTAGGAACGACATATTTAATATTTAAAGAACCTTTAATATATGATATGAATCGAAACTAACATATGATTCGTAAACATAACGTACAAATATAAAGCTCTCCCGTATAATGGTCGTGCCTAAAAATGCCCACGAAATCGTTTTTCTGTCCTGGAAGTTTAAGTGAATGTATTGATAGAAACTTACATACAATCATTCTTCTAAACTTTTTAAATATATTTTGGTTATTTCAAATTATATAAACCTGTAATTATATTATTTTTTTCAATTATAAATTGATGGCTAGTCGTTAACAATCTGACAATAACACGTTGACTAGCCACTCACTGCTCAACTTACTCCTCAGTTTGTCTTTCACTCGCTATGAACTAGCCAAAAACTGCTGAACATTTCTATCAGGGTTAAAATATGAGACTTCCTAAAAAAACATCATCATTCAAATTAATAATCAAACATCAAACTTGACAATCACGATTAATTTAGTATAAACAACAGTAACAAGTACTTCATTATTTTTATAGTCTTTACCTTAAACAAATGTCGCTACAAATTTAAATGAAATGAAAAAAGGAAACTCAAACGGGTAAAATTGGTTACAGAATTTCGCGGTAACTCAATGCTGCTAAGCGATGTATAACAAATCGTACGTATACGCGCCGAAGTTATTTTTAAAATACGAGCGCGCGATGTGAAATACTCGAAAACTCGTTTCGGAATTTAAGTTTGTTTTTACTACATTAGGTATCTCTGGATAGTTAGTAGAGAAACGCCATGTTTACCCGAAGTTTGTTAGAGTCGTTGTCAACCGATGCACGACTCGTTTATTAACAACCGACAGAGCAAAGTTAGCGGCGATCCTCCACTGATAAACAAAAATATTTGAGCCTCCGGAAGATAAATTAATTCCTTCAATTTGTAGACTCTCTGTTTCAAAAGTATGAAATTGGTAGCAGTACTGTATTTAATTGAAAATAGTAAGGGGAGTTTATGATTTCCGTAGCTTCACTCCATACGAATTCAATTATATTTTCAGTTATTGTTTATTTTTATCTTGTTTTATTTTATAGTGATAAATTGTTTTTTATTAACGAGATTTTATTAATTGGATATTTCATTAAGTCTAAAATTATAAATATATTCGATAAAATTTAGTGAATCCAACGAAAAATTTTATTGAATACTTCTAAAAATATATGTTATTAAAATAAAAAATATTTCATAGTTACAGATACGTTACCTTTCATTCAATTAAAATTTTTCTTATTTTTTATATACATGTTTCTATCATTCAAACAAATACTATTTGAAAACTATTCAACAAAATACTTTATTGAATTTACCAAATTTTCTTTCATTTCAGTAATTTATAAATTTTGAACTTATATATTACCGTATTGTGTCCGATTTCTGATCAATTAAATCCAATTCCAGATCTTGCAGCTGTATATATAAAAAAGTTTCTAATAAATATATTTTCCAAATATATGGATTTTTTGAATGGCTATTTTGATAATCTCATAATGATTTAATCTACTTTATAATGTTGTAATGTAAATTAAATCATTATGAATTCATCAATATCGAATAAATACCCATTCTCAATAAATAACTACGTTATCGTATGGATTTTTACTTGATATTTTGAATATTGATCAATAATTGGATGCTGATCAGGAATTGGGTATGATATAATACATATATATATATAGATATTTACTGTGCGTTTAACATAATACTGAGATAATTTTATTTATAATATCGATGTTAATACATAATTAATTGCTTTCCTGCAATATAAGCTATATATATTAGAGCCACTTTTATTTTATGCCTATATATAAGTTTATATTTACTATTTTATTGAATTTGCTAAAACTTTTATTGCTCTCTTGATACTGTTTTGAACTTCTGCAGTATACCTATTCATCTTTATCCTTTAATTCATTTTTATTAAAGATATAAAAAAAATTATTGAAATTAACGCGTGTGAATAACGTTTCGTAGTTCATTGTACTTGTTGTCATAACTTTCGATTGAACAAGAATATTTATGATCACAATTTTTTAATAATCTCAAAGTTCGCGTTAAAATAAAACTATAGAATGAGCACGTTGATCCGAGAGAACGCCAAGTGCAAATATATAGGTATCTATACTTACATCGTTTCGGTATCAATATATATCAAGTGAACAAAATCAGTTGCATTAGATCGAATCTAATTTCTTAATAATTCAGATATATAACAACCAAGTATATATAAGTTTTCCCTTTGATTGCCAAATGCTCGAGTATATATGTACATCCTTTTTATAATTTCCCAATTTGAACGTTTCACTCGAGTTTCGTCATTCACACTTGCCGATTATTTCCTGGTTACAGAAGTCCAAGGAGCGGAGGAAAGGGAAGAGCTTTTCATTCAAAAATTACGGCAATGCTGTGTCCTTTTCGACTTCGAGTCCGATCCTCTCTCCGATTTACAATGGAAGGAGGTGAAACGCACAGCGCTACACGATATGGTCGAATATGTCTCGAAAAACAGAAATGTTATTACCGAGGCTATCTATCCCGAGGCTGTAAACATGGTAAGTTTTAACACTTATCTTACGTACTTATATATATACAGATATATTATTTTTTGTACAACACGTATTTCTTTGTGTTCTACAAACATTACTAAAATAATTAAAATATTATTTGCAATTTTTTAATTTCTAAAACATAACCATTTTGGGATTTTTGTATGTCAATCCGGCCTCTATGCGCAAAGTTTTCTAATACGTTCAACAAAACAATTCAAATTTTTAATGAAATTCTATATAATTTATTTATAGCGCACATAGAATTAACGACATTTTAGTATAAAAAATTCAATGTGTTTCATTTTTTAATGCTCGAGTTACATGCCATTTAAAATATTTTAATTTTCATTTTTATAATTTCGATATTTCGGTGATTAATTTTAAAAACAAACAAGTATTATTTTTAAAAACTTATATATATATATGAAAATATTCAATACTTGAGAGCGCGCCAAATAATATGCTGACAATGGATTCACTCCGTGCCAGAAAAATCTGTCGATAATTTCTTTTCTACAAATTATAAATAATAATCGATAAAAAATGACAATATTTTTATTATTCACCGTGATTAATTAATTTTTAATTAGTCTTGGATTGTTACCAAACAAATTTTCTAATATTGCTAGAGTAAAATAAAAATTTACGCATTTTTATCCTAGTAGAAAAAAATTAAAAATAATTATGTCTGGTAAAAGAGTCAATTGATAAATGAAAGGAAAATGCTTTTAATGCATATAAAATAATACGTACAGCTCATAATACGATAGAAGGAAAAGCCATTTTTTGAATTTGATTGAACGCGCTCTACAAAATTCCTAGAATGTCGTCGCTTCTTGAGTTAGTCAAATCGTTACGGATACTTTATTTCATCGTATCTACTTCTAAACTTAAGTAAGTTATAATTATTCACGTATTCGATCAGAATTTACCAATTATAATAATTACTCGACAAAATACTTAAAATCTTTCAATCTAATAAGAAATTATAGAAAAAGCTGTAAAAAACTAGAAAGTTTATACTTTTTTTTATAATACTTAGGTAATGACTATTTTATATTTCCGATTTTTGCCACAGTATATAAACGTTTTTGATATCCTCATCACTTGTAATCAGAGTATCATGATTTAAATAGCAAATTGTCATGTGATGAAGAACTAAATAAACTTTATCTCTGCTTAATAAATGATTTTAATTGGTTTGACAAAGACCCCGTCAACACAGTTATGAATTTAGAGCATCAATAATACTCTACTATTTTACTCCATTAAAACAGTATTAAGTACAGAACATAATAACATTAGTTGATTTTTATCTTGAAGTAAATTCATACGTGATGTTAATTTATTAACTTGCACGAATGATCACAGTAAGGACTGAATCTATACGTTCATTTTTATATACACATCAGCAATGAATTTATTCATACACAATTTTCATAATTATACGCGGAGAAAAAGGTTCTAGTTTATATATATACTTAGGCATATAATTTATATATAATAATTATAATTATTTTTTTGTGGTAAAATTGCCTACGAATCTATTAATGGACTCTACTCAACTATAAGTACCAGTGTTAACTGTTTGACAATTATTAGTACCTGAGGAGGTCTGCAAATCCTGGCAGACGAAACGTCGTACGATTTTCACAATTAGTTGTTAAAATTTTTTTACAACTCGGATTAACCCTTAATAATCGATAAACCAAAATTTCTAAATCTATTAATTATACTATTTTACTAATAAAAAAATAGTAATTTTTATAATTTGTCAAGTCTGTCTCTCAATTTATCAATAATATCGTTATTTTTACTAGAACCTTTTTGTCCGCATAATCTCTGTAAATTCAACGATTATTAATTAATTCAGATAAAATTTTATGCGTTTTCTTGGTTCGATGACGTAATTTAACAATTCATCAAATTCAACATATAAATAATTTTACCGTTTTATAAATTTATCTGCATCTTCGACCCGATTAAAAAACTTAAACCTTTAACATACACGTGAAATGAGTAACATTATGTAAACTCAAGTCAATTCAATTAAAAATTGGTATTTTTGTACACACGCACACAGTTAATTAACAAGTTGGAAGAGTAAGGTACAATGGATTAGTATAATAATAAAGAAATATAACGACGTATAAGTTATCGAGGGCAGATTTTCTATTTTATATTAAGTTTATTGATTTCATTGTGCTGCGACGGTAAAATAAAACCTCTTGTCCTAGATGATTATATGTTATTTTAAAAATATATATACTTATATAGATTGCAGCATTAATCGATGGTAACAATGATAACAATCCATTTTTTTATACATAAGCGAAAATTTATTTTTAAAACGATGCTCTACGATAGGCTATATAATTAAATTAAGTGTATTATGCAAGTCTGCCCATATCGAAAAATGATACTCAGGATATTAAGTATCGTCAAGTTTAAATAGTTTACATTGTATGAAATGAAAAGGATTGTCAAGGACAGTAAAAATTTTAATTTCCCGTGCTACTATTTTTCTATTGTTAATTACAATGAATATATAACTGTATGCTGCAAAAACAAAGAGAATATATAATACTAAGTATTGACAACATTTGTCAATAGTTTGATTATTCATTAAATTAATTGTTATGAAATTTTTAAATTACATAACTGTACCGCATAATTTTTGTGACAATTAGTCTAATTAATAACCATACGTAATTTAACTTTCATATACTTATAGTGATAAATTTTATGAAGATACGGAACAATGTTCACTTCACTATCGCTATAGTTGACGTATTGTTTATTGCAATTAAAACTCGGAAAATTGATAATTTCAAATGGTTTTGCTGTCCTGTTAATGAGAAATATATGCTTAGCCAAATGTTTGAATTTAAGTAAAATACGTACTTGCGCAATTTATAAAGATTAGAAAATTAAAAATCGTAAGATTATTTTTTTATCAAGTGCAATATACTTTTATTACACTACTTTATTAGTCAAATGATAAGTAATCATAAATTTCAATAGATAAGAGTTGTTATTTTCAGGTTAGAAATTATTACAATAATTCTATTATGTTAAATAATTTTGTGTTTAATATTATTGCCAAGTTATATGTTTAAATTTATTTATTTGCATAAATAACATATGCAGTTTACACATTTTTACGATACATTATTGAATTTATGTATACGAGAAATATAATAATAATTTCTTTAAATTTAATACAGATTCTTAATATTGATGCTATAGATTTTTATTATTTTTAAGGATTTAAAAAAATATATCTTAATACTGAATATTTTAAGAAATCACTAAAATTGTAAATTCTTTATTTGTGAACAGTTCGCTGTAAATTTGTTCCGGACGTTGCCACCGTCGTCGAATCCAAACGGCGCCGAATTCGATCCGGAAGAGGACGAGCCGACCTTAGAAGTCGCCTGGCCTCACTTACAATTCGTCTACGAATTTTTTCTACGACTTCTCGAGTCCCAGGACTTCCAACCAACGATAGCGAAACGCTACATCGACCACAAATTTATCCTACAACTTCTTGAGCTTTTCGACTCCGAGGACCCGAGGGAGCGGGACTTCCTTAAAACTACCTTACATAGGATTTACGGGAAATTTCTTGGGTTGAGGGCCTACATACGTAAGCAGATTAACAATGTATTTTATCGGTTTATTTACGAGACGGAGCATCATAACGGAATTGCAGAGCTTCTTGAGATCCTTGGAAGGTGATTTTAATTTTTAATTTTATTCCAAAATCTCTTACTTTTTTTCTTATGGTTAATTTTCTAAGAAAGTTAAACGATTATTAAGGTAAAGTACCCAGTACCGGGACAAGCGAAAAATTGGCAGTAGTAGTGGGACACGTTGAATTTAATACTGTAAACGGTAAATAAAATATAGATATGAATGAATTCGGATTGTTTACTAGATAAACTAATGTATTTGTATAAAAAAGTGTTTGTTTAATTTATAAATTTAGCATAAACACAATATAAATTTTTTGAGGTTATGACGATCATGAATTTTGGTGTCGAATGGTGTCCCACTACTACCCCCTCACAGTTTCCATAATGCAGTACTGGGACACATTTGAAACTATTGTCCCAGTACTGCGTCCGTATCATGTCCCACTACTGCAACCTCTTTGAAATAGGTCGTCCCACTACTGCGGATTTCTCACTGCTATTTACAACATACTTTTTTAATAAAAACATTTAGATAAACTACCGTTTTTTGTAAAACATCAATAAAATAGACAATTAAATAACGATTAGATTACCAAGTTTTTAAATATGTTGTTTCTAATTGTTAAAACAGTGCTCATAGTATATTAAGTTTCCATAAGTGTCCCGGTACTAGGTACTTTACCTTAGTAATAATTATAAAAGTGATTTTTAACGAGATGTCGGACCCAAGTTACAGGGATCTACACCTTTCAACATAAGAATTATCTTGGAAATATTGATTTAAAAATCTGAAAAAATTCATATCGATACTTTAAAACAAAAGCGAGGGCACGGCGTTTTGATTTTTTAAGAAAAAGTAAATTTGTTAATAATAATTGAATAAACAATTTTTGGTCTGTAATTATTGATCTAAAAAGGCATTAATTTTCAACGCAAAAATGAGAATTTAATTACAAATTTAAAAATCTGAAAAAATTTGAGTATACTATTTAAAACATGCCTAAGGGCATGGCGTTTAGGACTATTTCAAAAATTTATTCTGTTTATAAAAAATATTAAAAATTACTATTTTCTGTGTCCGACATCCCCCTAACTTTTATTTTGGTAACGTGTATTAGTTATCTTTCTTATATTGGTATTCCATTTTTTGTATCTAAATGACTTATTATTTAAATGTTTCTGAACCTTGCATTCAAAATACATATTTAAAACCATATTAGTTTATGAAACCGAACAAATAAAATATTAAAATGCATTTTTGCAGTATCATCAATGGATTCGCACTGCCTCTGAAAGAGGAACACAAAACGTTCTTGATAAAGGTATTACTACCTCTACACAAGGCAAAATCCCTTTCGGTCTATCATCCACAACTCGCTTACTGCGTCGTTCAGTTCCTCGAGAAGGACGCGTCCCTTACCGAGCCGGTGATCAAGAACCTTCTCAAATTTTGGCCGAAAACCCATTCACCGAAAGAGGGCATGTTTCTGAATGAGCTTGAAGAGATTCTCGATGTGATCGAGCCCGCTGAATTTCAAAAAGTTATGGATCCTCTTTTCAGGCAGCTCGCTAAGTGTGTCTCTTCGCCCCATTTCCAAGTACGTTTGAAATTATTTTATTAACCATTATTTTTTAACACTTTTCACACAAACACGTTATCAGTTACTGTAATACTCTTTTATAATATTGTAATATTATTATAGATCATTCCTATACATTCAAAGTGAATATTCAAAAGTATTAAGTAATATTAAACATCATAAATGTATTATAATTTGATTGGAATCTCAAGCAAACAAATTTAGCTAAAGTATAAATACAATTTTCTTATGAATTATTTTTAGTTATATATTATTAATCGATATTAATTTATTATTATGTTATACACATATAAAGAAATTGAGAAGTATTGTCCATAATACTATTTGAGAAATATTCATTGTAAAAAAATACGTTTTTTACAGTTATCTATTCTATATAATTACTAAAAAACTATAGTTTGAAATTTTATTTGAGAAAGAGAACACTAAAATGTGGTTTTGCAATTGTATTGTAATTATATTTTTATTAAATGAATATTTATTATTAAGTTAGCATTGATTGCTAGCACACACATTCACGGTGTTTCACTATTACATTCACTTGTCAATAGAAATAAATTTTATTCAATATACACATTGGCATTCGAGGTAATATTGGTATAAGAATCTGTTTTACCGGCTGAGTGGAAGAACGTGTATTACATATACATACATATTTATATAATAACTATATATATATTTATTAATGAGTAAATCTTGCATTAAAGCTATATCGGTAGTTTGTAATAAATGTATAGAAGTTAAATTTTTATAATTTTATGTATAAAATCAAGTATTTTGTCAAATCAAATAACACATCGTTAGATATAGAAAAAAGATGATTACATCATCAAATGGAATGTTAAATTGTTAATGTACGTTAGTGTATACATAATACACAGATCAATTAAATCATCAACTATCATCAAAAACATTTCCAATGACATTGCGCAACTACTAAACCATATTACCATTGAAAAACATTTCTAACAATCAAAATATAATTTGTAAGTAACTTATTTAGTTATAAGATAGTCTAAAATATTTTACTATTTTACGATTTTGTGTTGAATTAATAAATTTTTCTATATCCACAATTTCTAGGTGGCCGAAAGAGCCTTGTACTATTGGAATAACGAATACATAATGTCTTTGGTTTCGGACAATTACGCGACAATCCTGCCTATAATGTTTCCAGCATTGTACATAAACTCTCGGAATCATTGGAATAAAACGATACACGGTCTAATTTACAATGCATTGAAACTCTTCATGGAAATGAATCAAAAGGTCTTTGACGAATGTACACAGCAATATCATCAGGTATAATTCAATATAAAAACAATTTCTTGTTATTCATTTTTGCTATCAACCGTATCAATTTTTGTACCTCACAGAAAATACATTATTGTTAGCGAGTTGCGCCTCTTATAAGCCATCAGTACATTTGTTTTTGCTACATTAATAAAATACATAATTTGCATAAAGATATATGTTAGTGAGTATAATAGTTTTTATCAAGAATTTATTTAAATAATTTTTGGTAATGTAATAGAATGTAGTAATAATCAAATTTTTTCGATCGAGTCAATTGAAACGAAAGAACTATTTGAATTAAACAAATGTGGTAAATTATGAAAAACAAAGATATCATGGCCATTCGTTTTAGTATTATCTATTACAGTACTAGATTTCATGCAAAAAAATCGACGCATTAAACATAATTTTCTATCATAGATTTAAGAGTCAAATTTCTTCCCAATGCCATGAAATTATGTCTTGGTTTTTTATAATGTAGAAAAATAATTTTTTCTTTCCAATTGACTCGGTTGGTAAACAGTTAATATCGTATGTATAAAATCTTTATTAAATTGAATTGTAGAACGGAAAATCTTGCCACTGATTATTAATCACGTAAATACTTATTAATGATATATTTCTAATGCGCAAAGTAATCTGATTAGTTACTATTAATATTATACTTATTTATGTTCACTGACATTCACTACATATTATTTACTAGGATCAAATGAAAGAAAAAAAAATGTTAAAAGATAGAGACGATAAATGGACACGCGTAGAAGCATTAGCTATGAGGCATCCATCTTACGCACCAAAGGGGATAACAAATAATAATCCGTTCATTAATCCACAAATGGAAAACAATTTGAATAACTCTCCAACCGAAGAAGATGGTGAAAATGAACAGATTACATTAACAGCTGAAAAGATTGAAGCAAAGGCCAATGAAGTAAGTATGCGCATACAAAAATTAGTTGAATTATAATAATTAATACTATGTAACATTTGTAGGTAAATGATTCTCATTTATGAGGTAATAAGAATTTATTTGTAATTAAATTTACATAAACATCTTACTTGGAGTTACTGATCCGTTTAAAAGTCATATGTTGAAAAATGGAATAATTTGAAAATAAATTATTTTAATAACTATTTTTTTAATAAATACATTCATTTTAGAATGTACTACAATATAATTAAAAAAAAGTAAAGCTGCATGTGGATATAAAAATATTTATTAGAAACTAAGAAACACTTTAATTTTAGTAACAAATCTAACTTTTTTTATCAATTGATTGAATGTTTGATAAATAATATTTAATAAAAACCGTCAATTTCTTTATTATTATAGACAATAAAAAGAAAAAAAATTGTATTTATGAATAACATTTAAATTTTTGTGTTTAAGTTATGAATTTTTAATAGTTTAAAGTATGTTTACGTCTATTTTATTGAACGTTTCGAAATTGTTCTAAATACAAATTATATTTTTCTAAAAACTTTTTTTACCAACATGTAGTAATGCAGAATTTTTTATTGTAGCTTCTATCATGACTGAATTGCTCAAATTTTTGTATTTATTGTATACTTTTTAAAATGCTGAATATATGTATTAAACATTTTTTGACGCATTGACTTGTTTAAATATTTGTTTGCAGTAACAAATTAACATTTACTCCAAAACATTAATAAATATTTTGTAGAAATTTTAAAAAACAGATTTTGCTTTTTCTTTTCAAATTGCATGTTAAAAATACTAATATACCCAAAATAAAAATTAATTAAATTGTTTAAACATTAAAATTTGGAATACAAGTATAACCACAAACAAAAGAATAATTATAAAATACGATTAAATAATTTTATATATAATTAGTAAGTACCTTGTATTTTAATATGGATAAATACCTAATGAAAACCAAAAGATTCCAAAAGCTATTTTACAACTAACTTGATAATTCGTCTTACTTCAACTCATTTCAATAGAATCCGATTTATTTCAGGTAAAAAAGGTATCGAATGTAAACAAGGTAAAACAGTTATTACGAAGGAAAAGCGAGTTGCCTCAAGATTCCTACACGATTCGGGCGCTCACGGATCACAAACGAGCGGACGAATACCTCGTAACACCGCCTGATCCGAACAACTGCTAGTCTCTGCCTCGCTCTCTTCCAATTTATTTTCTAATGCGCAGTAACGAGGTCAGGAGTTAGTTTCTTTCCTTGCATTCGATCAAGCGGACTGTACTACACGTCAAGAGGACATTTAAACCTCGGCAGAAATCGCGCGTTAAACATAATTAGTTTGAGGGGAAACAAGAGGATTTGTGTGAGAATGGAGGTGTGACTGTAATATATATATATATAAATAAATGATTTTTTCAATTTTTTAAGCTGGCTGATGAGTTTTTCAAATCATTGAAATAAAATCATAAACATTGCTGTACTATTATTTGTACTCGAAGATGTGAGCTCGATACGTGAATATCTTAGTTGAATGAGATTTTTTGTACAAAAATACGTTGATATAGAACAGAATATTACGCTTTGCTTAGAAACAGGAAAATCGGGACGCGTTATCGGATTCGCAAATTTTAAGAAACAGGGCACGCATGCTGAGGAACGTTGTAATATGCCAGTCGTTTATATGGAATATTCATTTGCTTATGTGTTATCGTTCCAAACTTACGCAACTTGTAATCGACTGCAATAAAGAAAACTTGTAAAAGATCGCGCAGTGAACTCTGTAAAAGTTATATCCGTTGTGCCTCCGTGTGTAAAAAAACGCTTGTTATCTGCGAGAATTTGATTTCTCCCTACGGACATTAATTCGCAGGCAGTCGAAAGATGTGAAATAATCATCAAATCGAATTTCAAGAATTCGATATTCTCTTGCTTTAACGATGTATTGTTACAATAGTCGTGTATGACTTAAAAGAAAAAAATTGCACTGTTGTGGCCAAATATTAAAAAATGTGGAGCAAAATGCATAAAAAAACATGTTAGGAATACATAATCTTTGCGCTGCTGGCAGGCTGTTATGTTAATATTGCTAATATACCTTGTTGAAAATGAGATAAGAATAGACTCTTATATGATATAAAAGTGAATATTTCGAATTAAAATTGCAAATAAGCAAATGGGAAATTGATTTACTTATTGCATATGAATCCTCAGAAAAGGAAACGAAGGCCGTCGCTGCTGAATAAGAAGTTGATTATTTGTAGGAGTAATATTATTAATGAAAAAAATGAATATTAATGAACGTTAATGTGAATAAACGAAAGCTATAAAAAAGGAAAGAGCTAACTTTATGGGCTTACTTTTGCGTCGTCTCGCTATTTCGAACCTCGAAAGCTCGTTATCGCGACACTCGCAAACTGGCGGATCTTCGCTTCGAAATAATAATCATTTTAATCATTTTTCTGAACAATGACGAAACATAATCAAAGACGCAAAAGAAAACACGCAAAAGGATTCGTCTTTACAAGCATACACCTGAGTTCGAAGACTCATAATCGTTGATCGATCTAAATACTTTCGTAGGAAAGCCTTACAAATTATCGTATAATAATAAAATTGTATGTTGTACTATGTTTGGATATATATACATATATATAAACCTGATGACGAATGTAACAGAAATTGAAATACTCGGAAAAACTTAGTTTTACGAGGTAAACAGTTGGATGAGTTGTTTGTACTCTAGTGTATGCCATAAAATTATTGTGCATCGTACCGACAGAGTTTTTTTTATGTGAAGCAGCATGCTCTCTTACTCTCCTTTATCATTTTAATATAATAAGTTTGGAAAGGGTATTATAGAAACGTGTGATAGCGAAGAATAATACAAACAACAATTCTTCCATTTTTAGACCAGAAAATCTTGCAATTACAATTGCACGTTTCTATGATTCGAATTTCACCGGAGAGACTATAACCCTCGTACTTTGCCAAAAAAAGAAATGATGGTACACGATCGAAGATCGGCGTTAATTTATGCGATTGTAAATACTGTATAAAAGTAAACTTTTCGTCAACATACGTCTCTTTTTTTCTCATTTTTTTGGCAATGCGCAATATGTATACAGTCTTCGTTTGCTCTCCCCGGAAAAGCAATTGTAGGTGTACAATAGAGCATGAAAATATTTCCTCCATCCCCCTCCTTCCCTCCCGCACACGTGCACACAGAAAAGTGAATCTAAAAATGAAAAAATGCTTAAGAGAAACCTTTATTATTCTCACCTCTCCCTTCATTGGTATCACTTTTTATAACCGAACTGTACATGTAATCGCATACCTTAGACAAGACAAAATAAGAGAAGAATGTTTTAGTAATTCTTAAAAAAAATTAAGAAGACTTTAATGGATCATTTTTCTCCAACTCAGTAGTTTATAGTAGCCTTTTGCATGGATTTATACGAATATAGTATTACGGATAAAGATTCAATGAAGACTTTGTAAATTATGATCTATCTTAATATTTTGTTGATTTACACACAATTATTATTAATTATTATTAATATTATATTATTATTATTATTATTATTATTTTATAAATAAGATCATCAACTCCGTTCTACTTCATTTTTGTAGTATAAAACAAAAAATTCTTTTTTATTCGATCAATGCTGGGCGTGCAAATACTCTTGCGGAACGTATACATAATGCACATAGCGTTCGAGACAAAGGAAAAATAAACGAAATGGAATAAGAAAAAACCTCTGTCACGTTTTTAGTTTTAGAGTGCGCGTGGCTGCAGTATTAACATTGATATATATGTGCTGAGGAGCTAAATGCGAAGTGAGAACCCAATGAACTGTCAACTAGATAATAATAATAATTGATATATAAAAAAATGAACAACTTGACAATGTAACTCGGATTGTCTTTGCATGAATTGCATCAGCGACCACTCATTTAACTTATTTTTATTACGGAAAAAAAACTTATACAAAACAACATTTGTACTCACTTTTGCTGTTTAGCTCAAACAATAATGAATAAATGCGAGAATACAAAACCAACATCTTTATTTATAAAAAAAAAGGAAAAAATGAATTTTCTGTGAATTATACTTAGTCACCTCTGGTCATATGAGTGTAATTTTTAGTATTCTTTTTTTCATTTAGTTTACGTTCCAATGTATTATCCCTTATTGAGGCACACAATTACACATACACAGACAGACACATACAAATTATACACACATGATGCAGATACAAAAGAAAGACAGTTTCTGTTTGTAATTTGTTGAAAACATAGTTTTATAGTAAATAAAGAAATACTACGAATTAAATAAATACTGCATGAATAATTTTTCCTTCACTTTATATATCACATTTATCTGCACATAAATTCTTTTTGCACAATACTTGCATGTTCATTTGTCCTATCTTGAAATATAGTAGTCATTTGTTTTATATAAAAAAATAATTGTATTCGACTGTTTGTTTATGCATAAAATAACATATTTAATAGTGACATTTTTCAATAAAAAATAATTATGGTAGGTATTGAAAAATTATTTAGTAAAATTAAGACTAGATAAAATAGTTTGTACAAACTATAATAATCTTTAGGCTCTAAAACCGACTACTTGTAAAGAAGCAATTCACAGATGGGAGCAAGCAAATAATAAATCTGCAAAAGAAGAAAAAGAAATAATTTTAAGTTTTCAATGGCCACCAATTGAAAGAATGGATAATAGTTTATCTGTTCTTGTGAATTGCGAGTTAAATATTTACTAATTTATATTATCAAAACTAAGAATTAATGATCATATTGTTTTTAATTAGGAAATTATCACTATCTACCAATATGATTGAAAAAATATCTGGAATTAATTCTTTAAAGAATTTAAAAATTTTATCAGTAAGTCGCAACTATATTAAAAGTTTCTCTGGTCTAGAGGCAATAGGAGACAATTTAGAGGAATTGTGGATCTCTTACAATCTGATAGAAAAAATTAAAGGTGTGAGTTCCTTAAAAGCTTTAAGGGTCCTATACATGGGAAATAATGTAGTTAAAGATTGGACTGAGTTTAATCGACTCCAAGAAATACCTAAATTAGAAGATTTGTTATTTATTAATAATCCTTTGTGTGAAACTATGGAACCAGAAGCTTGGCGTGCTCAAGTTATAAAAAGATTACCTAATTTGAAAGTTCTGGATGCCATACCAATTGTGTAAGTTAGTAGATTTGAATAATTTGTTTTATAAAATTTAAGCAATATTACATTTTTAGGTCTATACTTGAAGATGACGAGGATTAATTTTTTATATAGCTTTTAAAAATAAATGAGCAACACAATGATTAAATATTATACAAACTTTATAAAACAATGTAACATTATTGTGCAACATTAATAATTGTCAACTTTCATATCATTAATTCCAAGTTCATCATTCTGTTCAAAACTTCTTGTGTATTTAGTAATTTTTAATCTTTCATCTGTACCATCGTCAGATAAACTTTGTACATAACTATTTCCAGCAGGATCATCAAGAATCATAGTAACTTTTTTATTACCTAGCAAAATTTCATCAAGTTGTTTTATAAAATTGTCCATTCGTTTAGAAATTTCGGGATCAACACTGTCTCCTGTTACTGCAGTTGATGATGCTAACTGATCTTTCACTGCACTTATAAGTCCTTCAACTGTTGTGAAACGACCACCCAAAGTAGTAGGACCTATTTCCAAATCTAGTTCAGGTATATTCATGTGACATGTTTCAGATTTTAATAAATCTCTACTGAAATCTTCTTTGCCAGTGATTGTAACTTCTATTTGAACACCTTGTGGTTCAATTCCACTACCACTTTTAACTTCATTTGTTTTATGTCCACAAGAATCACAAACTGTAGCCATAATAACTACTTCTTTAAAGTATGGAATTTCTGAAAAAAATATTATTTGTTAACATTTAGAAAGTAAAATATTAATTACTATATATTAATTATCTTTATACTTGTCATTTTCATATTTGTTTCGCAAGGGCTATTGCATTCTGGGCAATTTGTTGGAAAAGTCATCACTTCTCCTTCAATTTCTTCTAATGTATATTCTTCTTCATTAATAGGCTGTAAAATTTTATCTTCATTTTCTGCATAAATTCCTAATACATGATTTTGTTGCATTGTTCTTTTAAAATAATGAATTTCACACCCTTTATCATTTTGTGGTGCATTTGGATTTTGTACATTTGTGTTGCCAGAAATATCTTCAAAAATAAAAGTATAAGGCTCGTCAACATCTTTAAGGGCTTTTAATTTACTTATAAACTTATCTATCTGCGCAGCAGCTTCTGGATTATCTTTTCTTCGGCGATCCTGATCTTGTTCCAAACCATTAATGCTGCGATCGATAATTCCTTCTACAGTTGTTACTTCTTTAAACATCAAGTTCACTTAGTGAAAGAATGATTGTAATATACATGGTACACATAAATAGTATAATAAAAGTTATTACTTGCCTCCTTTTTGTGACTGGGAAGGAATTTCAAAATCTAAATGTGGTATGCAAACACTTGTGTAATCTGATTTAACAACTTGTCTATTAATGTCTGATTTAGAATTAATTTTTAAAATAATTTTAACACCTTTCTCTTCAATTTTTCCAGCATTTTGAATTTCATTGTTTTGGTATCCACAATGTGGACACTCAAATGACATCAACATAACATCTTTGTAATGAGGAATTTTTGTAAGAAATATTCTTGTTTCTCCCTAAATAAAAATTTTAAGAATGTAGGTTCATTGTATTAGGATATATATCAATTATATCGCGTTAAATTATAATTACTAACATTTTTACCACAATTCATACACAAACTTTCAATGACAGTTGCTTCTGGTTCAGCATCGTCTGCATTTAATTCGCGAAAAATTGGTTTCAGTTCTATTTTTTCGCAAATTTTGTTTACTTTCGTCCATATTTTTAGGTTATGCTTCTTACAGTGTGTAAAAAATAGTATATATTAGTTACACAGTAACTAATGAATATTTATAATTAATTACAAAAAATATGTACAATAAATAATTTATTATTGAAATACCATATATACAAAAATATATGCATACACATTTAACAAAAAGATTCCATTGGATTGTCGAAACAAGATTGCTTTCTATTCGCGATCTGCACAATGCAGACGAAAGTTTTTAGCCATCGATAATGCAGATTTACTTTTTATCATCACCTAGTTCCCGGTATAATGTTTTAGATTCGAAAGTAAGCTGTATAAGAATCATGCTTGACATTAAAGAAGTAATCACTATTCTTTGCAACTATTTAAATGAAACCGTCAATAGCACTTTGACAGCCGAACATTTTAGATTAGCAAAGTACAATCAACAATGTGATGACATTGTAAGTATTGTATACAAATAAATGAATTAGATACTTCGATATTGGAATTGAGGTTATGATGTTTGTGCCAAATAATTTAACACAAATAGATAAACATAATTTAAATAATTGAAATTAATTCGTTTTCTATCTAGATCGATGCTTTTTGGAATACGTTAGATAAAGTTACTTATTATGCTTTAAAGGAACAAAATAATGACATGTCTTTCAATGACTTTGGTAAGTTTACATTGCAAAAATGTTACTTTAGTTTGTTTTAATGTGTATTTACTAATTTTAAGTATTTTACAGATAAATTAGATTGCAAATATATTAGAACCAAGTTACGTCTTGCTTGTTTGCAATATCCTTCATTACAGATTTATAGCTTGGGGGGAACATCAATTTCAAGTACTAGAGCATTGTTAATTGCTCTTGCATGGCTAATAGCAAAATACGATATTTTTAAAAACATTGTTCAATCAAAATTAATAAACAGTTCTTTAGGAAGAGAATTTTCTAAATTTAATACTGACTGTGTAAGATTTATATTACTTTTTTTTATAAATACTTAGTCAATTTTAAAGAAAATGGTTTTGATTAATATTGTTTACAGGATAAAAAAGTAGATGATGAAAATTTATTGACTGTGCCAAATCAAATAAATAATTTACTAGTGAAAGCTAATAAATTAAATAGTAATTTGAAAGCTATCTATGAATTAAATATGGAAAAAGTAAAGTTTACGACAAGAGTTCACACTGCAAGTATGAATATGTGTGGTCTACCACATTTGAGCGTGTCTGAAATGTCCTTGGTAAAAAAATTAACTATTAATAAAACTAGCATCACCGAAGATGAATTGAATAAAATAAAAGAAATGGAACAAACAGCAAATTTATTAGATACTCATTTAAAATGGACAAAATCAAATCACATATTTTTTACATGGATGGTATACATAAACTTTTAATACTATCTAATTTGTTTATTATTTATAAATGTTTATCTTTTATTTGCAGAGTACAGTTTGCGATAAAAGTGACAAAATAGAAGAGTCATTGTTCAATGAAGAAGCTACTATGGAATTAAACAAATTTATTTATCTTCTTAGACATCTTGTTAAAAAGAGATTAAGAAGTATATTTAAGAATGACAACCATAATACAACAACAAATTCAATTCAAGATTGTCCAGCTAGATTATTAAGAGTACAAAAGTCTATTACCGAAGCACATTTGTGCTTAACTGAAAAAATATATGAATTTAATGCTATTAGTGATGATTTACGAAAGAAAAGACTTGATTTGGATATTGAACTTAAATCGATTCTAAACTTAATTCCTAATTGCATACAAATATAATGGTGCGTGTAGATTGTTGCAAAATTTTGCTATTCTATGATGAAACTTGGAGACTGACTAGTATAAGAATCACATAAATATGTGTAATTTTTATATGTATGTTTATGCGTGAAAGAATAAATCAAGGTTATGTAAACTAAATTATTAATAAATTAGTACTTAAATTTCTAAAGAAATGTATCAATTTTTTTTTAAGCTATAAACACTTGCTATCTAAAAATTACAATAAAAAGATTTAATTTAGTGGCAAAGTACCAGGTAAAATAAAAAGTAAATAAACTTGATTATCCTTAGGAACGACACTCTTTATTAAATAAATTATGTACAAGTCCTTGCATACGTGGGAGATGGGTAAGGATAAGGGAAATAAGAGGAATAAGGATATTATGTTCATATGTGTTTAAATTCATCATCTCATCACTGGAATATTATGCCTATCGCATAAATTAATAACTTGGTAATTAAATTCATTCTACTAAAATACATTGACTTTATAGGCCTTAGCTGCTACATCGAATGTATAATTATATACAATTTCGCCAAAAATTTCCTATGGCTTACAGTTGAGACATATTTATATATATATATATTTGTATATTTGTATTTTTTTGTTATTTTTCGTTCTACTCGAGTAATAAAAACGATGCAAAGATTACTGGAGATTACGAATACAAGGCTAATTAAAATGTTCTCTCATTCAATCCGACAGCGCGCGATTTATTTATTTATTTACGTTTTTTTATCTTATTTAAATTATATATATATATATACCAAAGCGAAACCGAATTTACATAACATATATCGGTGTTTCGCTTCTATTCATCCGAGCACAATCCACAACTATACAGATATTATCAGGATTATCACAGACTGTGTATTTACAACTTATATATCTTTACAGTTTTTTCCTTCATTAGCTTAAACATTAGGTTTCTACGTTATTTCGTAATAAAATTTTCATTACAATCCTACGTATTCGAGATCGCAGGTATTTGAAAATTGGACTCTGATTTATTTTAAATGCACGTGTAATCTCTCTCGAGGGGGGGGAAAGGGAGGGGAAAAAGGGATAAAAGGAAATAATGACTAATTGCGGAAGGAAAGGGAGTTTTAAGTGCGACATTTATTTACAACGTTGTAATTTGGCACTTGATCTTTGAGGGTCAAATTTCTTCTTTTTTTCGTTGAAATACTTTTAACGGACGGTTCGCTTTCGATTCGAAATCAAAGTCTTGTCAATCACCATTTGACGAGTCCGTGGAATGGCATTGGCAAGTACCAGTCTGTGACGATATTACTAAACCAAAGTCAATTTCTTTTTAGATAATCGGAGTCATTGACATTACCTTTTCTTTTTTATTTGTAGGTATTATTAATAGGACAAAATTCGATTTTCCTCGGGTTGATGATACATGTAGGAGGTGATATCGAGCTCCTTAAGGACGTTTGTCGATTTCGATGGATCGGTGTTTAAAATAAATTAATTGATTTTTCTTTTTTGGTTGAAGCTCGGGTATCGGCTATCGGGTAATTTTTTTCTTTTTCCCGTTAGTTATTTGTCTTTAAAAAAAAAGGTCATATTTCGCAGTCTCGGATGTATAATTTTCAATTGAATAAAAGAAAATTGATAATTCGACGTCGTTGAACTACTAAAGTAACAGTCTACAATTAGTGGACTGAACGAAAGTGATGATTACAAATTATAAAGAAATATTATTTATATCCTCGTTCGATCAGTCTCTTACAAGATTAAAATCTTGTACTTGCTAAGCTCAACTTTTAGTAAGTCTTAGCAGTCGTTCCACGGAGATTTTTCCAGATTGTAAAATAATAATTTTTTACTTGAAATTCAAATGTGTTGAATGTTGTAATGACATTCACATATAACTAAAACATAATTTTCAACATGTATTTTAACATTCTATTACGTCGATACTAAATATTCTAAACAAAAAATCCCTGTAATTTTGAGTACATTGAACAATTCATATTATTCTGCATTTAAATTCTGAAAGAGAATCTCCGTAGTCCATCTTATAAAAATGATTTAGTCAAAGTTGGTCAAAAAAAAAACTGACTTCCATTAGTAACAAGAAAATCTAATTAAGTGTATCGTTTACATAAAACTTTCAAATCAATGTAAGAAACATTGTACGAAAAAAATGAGAAATTACATTTCTCCTAGGTTTTCTCAATACAAGTTTCACACTGATTATACCATTTCGCTAATTTCGTTAAATAAAATGTTACATTATGAAAATCAATTATTTCTTAAAATTAATTTTCTATAATATAAATAACACGAGGCATCTACAAAAGTGGTCGTAAAGTTGGATGATCATTACGGAAAAAAGCACTAATGTATTCAACTTTAACACGTAACAAAAATCTTAGCTACTTTCACTAAGCAAGTTTGCAATGTACGAGAACTTTATAAAATTTACCAGATTTGTTCAGATTGTAACCAAGTACGTGGCAACAAATAAATAAGTTTTTTTTTATGTAATCACTTATTTGCGCAGTACACTTTTACTCAAAAAATATATGTCCTCGTAGAAAAAATTACTACGCTTATAGTAATTTTGTACGTGTTCAATTTAGTAAAATTTGGATCAAAACGCTGTTCAATGTCGAGTAATAGTGTAATCGATACGCACGGACCGACTGTATAAATTTTTAAAATTTAAATTTGATAAAAATAATGTTAAATCGTAGTATAAACTTGAATAAAAATTGACGAAAAAAAAATTTAACAATTAATGCACATTGCAGATAATGGTAAATTTAAACATTGGAACATGCCAAATTATAACATATTAAGGTGCAATAAAATGAAATATAAAAATTTAAACAGTCGTGCATACAAAAATTAGCGCTAAAAACGAGATGATCTAAAAACAATTGGTTAAAACCTCAAAAGTACTCTCCAAAGGAAAATGAATAAAAAACTAGTTATTCGACATTGACGTTTTCTATTAATATTCCTCGGAGGATTTACCAAAGTCGAAAATTCATTCTCAAGAAATTAAAAAGTCGATGATGAAAGAAAAGGGTTCTCGAGCCCCCCGAGCGTCAACCAGGCAGGAAATGAAAAAAAATGTCTACCGCGTGAACCCGAGGAAATCGGTAAGCCGATCGTTCCAATCGTGCAGCCAATGAGTGGGTTGTGGCCTTGCGCGTTGTTTGCACGGATTGAGTTCTTTTTCTGGAGGCATGTACTCTTCACCCCTGATGCAGAAGTAACTTTTAATCGGACTCCGGCACATCGGACACCGGTCGAGCTTCCCAAAACAGGAAGCGCATATGCAAGTGTGTCTACAGGGTAGAAGCGCACGCGACAATGGGAAATATTGGCATACGACGCAAAGTTGTTCTCCAGCTGTATTCCATAAAGAGCCTTCGTTTTCACCAGCTCCGGAAGCTACTAGTGCGTCCCGCGAGTTACCACCATTGTTTGGACATGGTTCGGCTAAGGCTAAGGCTGGACCAAGACCGGAGGATACACCCATTTCGTCGTAGTTGCTCGAATTACCCGTCGCTAGGTACAATTGCTGCAAATATAAATTCATTTTTATTACTTTACATTCTTGCCTATGGGTTTTAAGATAAAATTTAATAGGAATGGGGTATACATAAAAGTTAGTATCGCGTTTAAGTAACGCTTCTCTATTAGTTATAAAGATTATTTCCACATTTATTCAATAATTTTTATGCTTAAGTAATTGAGATTTTTGGGTAACCGCAACCCTCGACTTTTATACCCCATCGTTACCGACGAAATGTCATTATTTATTATTTATTAATTAAATATTCTTTATCTCGACCAATTTGCTCGGTATACTTATTCAATATCATGTAGGCATCGTGTACGAATTTTTTCATATTTTTAATTTCATGTTTGAGTAACAATTTTCAAGTTTTAAAAAGTAGATCCCTGTAATTTGATCATCACATCATGTTAAATAAAAGAAACATTTTAACAATCCAAGTGACGTAGCAAATTACTCTAAATATTTTCAATGCATTTTTTACTCCAATGCACGTTTACTCTATTGTACCAAATACGACTTTATTATGCAACTCGAAACGATGACACAAGTATTCATTTTTCTTATGTCATTTTATAACGAGTCTGTAATATAATTTGCAAATATTGACGATATAATATATTGTAATTATAAAATTATATTATAATTATATACTCCTATGAGTCTTTTTAGCTAACATTTATTTGTGTACGAATAATTAAATATAATTTTTAACCAAAGATTACCTAATTTGTTAACTAAAAAGTCTAACCTTGTTTAACTCAGACTTAGCTGATTCAGTAACTAAAAAATAGTTGACTTCCTTAAAATTAATAACTAATAATTGCCTAAATATTAATTACGAATTCTAGCAGTATACATCGAATGTATAAATGCATAGTCTGTTCAAAATACGAAAGTGTTTTGTATATAGTTTGTAAAAAAATGAAATCCTTTGCAAGTTGTACAATAATGTTTCGATATACATTCAATGTTTTAATGCATATGTTAGCGAATGGCTTCTATTTCTTAAAGTACGTGCCATTTTTCACGTGCATTTATCGCATTTCGATGAAAAAAAGGGAATGTTGCCCATTCTAGTGTGCACTCGTTTGACCGGATTTTACGAATTCTGCACTTTTTAAACGGTAGTAATAACCTATTTACGATAAGTACAGCTTTTTTCTCCTTTCATTATTACCGAACTACCTGTACCAAACGAGCTTTAGAATTTTATGAATCGACCGGCAAGTGGAATTTATTTTTAAACAACTTTTTGGAGAAATGGTCCAACCGCTAAAATTCTAATTCAAGATTGAAAATACAAGATAACTTTGCATTTTCAAATATGTATTCAAATCAGTTTACAATAAATATTCAGAATTTGATTGAAGCGTTAATAATTGAAATATATATATATATATATATATCTCTCTGAAATAATATCAATTATTGTACAAACACGATATTGTTTAAGTACTAGAGACATTTACAGAGTGTCGGTATGATGTAGCTTTTCGACCGTTACTATTACGTATAAAACCTTTATTAACAATTGACGATATGTGTACGCAATATACACGGTTGATATTTAAATATTAATCACTTTGTTTGTTTTGTTATATTTAATTTTTATACTTTATAGTGTTGTAACAATAAATAGAAAATTTAAATAAAATAACGATTTCCAGTAAGCTTTGATTACAACATAAATAGAGTATATATAGACGTAGGTAACATCATCCGTGAACGTTGTGTCGAGAAGATGAAACGTACAAACGTAGCAGAATAGCGGTTCGCGTAGGGAGAAAGGAACTATGGCGATTGTTACGTTATGCTTTGGCAAGGTAATTACAGTCACTGCTGTTGTTGCTGCTGCTGCAATAGACCGAAAGTTCGTTCTTCTGTATTAGTATTTCTCAACTTGGAAATCATTATTTTACAAAATGACTCTTTTTTTCCCATTTCAACCATCTCGATGAATGAACACTCGATTTACATATTTGATGATACCTGTTAATATAGGCATCTCTCACTTTATTACTCACGTGTATATATATGTAACTACACCTTTTCGTCGAGAGAGATTCGTTTATGATTTATAATTAATAAATTATTTTTAACGATAAAGTACCTAATATACGCTTAATGTTAAAACAGTATTTACGATTTTATAAAAATTTTAGCAAATTGCGCGGTAAAGGATTGCCATTTAATAATATTTGCTATAACCGTGAAACAAGAATGAGATTAAATTGGAATTGCGATGAAAAATGTACCCCGGATACTAACAACCGCGCGATATGGCAATTACATTTTTGTTACGGATTTGACAGTTTTTTTTTTATCTCGATTACTTAATTGATGGATTCGATTGGTAAATCACAAGTCACTTTAAGCAATATATGCCGGGTTCACATTGGTTTATTGCGCATTATTAAGTAATCGTTAGCGCTATATTGTTATACGCGACGTACTAATGGAAAAATTGTTGCTCCACACCATAAACGGTTGCGATATAATTTTCCTTTACGAGCTAGAACGTAATTAATATTTCGCGCAAAATCCTGATAAACATTCGATATATTTGAAATTATTCGACTTTATTAAACGTTAATTAAATACGAAATTAAATATCGGATTGTATTATTAAATACCGTGTGATCTTTAAGGTGGCAGTTGCATTATAAATAAAACCCGATTATTACTCAACGAAAAGAAGAAATTTTAATAAATATTCACGTATGTATATAAGTATTAAAAAAAAGAGAAGAAAAGTTATTTGCTAACACGAATACTTGGAAAATTTAATTTGCATTTGCATATTTTAGTAGTGTTCCCATCAAGACGATACGAACATTTTTAAAAATAAAATATAATATTTATTTTGATGCAGCAATGCTAATAATCAACAATTACAATTAGTAAACAGAAATAATACGATGCCTACATGTTCTATCAATATTTATAAATTGCAGTAACTTGAAAAAAATGTTAAGCAAGCATAACATTAAATTCTTTAACGTCTATTTGTTACTATATTCCAATAAATATTTTGTTCAATCTTCCTTGTGTAAAATAGTATTTTACATGTGCGTAAAACGTTAAGAAGGAAGAAGAAAGGATATTTTCGAACGTAAAAGCCATAATAAGGTGTTATCAATGAATTAATAGCAATTTCTAACAATGGTTCAGCGTATATATAAGATATTGTATATAGGAATAAAATAATCTGGTGAGAGAGAATTCTGGAATATCGATAACGGGATGATGCTCACCTTGAGACAGGACAACTGTCCGTTAGCCTGTTTCAGATACTGGGCGAGAATCGAGGTCGGCAGCGTACAGACGCTATCCTTAATGTGGACGACATTCACCAGGGCAACCTGCAAACGGATACAACACAAAATTTCACATTTAGTTGCTCAACGTACGAAAATTAATGTCTCGATTCTCCTTTACCTTTTTTTCATTATTTTTTTTATTTTTATTTTCGTTTCCTTGAAATTATGAAACATTACGCGATGATTTTTTTTTATTCTATTGATGTTATACTTTTACAATATTTCGATAGAATGTATCGTAATTCTCGATGGGTATATAAAATAGTTAAGAATTATAAATGTAACGAATTTCTTGAAAGAAGTGTAAAATATATAATTGTAATCGGTTATACCTCCGATGTATAAATAAAATATTAAAAACATTTAATTTTGTGCGATTGTTATATTAATGTTGTTTAAAACGAGCGAAAAAGCTTTGATACGCAGCTTAGGCAAAATAATAATAATTAATATTAATAAAATAAATCGTGTATAGTATTAAAATATATATACACACTTAAAATGAAACATAATAGTTTAGCGTATAGGTGTTTGTTTTATATTTTTTTTATTAGCCATCAGTGTTAAATAATTATCAAAATATCTTGATATAACTGGAATTTATTATTAATTAAAAAGTCATTACCGTATTCTCTTATATTCTAACTAAACCGACAATTTCAACTTAACTTTTACTTCAAAATTTAACATAAATAAAATTTGCATACTTAATTTCGTATTCCGAAATTCAAAATTGATAAACGAAATAAATTGTCATTACCATAAGATAACTAAAATTCTAAAACGCGATGTAAATGTTTCTGAAATAAATTGTACATTACGTTCAACGTTTTGAAATAGAGTAATACACACATACGTATCGTACGTAACGTGATTTAAGAAATTCTTAAAATTAACTATTAAAGTAGTAAAATATAAATATTTTAAATTTCGTGTAAAGTAACAACAATTGAATTCCAGTCGAATATAAGAATGTAGCTAGTAATTCTTGATTCGACGAGAGAAATCCTCGAAATTAGAGAAAATGACAAGATATCCCTATAGAGTTAGATGAAAATCCCAAAGCTGAGGACTTACCGTCTCGTCGGGATGCAGTTCCCTGGTGTCTCTGCGCGTCAGGAAAATAACGAGGGGATAACAGAGCCTTGGCGGTGTGCCTAACTCCAATTCGGGAGCCGGTAGCGAAAGTCTCAACGTTTCTTCCCCGTGTGGTTGTCTACTGTTTACATCGGTTAAAGAAAATTTTTGCTTGCTAAAGTCTACGAAAATTTTTAAAACTTGCTAAGTTAAACTGACGTAAATCACCGGTTTATCGAGTTAAAAAAACAAAGAAGCAATATCTCTACCAAAGTTCGAGAGAAAAGGGTGTGGTTGTAATTTAAAACAATTGGATTATAACTTCATGGCCTTCTTTTTAGTTTGCACTTGATTGGATTATCGATAGTAAAAGATTCTCGAGAGTTCAAAATTTTTTCAGTTATAAGCTAAAATTGATCGAACTTGATTATTACAGGTATTGACAAAATGTCACAAAGAGTAAAGTGAGTTTTATGATTTTATAATGATTATAGATAATTAAGGAGCTGTTGAATTTATTAAAATAGAAAAAAAATATGTATATGACTTCAGCTAAATTGTCGATTACACTAATTTATGTCTATGGTTCGTAAAAAAATCATATAAAAACATTGTTACGCGATTATCATTACATACATATATATATATTTGTACCAAAATTGGCATCAACTTTCTTTTTCTTTATCAGTTCGACAATAATTAAAATATATATTTGAGTTAACTTCAAATATTAATTTAGTACGTAAGAACTGAAAAAGAAATAATAATTAAGTTTAAGTTTTGTAAAAAGGATACGCTTGGGGTGATGTAAAATATTGCGCATGACCCTGCAGTAGGGTGCCATTGAGGGAGGCATCCCTAAGGGCGCTCCAGGGCTTCCACAGAGCTAGATGAAGCTCGCGAATGCTTACTCCCCATATCGCCTGCAGCGAATACTCCACTTGGCTCGACACCTCGCACTCGACTTCTGCAACAAAAAAATATTCATTTTTTATATTAAGCTCTTATCGTCCGTTTCTTTTATTTTTCTTTTTATTATATATATATATGAATTTCTTTTAATTGAATAAACGTTGGAATGCTTTCAGATTTTTATTCTTTAACAATGAAACAATCTTAACTACATAAGATTTAATATTTCCTATACACAATTAGCAAATTCCAGTATACTTACACGGGAAAAAAGTTTCTAGTGTAAAAATGACAATGTTATTGAGTAATCGAGAGACATACTTCACAATTATTACTTATTAATTTTTTATATGTAAAATTTGTTTATAATTTGTCAAGTCTGTCTCTCAATTACTCGATAAAAATGTCATTTTTACTACAATTTGTTTCTTCGTTTAGTAATTAACGTGTAGAAAATTAATAAACAATAATAGTGAAGAGAGATTAATAATTTCGTTTGGATAAAGCAATTCATTTTTTATTTAATACCGCATAATAATTTAAAACTACTTGATTATACCAATATATCGATCTATTTAGCTATTTATTTTGAAAATTCAGGTATGTACACGTATCGTATAATCAGAAATGACGATCATCTTTAATCGGATAATATATCAAGACACGTCAATACAACATACGCTCGTAACATAATTATCTTTAGTATATAACTCACTGTATATATTAAAATCCGTATGGAAGTTTGAAAATGCTCAATTATAATTCCCAGTTAGAATAACCGGCGCGAAAAGAGTTTCCCGTTTTTTTTTTCCTCGACCTAGTTCTTGTACAGTGGTAGGTTTGTACAACGCCGAGCGAGAAAATAAATGTAAAGCTCTCTCAAGAGGTCGCAAAGTATACCGTTAATACGTGTCTATAGGCTAAGTCAACACGAACGTCGAAAATATTTTTTAATTTTTTCGAAATATTTTGAACGACAGTCGCAGAACCGCGTATATATACAATTTGCAATGCCGCTTTCATTAATTCAAGAGTTTTCCAAGCCTATATACTATTTCAATATTTACGTTTTATCGTCGACGAGTATTTTAAATGGATTTATTTTATAGATACACAACGTTACAGGAAACATTGTTTTAATTACTGACATTTCTATTTTTACGAATATTTTTTAACGAGCTGTCACCAGATTTATGTCATTATAATTTAATATTATTGACTTGTACATACTTATATAAAATCAACGTTTTATAATTTTACATCAATTGAAGGGGATGCCAGATTCAGAAAATGGTCATTTTTAATATTTATTTATAAACAAAATAATACATTTTTTAAGAAATCCTGAACCACATACCCTTAGGTATATTTTCAACACTATACTCAAATTTTTTCAGATTTTTAAATCTGTAATTTAAATCTGATTTTTGCGTCGAAAATTCATGCCTTTTTAGACCAATAATTACCGATCGACAAATTGTTTATTCAATTATTATTAACAAATTTATTTTTTCTTAAAAAAATCAAAACGTCATGCCTTTGCTTTTGTTTTAAACTAGACATATGATGTTTTTCCGATTTTTTATTCCATATTTCCAACCTAACTCTTATGTCGAAAGGTGTAGATCCCTGTAACTTGGGTACGACATTCCGTTAAAGTACAATTATAATCCAGTTTTTTACACATATGTATTATTCTTTTAATATTCATCTGTAATATACACGTAAATAATCATCGTATAATACATAAGCTTTTGTATTTAGTAATAAGGTGTACGTGCATCAACTGCTTTACATATTTAGGTAAAATTTTTTTCTTATTTTCACGTCCCTCTTAGCTCTTTAGGCTCGCGTGATTTTGCATCGTCTGAATGTACGAGTATCTTGTTATTTTTTCAAGATCGTGCGCTTCAACTCTTTTTTTCTTCAGTATTCTTTAGCCAAGAGTTCATTGTCTGCTATTCTTGAAAACAGCAGAGGGAAAAATGCATATACGTTGCGCAATCCTTGTACCCGACTTTCTAGGGATTGCTTTAATTATCTAGGAATTTGGACTTTTTAACCGTTTCGTGTGTAATTCGATTAAAAACAATGGAACTCCTCTCTGTTAAAAACATTCAAATATACTATATATATATCATTTAACACCTCGATAAATACGTCTATTTTGTGACAATTCACTAAGCATCCCAATATATATATATATTAATATAGTGTCTAAGACTAAATTTACCGATTTATACATAATACATTTAACTTAAGTGAAGTGAATTTTTTTAAATGAATGCGAATGAAAATGTGAAGTGACTGAATTAATATTACGTATCTATTACCATTTGTGCCATAAAACGGTTAAAGTATAATACGATCAATTCTAGACTACCTCTCAAGTCTGGGTTCATTAAAGTAGAAATGTATAAATTATATAAATCTTTCTTTAATTTTCATTGTATGAAATTATAATACACACATATGCTTACTAACTGCAGATATTTTTAAACTGAACCTTAAAATTTTAACTTTTTTATTTATGCTTTTGTTCGTTAAGTAAATTAGTAAGATTTTTTATCACCTTTCGGATCATCTTGAATAGGCTTTTTTTAACATTAATTTGATCAAAGATATATATTTCGAAGTTAGATCGATTTTTACTTTAATGATTTTAAATTTGTGAGCAGTAGTGTATTTTATTTTTGCTACAATTCGTGTGAAATTTTACCATATACTATAGCAATTTTTTTTCTGAAAGTTTGTTCTTGAAAATCTGTAAAAATATAGTAATTTTTAATCCAACACTTTTCTCCCTGTATCAAACGAATACTTCAACATTTAAATATACGTATTTACGTCTTTTTTTAATTATTTAAGAAATTTTCCTTGATATATATTCAACATGACGAACTATACATAAAGTATACTATACGACTCTCCGTAGTGCATTAAAAGTGAAGAATTTAAACAAAAATGGTAATACGTTGAAAATTCAAACACCGTGGTCGTAACAAAAGAAAGTTTATTCTTGACTAAAAAATAGTACTCTGCGCAATAACAATAATTAATTTAAGGGAACATAAGTTTGGAGCCAATCTTATGCGCACATTATAAATTGTCCTTTACAAATTCTGCAATCTATAAATATTGTATTAATTTTCTAATTTTTATTTGCTATACGCTCGAATAACCTTATAAAAACAGTAATCACATATATACGAGTTGATTATGCTATAACCACATGAATATTGCGACACGAGTATTCCAAAGTTGCGATGCTATTGTTGTAAATATTTATATACGAACACTATGCCTCTTAATAGTAAATATTACGATTTTTCAAAAAATGTTTACTTATTAATTTTAACGAAACTTTGCTTGAGTCGCACCGATTACTAAAAAAATATTATTTACGAATTGAAATAACGTAACAAAACCGCAATTTTCCTGCTTCGAAAAAAAATGAATACGATTATCGAATTGAATACGGAACCATAAATCATAACGATTCTCAAAAGCGATAACGAGAAATACGCTAATATATTAGTCGATATACAGTTAGAAATTGATAAATAAGCAACGAGTAGAACTCAGTGCCTAATCCGGAACCAGGAATGAAAAAAACGGAGCAACGTTCTTTCGGGGGACCCGCGAAGACGTTCGTCCTACGCTGTTAGTCATGCGAATATGGTCGCTTAGAATTACTCTGACGAGGTCAATGAATCCTTGGCACGCAGGTACACCGACCTCGCTCGTATATATATGTATATATATATACCTATACTTTTGATTCTCAACGTTCTTTTTTTTTCTTTTTCATTGGGAAAGCTTTCAAGAGCTTGCACTCTATGGAATTTTTAATTAAACGGATACTTAACGTGGATTTTGGGACTCGCGTTTCCGGATGTCTGTTAAAAGCACCTTAGGAGGTGCTTTATAATGGACTTGGGATCAGTGATGGTAAGGCATTTAATTTACGATCAGATGGAGTGTGCATTACCTAAAGAGATTTTTTGTTGGATAAAAGAGATTCTTTTTAGTTAGTAGATAATTTTAGTTTTAAAACTCTTTAAATATAGTATATCTACTAAAACTATTTATGAAATATGCTTGGAAATTTTTCAGATTTATATGCACGTATATTTTTTCATCTTGAATTTGATAATGATTGAAAATTATACTATAATAAACAATACTATGTAGTCTAAAGTTATAAAATAATTAAAAACTTTCCTTTTTCTGTTTCCATTTTTATTAAACGCAGAATCAGTTTTCATTTCACGATTCCTTATTATCTTAAATAAAAGGTCAAAGTACACATATAATTATTACTCTAGCAACTTTTATATTTCACTCCATAAAAGTGTATGTCGCGTAAAACCTTGTAACATAAAGCCCAGAAGGGTTTCTTTACCGCGCAACCGCAGATTTTAATATTCGAGTCTTATAATGCTATCTCGGTTCTTTCTTCATTTTGTCAAGTGTGATATATACTTATATAGTTTCATGGGGATTAGAATTTTAGCAACTTCAAGGGTAGAGGTAAGTCAAAAAAAATTTTGTTTTGTTGTCCATCCTAAGGACCTAAAATTTTTGCGACATATTTGTAGAACAAATATAAACATTTCAGGAAACAGGTTTGCAAAATATTTGATGACTGGTACAAAAGCATAGAGCGCAACAGTGTTTTTGTATAAATAAAATAAATAATGTAATGTTGTAATAAAATTTAACAAGTCAAATTTAAATTCGCTTTATGCAATCTTAAAATACAATGTACAATTTAACATCTTACAAAATACATTTTTTTATTAGTTTCCTGTTGATGCAAGAATCAAGATAAACGGATTAACCGGGAGTTATTAAATTAGTTTACTTATATATTTATAACATCAAATTTGTTGTTTATTCGTTTGTAAATCATTTACATTTTAATCCTGCGTTTTAATCATATTATAACACTTTTATAGTATTATTATATTTATTGCTTTACGATTGCGTTCACTATCTAGGCATAAACACAGAGTATTCAACCAATCTATTTATAAAAGACAACATCATATAATAAACGATAATTAATAGAAAAGTTATTCGTTATCACGGACTTAAAATAAAAAATATAGAAGTCTAATTCAACCGAACGGCCTCAACGCGAGTGACAAAATACGAAGGTATATGAAGAAGCGGTACCTAAAAAAATGACCGGAAAAAAGAGCAAGCGCGAAAACTAAACATCTTACAAGATCCCGTAATCCGTAGAGAGTAACTAACAGTTTCGTGAATTACCTAAGCATCCGAACGCGCAACCCACTTCTCCGGGTTACTCGCGCATAGGAGAGATGGTCGAGTGGTCATTGTCCGGTGAAAGGCCTCGCGCGCGACGCCGAGATGAGGACGAGGCCCGCGTGCGCTTCATTATGCGATTCGATTGCGAAATCATTACCGACGTTGTCACCGACACTTTTTTTCCACCACTTCGATTACGCGTGAAATTTTCATGCTTCGTGGTTACCTGTTATTTATCGAATGTCTTGTCGCGGTATCGGTACAATTTTCGCGATACCGATCTGTCGAAGGATTGTTGAAAAGCGTTTAAACATGAAATTTAGTTTGAACTGTTGAACGGTAATGCTATGTTTTAAATATATATCTAGACAAAATTACCAATTTTCTACAATTTAATAGTCAAGGAATTTTCGAGATGTTAAATCAAAATCGTTTGATTATTAACATTTAAATGTTCTGTAGTATCGAAAATACACAGCGCGTTAGAAGTTTGTTGCTGCATACCTAGTTTTATAACGGAGTTTTGTCGATAAAATGACTTTGACCTTATAAAGAGCGATTTCAAGAACAACTGAGTGTCTATTAAAAAGTAACAAAGACATTATGAAGAAAAATAATTAATAGTCGTTAGATATAAATTTAAAAAGGTCAAAAACTGCACCATTATATTTGTTTAATACTATACCATACGTTTTGAAGGTAGTAGATTGATCGTATACCAAAGGTATATTATTTATTCCACAATGTACGAAAGGACCAATTAGATAAACATCGTTACAATATTTCCGCGTTAATACAATTTCACCGCAGTCACTTAATAAGCATTACTTAATCCTTACATACTGTGGTACTTAACTCATATGCTGTAATTAATTACAAATCAAATACATCCATACAACGTGTAGACTATAGAGCTGTTCGAAATAGTAGATTAATTGTACTATAAAAATACGATTGTAATTGTAATTCAACCGGACAGAATAATCAATAAAAGAAAATAGCCATAACCTATGCAGATCAAAGTCTGGTACATTTGGTGGAACGGACATACCGCGAGTCCAGAATGACTAGTAATGCCTGGATATATGCATACGTCTCATGCTTGTATACATATACGACCACGGGCTGATTATCAAATCTAATTGCGCAAGCGAATGGCGGTTATACTTACTGACGCGTACGCGCCTATTGCGCCAATGCACTCACTGCGAATTAGGATTTTCCACGACCGAAAAAAATGGTTTGGTAAATATTTTTACCATGACTCGGTTGTCTATATAAGCGACCCTATTTACTTTTTCATTCTGTTTGTATAAACATTCTTTCGAAATTTCTTCGAATGAAAAATTACCGTTTTTATAAAGATAAAAACTGTGAATCTTTTCGGATCCTAGTCTTAGCTTATATATATATTTTTTTTCAATTAATAGTGCGACGTATCAAAGGTGCGATTGATTATTATGTAACTCATTCGTTTACAAAATTGTAAGTAATTTGTAAAAAAAAAATTATTCTCGTGCATATGACATAATGTTAACGCGTGTTGATGTTAATACGTTTTTTTATAATAAGGATCGCCTCTTAAACAATTTAATTGATTAGATTTATCAAAATCCAGAATACTACTTTTTCTTAATGTGTATCGAGTCAGAATTTTACTCTAATCGAGTTAAAAGAGTCAAACTTCATGAGTAAATATAACTTTAATTGTATTCTTCGTGTAAACAATTATACTCAATTCGAATGAAATTTTCACTTATAAATGTAGTGACTCAGTTTTGGCGGAAGCTTCCATCAGTGACTATTTCACTTTAGAGAGTTGTCGTCTACCTTTGGAAACTTTTGATTTAGAGTATTGACGCTATCGGCACTGTCACTACAATGTAGATATTTGATAATACAAATACCCAATAAATTTCTAATTACTTTAAAACATTTAAGATCATCTGCATGTTTGTAAGGTAAGGATACTACATCATACTCAATTTCCGATTACAAATTTATACATATAAAAAAATTTAATAAGATATATAATATTTCCAAAAAATATGTTAGCATGCAACGATTTTTCACTTATATCGATAGTTTTTTGTGTACAGTATAGTATACCTATACAAATGAGTCTGGGGAATGCATACCTTTTATTTGTATGACACCCTCACGTATTCAAGATACAGTTTAAAAGCGGAAGCAACAAAAGGTAGGTTCATAGTTCGAGAAAAGCTTGCAGATCGACATAACTAACCTTATTTCATAGTTGTTTCACTTTAAACCTTCTGTCATTGTTTACTATTTTCTACATAATATATGAATTTTTTAAATAACATTTTATTAATAAGTAAAAGTACATTAGTATTTATTTGTAAATAAAATAAATTTATTTATATAAATAATTTTTCCGATCCGATTCGTTAATAATATTGTAACCAATAATAAATTGTTGTACATGTTAAACTAGCGTATATTGAATTTATCTTGTATACGGTATACGTAATATATGTATCACGCTAGAAATTCAAAATTTTGTATTTTATAGGATAAAATTGGCACTTTAGGGATGTATAAAACCACCGAGTTTGCATCTTCACTACCGCGAATATCGTAAAATTCAACGTTTTAAATATTACATAACGGGGTGTTCGAAACTTCCCTTGAGTGCATGATACGTATATATACAAAACTTAAAGTTCGATGCGTTAGTTAAAAATTTAATAACCTGTCTAGTTTTATTTCTTTCCCCGACAGTGATCTCTCTTTATTATTTTATATTATAAGCTCCATGCCGATTAATCTTAACTTATTAATGCAACGAAGTATAATCGTTATTCGTTCCTCTCTTATTTACAATTTCACTCGTTATATATATGAAAGAACGATTTCAAAATTATTTAATCGTTTCCATGTAAGTAACTCGTTTAATAAGGTATTACAAAAAAATTTCACGCTACGTTTAAAATATCACCTGACACACAAATAATCAGCATAAAAAAGTGATTATAACAATAACTCGAGAATAAAGTTTTCCTTGGACCACTTAATTAGTGCATTATTTTTTTGCATGTCAAAACTTTTATGCTATAGCAAAAACATTCTAACTTCGTATGAAGCAATAAAATCAGCACAATTTATCATTCACATTTAGTGCTTTTTTATTCTATAGGGTAAAATTGGTATTATCAAAGTTTTCTTACATAGACGTAGAAGTCATTTGCAAAGAATAAAAATATTTAATCATACCCATTCGTATTAAACAGTTTTTTTTCAGAAGATTTATTAAAGACATTATTAATAAGATAATCCAACGTTGTACAAGGTAAAATTTACATTTTAAATAAAGAAGAAAAGTCAATAGTCATCGTATTGTGGTGTAAGAAGAAACATTAAAATTATTTTTATTATTATCGATCAATTTAAAAATGTATAATTTGAATAATTTCAAAGGAACATTTACAAATTTCAAATTTATGTATTTCTGAAAGCCCAAAATTACGATTTTTCTTCCATTACTGAATCTTGAAAATTTATAAATTTCAACCCTTCTTCATCCCAAACTAAAATTTTGGAGTCAGAATGCTAAGTATCCATATTCTACTGTCGACTATTTACAATGTATGATTTTTCACTAATTTGAATTTGTAATTTTAAAACGATTTATAATTTCTCCTAATGGAATTAAAATGAGAACAATTTGTTTACTATTAGCAATGTGATTAATTTAATTCGTTTATAAGTTTGATAATAACTTTTCAGTTTCCATTCAGTAGAAAAACGTATTTGAAATAAGTGAAGATTCAAACATAAATTAAAAATCATTAATTGATAAAATTTTATATATAGTATTTTAGGTATACCTAAAATAACATTATATTTACACTACGAATTCCAAAAATTCTACAATCTAAATTTGGCAAATTACTAATAAAATGTAAGTTTAAAAAATCCTGTAACATAAAAGTCCAAATAAATACTATAAAACATTTCCTTGTATTGAAAGTCACGTTTAAAATAAAGTTGTATAGGTCCAACAACCTCAAATCGAAGAAAAAAGAAATTACCCAAAAAATCGGTTCGAACCAATGTTCCCACCTACGGTCGATCCATAAAACAAACAGGCGTGGACTCGCAGAATTCGCAATCAGTCGTATATATAAAAAAGCTCACCAAAAAAGGCAAGTTAAGCTCGTCTACGTGATCTCTGTCAGCTACGCGTTGACCAAGGGTCACCGATCTCTTTCTCCTCGTTGGAGGTGATCGAGCTCAAAAATCGATCGAGATAAAGGTGAAGAAAAAGTCGAGCACTGCGGTATAAAGACCTTGGACTATGAGTCGATCACGTAGGCACGATTATTCTATGAATGCATTGATTATGTTATTTAATACACGTTTTTTTCGACACAGAATCTTTATTTTTATAATGCTGTATTAAACATCCATATGGGTTTTATAACAACATAAATATAAAATTTAACTTTCAAAATTAAATCATTTAATTATTAATGATTATTAAACTAATTTTTTATGTAATTACATGTAGTTAATATTGTAGAGTAATATTATTTGCAATTTTAAACAAATACAATAATATTATATTATTAATATATATTTCAAGAAGTTTTCAAAAAATTAAAAAATTTCGCATTTGAAATGTTAATATATAATTTTAGATAGATAAGTCAATAACTAGTAAATTACATAATATATATTGAAGAAATAAAAGAATTTATACGTTTCATAAAGAGTGACTAAAAAATTTGAAGATAAAAATGAATTTTTAATTGTCAGGAATGAAGCGTATAAATGTTTTTTTGCTAAACAAACGCTGCTCAGTTTTTTCTCTAAAGTCAATTGAATGAGTCAACTATTTCATTAAATAAAAACTGTTTTTTTTGTTAATCTTACGCAAGTACTCTATAGTTAATGTCATCTTCAATCATTCGTGTTAACAAGGAGACAAAATTAATTTTGTATTATCGTAGAATTAAATAATGTGTTTCTAATGATTAGTATCAAATATGCGACATCATCTCATTACTTTCTGCACTATCATCTCTTAAAAAATCTGAGAGCTTCTCACATCTACTTCAAATATTAAAATATATAATAAACGAGAAGATATTTATTGTTCGTGCAATTGATTGGTAAGGAAGGAAATTAAAAAAATTGTAAGGAAATAGACTAGTTATGAGAACTATTTTTAGATTTTTAATTTTCTTGACACTGCAAATATTTCATACCTTATAAACTTGAAATGTTCCATATCATTTAATTCAAACTACTATATACTACCTATTACCTATAAATAATTTGTATATTTTCATTTGAATAATAATAAACAACGTGGCCTGGTTATTTGTATTTAGATTTTGTAACTGCTCAGAATGAAATATTCTATATAAATAAAACTTTCTATAGCTCTGCACATAGATCGCGTAAATTTTGTAATGTACACCAATATGATTTGTTAAAATTAAATATTTCCTAGTGGAAATTCATTGTATTTCTAAACATTTGAAAGTTCTTTTAAATAGAAATAGGCAAAAAAAACGCTCCCAGTTTCTTCCTTGTGATTAAACATTCTTTCGATTGTTTTTCCCTATGTATTATAATGAAACCAGCTGTTCGATGAGACTTGTCAATTTTAATATTCCAAAAGTAACTTTAATGGCGTAAGTCAAAATCAAACGACAAAACAGGATTACAAATGTTTTTGGCTAATTTGATCCCGATATTAGAAAATCGTATATATCTTTAGAAAGATTGTTTCGACGACGAATGGAATAAGTATAATTTATGTTAATATTAATCGAGAAATTGAATTAAAATAAATTCGAGGTTATGTTCATTCTATAAAACAGACTCATTTCTTACTGTATCAGTATCAATTTGCGAATAATTGCAAATAAATCAATTTGTTATAATCTAACAAATTCAAATTTCTATTTTACAGCATTATAACTTACAAGCCAATATACTAAAATATAAAACATAATGTTCCATCCATTTCATTATTTTTCTTTTACATTTCATTTTTACATACTTGAACAAATTCATGGATTATGCTAAATTTGAAGGAAAGAGCTCATTAGAAAACATAATAAACGAAACTGCTAGACAGTTAGTTACCTTATTTTCATCTATATTAATTTTTTTGCAATTATGTCTATAATCAATATTGACCAAGATCTCACCATATTTCCTCCTACTTAAATTTTTTTACGTGATCTTGAACTTATAATCATCACAAAATACCAGTTTGAATGTTAAACACTTGAGAAACTGAGCAAATGCTAAAATAATTCTAATAACAGGAAAAAGTTGTGTTAAAAATTCGTTAAAAATAGTATAACACCTAATAAATTCAAAAACTGAATTACAAAATACGAATATTTATGCACGCAATGGATTATTGGCGCCAAACATAAAAAAGATACTAACACATCTTTTTCATTTTTTTTTCTCGATAGGTTAAATTCCAACGTGGCTCGTCTGAATAATATCGGAGACATTGCCTCCTTAGTTAATTTTAGAATCACATTATCATGAATTTATAACTTTCTGTGTATATTTAGACATATAAACTAAAAATATGAATTATAAAATTAACAAATTGAATTGACGAATGCAACCATAAGTTTTCATTATAAATTAGATTATTAGAGACTGAAACTCAGAGGATGCGCGACGAACATCTCAACCTTGGTGTCGGTACGCGTGCAGATTTCAAAATCGAAACACGAGCCGCGTGTAACGTTTCTGATACTCGTTCGTCTCTGTCATTATACATACGCCTCATGCGCGTCACCCGGCGTTAATTTATTTTATTTCATGGCTAATTATTAACCAAAAATTATGCATGCCATGAAATTTTTATAAACGATCTATTGGTTATGTAAAAAAAAATTATGTGATTGTTACAAAGTGTTAAATTCAATATTAGAATAAATAGACAGGGTACCCGTGTACATCTCACATGCACTTGTAATTATTGTATATTTATTTATTTTTTACTGTATAAACAAATTGCGAATTTTGTGTACAAATTTAATTGATTTACAAAACGGATAATTTAGACATGGGACGGTTTATGCGTTTAAGAATTAGACATATTGCATTTATACACTACATAATTCAGAATTAATTTTATGTGTCAAGCTCAACACTCTACGAAGAATCGATTAAAATATTTTTTCTATACGGTGCATTAACTTTCCATTTTTACAAACCGTCCCGCATCAATATTTGGAAGGAAATTAATTTCTTGTCAAACACAATTATTTAACAAGATCTGCGAATCAGAAAATAGTCATTGGTTATATTTGTTATAAATAAAAGAATTAATTTTTAAAAAAATCTTGTACTTCAGATCCTCAAGCATGTTTTAAGCAATATACCCAAATTTTTCCAAATTTTGAAATCAATAATTTGATTACGATATTTGAAGTTAAATGATTATGCCTTTTTTTGACTAAAAATTACCGACCTTAAAATATTTATTTAATTATTATAAAATAAATTATTTTTGCTTAAAAAATCAATCTTTCAGGGCCTCCCTTATGTTCTAAGCTATTTGTATAAATTTTTTCAGAGTATTAATTCAATATTTTTGATAGAATTATTTAGTTGAAAGGTGCATAGATACCTGTAATTTGGCTCAGATACCCCCTTAATCATAGTTATTTATGACATTTATGTACGAATATATTAAATTAAGTTAAATATTCATATTTATTAAGAAAATTCGAATTCGGGTATACAATTTGATCGTAAAATTATTTTGCATATACATATTGAGTTTAAGATAATACGTTAAAATATTAAAGTTCATTAATACAAATTTTCCATGTATTTTTATTATGAATGTATAAACTGCGTGATGTAAATAAAATTGATAATTAATACATATCATGCCATGTTACTTTCAATAATACGCATACAAACTAATTAATTTTATCAATTGCTAATTAAAATATTTAAGCTAGCTATCGTTATGAAAAACTAAATAGCTGATTTATACATATATTTACGATATTTGTCATTAAAACTTGAATTTTTAAATTTACTTACAAAAACTTGCACATTTATTAACCTTAATCAATTGGCAATTGTTTACAAGATATACTAATTATTTCACTTATTTTTTGTGAGATGAATTAATGAAAGCATATAATCAATTTATATAGATAATCTTGACAACGATAAAAAATTTAAACAGATAATATAACGATTTATTTATTTTGACTTTGCAATAAATCAAAATTTCATTTCTTTCTGCATTCAATTTATGCAAGTATTCGGGAAGGATAAATTTTCAAGCTTAAAGCCACGATTGGGAAAAATAAATCAACGTAAAAAAATTTATTTGGGGTTTACACTAAAATGACCGGGATCGTCCTCACTGTTAACCCTGACACATATTGGTTTTTACACGGCAGTAAAAGTTTGTCTCTGACCTTGTTAATTTGTGGATCAAAATGATGAAAACTTTTAATACTTTATACCGTATCATTTCATACAAGTTATTCGACTATGGACTTCTAATCTATCTAAGAAAATCTTAAATACTTTTTTGTTTAAATAATGATTTAATTCTCTATTATTATCAAACTACAGTATAGCAATAAAGTTTTTCTTAAAAGTGTATTTATTCATTACAAAATGAAATATTTGTCGAATTGACGTATGAAAGAGAGAAATGTTATTTAGAAAGATCAACTGAAATTAAAATTTCAATGAAAATATGAAGTATGCAAGTAATCGGAAAGCAGATTGAAATACGATCATTCAATTAAATTTATGCACATTAATTAACACATAAATAAATACAACAGTAGTCATACAATTTGTGTCTTACAATAAAGTATTGAAATATTACAATTTGCACAATCGAAACATTTCACAGAATAATATATCAATCTCAAAATTTTCATTCCTTGAAAACAAAAATACCTCAGATTAAATACCAAATTCAAGTATTCACAACTATATTTAAATATACAGTGCAACCTAGGCTTACGTACATAGTAATCACAAAGAAAATATTGTATCTCAATAAAACCAGGCGTACATACTGCACGCGAATTTCGAGCGGACGAAAATATTCGCGAAACGTCGTTCTCCGCGAAAAGGTAAAATAAAAAAGAAAGAAAACGACGAAACGCAGGAGTAAAAAAAACTCAAAACGCTGGAGAGTCACGAAGGGGCTTCGCCATAAGTAGTCGAAGAAGTCGAGCGATATGGAGGCCAAGGAGAAGACCGACCGTCGTGTTGTTGAGGGCCGAGTAAAGTATATACATTGTGCGTACTTATACAATGCGTTGTTGACTTTTTCATCGATCGCTCGGATCATCTCGATCAAACCGTTATCGGTCGATGCACCGATAATTTGTAACCTCAGAACTCTGCGTGTATAAAGTAAAAACCAGAATTTAGAAAAATACTGTTCTTCACGTTTTAGTTTGTTAATTAAACCTCCGATTCAATTTTAATAATAAAAAATAGTATTATCCCTAACGTTACAAATATTAATTACATTTACAATACCAATATATGATACTTTAAAATGTTCACTGCTAGTCAGAAATAAACATAAGATTTTAACGGTTTTCCTACTTTGGTTAGTATAAATGTAGTATGCAAAAAAGAATGTGAAAAAAATATTTTATTATGTGTCTTTGCCAAATAAGCAACTTAAATAGTTATAAAATGTATCAACTTTAATTGACTTAACTACAATTCTTCACATCAATTTTCTTAATAAAACTTGGGTATTTTAAATTCATAATACCTTTAGCGATATTATGAACAAATCAATAAATGCAAAAAAGGATCGATTAACAAGATCTTGTATATGTATTATACATTGTTGAAATGAAAGTAGTGATAAGTATTAAGATCGATTTCTTAGCTGTTCTTACATGTAAATGTACTAATTTCTATGTACGTTATCGAAAGCAATTCAAAAAGACATTGATAAGTAACACGATATTTTTTTTCAACGTCCAGGTGAATTAACGAGCGTATCAATAAAAAGAGCGTTTGCCGAGTATAGCGGAGTTAATATGTGCGATCGAATTCAACTACATATTTCACGATCAAGTCAAACAGTTCTAAACATAGACCTCGAAGATCTCTACCTTATTTAGATTAATTATAGTGGGCTTGGTCTCTTTTAATTATGAGCTTGATAGATAGTCGACACGACAAAATTCAGGATATTAGATGATAAATTATCTAGAACCTATATGTAGAGGAAATTTTAGTTTTACTATCAATAATATAGTGAAAAAAAGAAATTATCACAGTAATATTTAAACTAATAATATTTCTTCAACAATAAATTTTGTACTTATAATATAAGATCGTAAGTAAGATTCAATTATTTAATTTTTATCAACATTAATTGATTTACAATATTTATAAAGATTTAATAACAAAGTCTTATTATTGCTTTGTAACTGATAAAATAACACTAATAATCTTTTATAAATTATAATAGTCTTGAAATTATTTTAGGATCATCTTCACAGAGACACATACCTAATTGTTACGGAATAAGCAATACAGTTTAATATTTACAATTGTTCAACGAAATCTGCTATTATTGTAAAACCCAAATTGAAGACACTAGATTATTGAATAATACGTAAGTGCACTAAATTGCACATCAATGAATAAAGGATACTTTCGAAAATATATTTTCGGTGTAAATATTTTTTAAGGTGCAGTTGAAAATATACGTTTAAAACTTTATAGAAGGCGGATTTTAAGTTTCTGGGTTTTGTATAAAATACTGTGTAGCATTAAATAAATATAATAATTAACATTTCTTGCTCAGTCAGTGAGATCGAGGTATATCGCATCTCCAAGTTTAAAGTGGAAGTCCCTAACAAGGAAGCTTGGTATTTTTAATTAATTCATAATTATTATAAGTATCATATTAATCTTTGAATAATAATATTAGACTTTATTTAAATTATTTAGGATGGAGACCTGTCGAAATATGATTCAAAACGATGAAATTAGTGATATTTTTGTTTCTAGAAATACATTTTTTAGGTATTTAATTTTACGATAGATTATGGTACAATGTTTAAAATTAATTTTTTGCTGTGAAAATAACATGTATACAGCAATTGTATTTTTTATAACTAAAAGCGTTTGCCGTTAGGTGCACCTGTGCGCACGCACTAAACTATATTTATGTACCTGATAAAAGTACTCTTTGCCTTTTTGGTGAACTCATACAGAAGCAGCCAATCGTATGAAAGCAAACCTAGTGTACATGTCGTAGTCGCAGGTCGAAATGAACGAACGTACCTATGATTATGCGGATGCTGACAACAGAATTACATAAATAACCTCAACTGCTGTGATAACTTGTGATGTGTATTTATGAATAGAATAAATAATTTTAAGTATAAAGAGTAAAGAAGACGAAAAAATAATATTACTACCAAAAGACACGAAAAAATTCTGAAAATGAATGCAGCAAGGCTTTTGAAGAAAAGTGAAAAAAAGACCAGTATCAAGATCTCAAGCAAAAATTACAATATTTAAAAACGTTTCGACTGAGGATTCAAAAATTTATAGTGATTCTTCTTATTTATTGATTCAAAAAAGTCAGTTAAGTAAATTAACAAATAATCAAGTGTGCAATGTTTGTAAAGAAAAAAAGTTCTTGTTCATTTTCGTCAATAGGTCTTGTAACAAAATCACTTTAGTTTGTAAATCATGTGATGAAACTCTTAATGAAATTTATTCTAGTGTAAGAGTGAATAGCTCTAGTTGTGAACCTTTTTAAGTAAATAAAGAAACTGCAGAAGCTCTACAGTTCATGGGACTTGGTTACGCGGGGTTGCAAAGGTTTTCTATCGCTATGAATATTGACATTATATCAATAAGCTCCTTTCATAGTTTATTATAGAAAACCTTTTTTTCTGATTTTACATACAAGCAAACTGTTTTAAAATTGTCAAGAGAAAAAGTGCGTAAATATAATATTTTTATAGATTGTTCATTAAAGAATGATTCAGTGCTTGATGTTATAGTAAGCTATGACGGTACTTATCAAAAACGTGGCTTTACTTCTTACTACGTCATTGGAATTATTATTTAATTATATACTGGTTTGATGATCGATTACATTGTTGTATCAAAATATTGTAAAATATGTAACACAAAAAGTAATTATTTCAAGGGTGAACTAAAGAAATTTAAGTTGTGGTACGAAGATCACTTAAAACATAATCATTGTCAAAAGAATTTTGATGGCCCATCCACAGTGGAGACTTATGCTGCAGAAATTTTATGGAAGCGATCTGAAAAAATTTGTAATATGTGTTATACAACAGTACTCTCTGATGGTAATGCTAAGATTTTTCTTCATTTATGTTCTTTAGAAGTGTACGGTTCTGATGACGTGTTGAAAAAAGAAGAATGCGTTAATCATGTATGCAAGAGACTTACTACTGGTTCGAAAAATTTGAGAAAGGATTGGTCAACAAAAGGTGTTACTCTTGGAGGAAGAAAAGAAGGAGCTCTTACTGACAAAACTATTGGTGATTTAGGAGGGTACTACCGTAATGCAATTGTGAAAAATGCTCATTTTGATTTAATGAAATCTGCAATTCTCGCACCTCTAGAACATTATAACACTTCAGATGACAAATATTCTCACAGTTTGTGCCCCAGTGATAAGGAATCATGGTGCTGGTATAATCAAACTCTTCTGCAAGGAAAAGTACCAGAAAGTAATAAAAAGATGCCAAAGAAACTCAATTCAATTATAATTAACAAAATAAAGCAACTTTATGAAAGATTGTGAAATAAAGAATTGTTACAAAGATGTATACGTGGTGGTACACAAAACTCTAATAAAAAATTACATTACCTAATATGGAGTCAGTGCTTTAAAGAAAAATTATAATAAAAAGAGATATTGGATGCAGCCATATAGTGAGTAAATTTAATATAGGGTGTCAAGCAGCACCGCATATATGGCATGTGATGCAACAAGAAGATATATCGAGTACTGTTAAAACATTATCTATTGTTCGTGACAAGCAACGAATAAGAAATAGTTATAATATGGGTGAAGCAGCTCCAAGGAAGTCTTTGAGAAAAAGAAAAGTAAAGAAAGTTGCAAAAAATCTAACCGATAATAATGGTTATGAGCCTGGAGCTTTTTAGGTTAGTAAAACTGTCAAAAATATACAACTGAATTTTAAATCTTCTTTTTCTCACGATTTTATTTAATGATCATTAATTAATGATCATTTACAGATTTCAAATTTGTTTTGGCGATGAAAATTTTTTATTTATCTCCATCAAAATTTGTACGTTGGTTTATTACAACTTTATAAACAGTATTGTAGATAGATTTTTTAATTTGGTGAGTAAATGAGATTTAATAATAATATTAGTTAAGTAATCTTGGTAAATATATTAAAAAATATTGACTTTTATATTGCAAATATTTGAAATAATGAATATATTCCATTAAAAAAAAACTTATCTACAATTTTATTAATTGTATGTATATTTTTCAGTAACACTTGGCCTGGATATCATACTTTCAAAATTCATCGCCGATCTCAAATTGAAAATTTGTATTTTTTTTCCTTTTATATTCAATATATCCTGCTCTTTAGTGTTGCATATAGCTGATTTTGTACTTTAAAAAGAATTTTTTCTGTTCACTTTCTGTATATATAATTTTAAAAGAAATTCAATTGTATAATTCAAAAATAATAATTAGTTTTTGACAGGACTCCACCCTTAAGAAACAAGAATATAACATAAACATTTGTTTAATGATGGTCCACCATACGGCGAATGGGTTGTTTTTATTTTATTTATAAAATAGTAGAATAGTTAAAATTTACAAATAAAATTGATGTTAAAAAATGTGACACAATACGTGCTGAAATATACTTCATACACACTTGTGTTTAAATACATGTCTTAAAACTCCTTTACTACTGCTTTAACCTTAGGTAAACTACGAAAAATCTTTTCAATTTAACAATTAACCAATATGTAAAATTAAAAACACTACTAAACTAACAATATTAACGGATCAAATAATTTTTCAAGTAAAATAAAAAAATCGCTTAAATATATGTATTATTCGCAATATTTCGGAATGTCTCTTAAGAAATGACTTTGAAAGAGGCGTATGCAAAGATTAACAATCAGTCCAGTCCATATTCTCATTTGCGTCGTTATAAACGCATAGAGCTTTGAAAACAACTTTATCGATCGTGCAAAAAAATGCGTACGTGACAACTTACAAGTAGTATTGAAGTTCTGTAATAATCGTATGTTATCGTTTAATTACAAGCTGCTACTATTTAGTTATATACGTATGTGGATATATCGCGGTGAACGTATCGCCAAGTTTCTATCCGGGTTTTAGTCAGTTAATTAGCAACATCTTCATTATACAATGTATTCGTATAATAATATGCATTATTAGCTGAACTTTAAATGACCGTTTAATTACATTGGTAATATTAATTATTGGTATCGAATTCAGTGACTCATTTGCGAGCATGTCATATGGAAATTTAATTTTTTATTCGGCCATATATAAATGCAAAGTTGGTAATATCGATACAAAATCTAGTTTTGGTAATAATATATTTTATAAAACAATATAAATTATATCATATTATTAAAATTATTCATGCAGCATTTATATAATGGTACAAGTAATTTAGTTTCGTTGATTGAAAAAAAAATCTTATCACATTTTCGTAATGAGAAATTATTGACGTTACTTTTTTTTTATCAGTTCTGATAAAAAGTGATTGGTTTACGGAAAAAAAATAATAGTTTTGGCAGTCTTAACTATGGTTATGCCGACCAAAATATATTTTATAAATATACCATAACTACAGTTATGGTTCTGATAATAAAAAATACTATATATTTTATAGTATAAAGTTGTGAAATTTGGATTATCATAATTTTTATATTTTATAGCAAATATTGATTACAGTAATTTATAAAAAACATTACCACGTAAAAAACAAAATGTAGTAAAGATTTTTATGAATTTATATTAAAAAATATTTTTCTAAGTGTGATACGTTATTTGGTTGTCGCACCCGAAGTGTAAAATAGACAGGACAATTAAATATTTTAGAGTCACAACAATAGCATACAGCGAGTCAATTTTGTTGATACAACTAAACATATTTCATACAGAAATAGTTTTAGTTGTGAAATAAATGGTTTTGTTATCTAAATAAAGGCAATAGCATTTGCTATCACAATTAAACCTTTTCTTTGGATGTATTCTTTTTTTATAATATTCTTTTTTACATTCCATCCAGTATTTATTTGAAGCTATATCTACAAATATATTATAAAAACATTTAATAAATAACATACGTTTATCACAACATATTATTATATATCTATTATCATAAAAGAATGGCACAAGTCAAATTAAAATAAAAATTTTCGTAAAAAAATTGATTAGGTAAAAACAGTTTAGATGTAATATAAAATTTTATAATTATTTATGATGTTAAATTTTAATAAATATGATACTGATATTATTTAAAGGGCGATAGAAATTAAAGCCTATTCATAAATATTCTTTTAACCGTATCTCACTAGAGACGTAAGTAGAATTTCAACATGAGTCTTTCGCACCTTTCTCAAAATCGAGGTCAATTAAAACATTTTTTTCTTAGAGAAGAAACAATTAAAATGACTTTTTAGTTTCCCTTCTCGAGTGACGTAACAACAACGGAAAAAAACATCTCTATAACAAGTGAAAAAGAGGAAGACGACATGAATATTAACGAGGTGGCAACAATCTGTCCTAATAGACTTCCTCTGCATTAACGAGGCGCAAAAAAACCTGTCCATTCAAATGAAAATTATATGTAGGTGCAACGTGCAGTTGGCATACGAATTGATCGCGGAAGGACCAAGTTAGGCAATTCGGGGCAATGGACTCGCGTTTTCCGTGGAAGCGACGGAAAATTTTTGTATTGTTGACTCAATTTCATTGAGAGGAAGTCAAATTCTTTTTCCGTGGTATACGTATTAAATATTTGTTATTTGGTAGGCAGATTGACACTTTTTTCGAAATTAAAACGGTAGGATGTGAAAAATTTTAGCTTAGTTATAGATTAGTACGTGCAAAATATTATGTATATTTTACAGTATATTTTTGATAAAATTTTTATTTTGCAATCACTATAGTAACATTAATTATTTACATTTAATTACTTTTATTTATCGATAATATTATCAAATAATTTTGTGTAGAAATTCTAATTCACATCCTAGAAAATGTCTCGCAGTTTTTCCGATTTACTGCAGTTCATGTAAATTTTTCTTAACTTCAATTAATATTAGTTAAGAATCGCTTAAAAATAAAAAGAGTTTATTCACATTAAAATGACGACAACAAAAATTTACAAAGGAAAACAAGAAAGAAATTAAACAAATTTTTACCCAAACGCGCAGTGCATTGACCTCTCGACATAGCAGTTTACACAAACAATAAAAGAGAGACAACGAAACATTGGTATATCGCTGCCGCAGTGCGGCACACACCAAAGACTCGGAAGAGCAAGATCGAGAGTCCAATTAGCGCCGCGTCGACTTGCATGATTAGCACGGAAACTCGGCCGAGGTGCGGCTCGACGATGTGCACGGGACCCTGGCTCGCATTTTGTCTTTTCCGCTCTCTTGCTTCCTGTGTAAACGGGTTTGCGCAATCGTGTGTAACGCGCGGTACTACCTCAAACATTGGATAAGAGACAAACGTTATTCATTGACTTTTTATTGGTTCACCTCAATTTTTGATCAATTGCATTTCCTAACCCTTTCGCGTTAAATGTATGCGAAACCGACATTTTTTGTATTTAACGGCGAGAATGTATATATGAAAATCAATATATAACAACGCATGTCAAAGGGAAACCAATTGCTCTAAAATGCAGCTAAGTTTCCTTGTAACAAGTCTGATGAGTTTGAACGTTGGAATTTCGAAAACTCAAAAACTTCCGATCAGGTTGAATATTTACAAAAATATACGGTCATAACCGTCATTCTTCCTCTCGAACAATCGGTATTTGATAAACACCAGTGTTAAAGACTCCTGCATTTGCGCAATCAAGCCTTTCATCCACGCGTGATTTGCTCGCAATTCTTGCTAGTCTCGGGTTTTCGCTTGTATCGATCAATTTTTTATTTTACAAGTACTTGATTTATACACTGTTTCTTGTTTTTCATTATTGCGAGATAAGTTAGTAATATGGATTTACATTGAATTTTAAATAACTGATTTATCAAAATTAATTTGCTTAATGTAAAGTGTAATTCATCATCTCGCAAATCCTGGAAATGAATGAATTTTACGATTAATATTTCCATTCGTTAAAGTTGATATGTAAGTTCTAGTCAAAGTAAAAGATCATGTAGTAAAAAAAAGGTGTTACGTTTAATAGGGCATAAGCAAACAGAATATTACCATGTATAAGTGATTTTGTGTAAAATTTACCATAAATTAATTAATTTTTGTTGTGATCGTTTTTCAAAATTATTTTGCATAAACTTACACAAACAGTCTACAAATACACATTTTATTTCTATGACAGATTGGACGACACTCACTATAAAATTTTGCATAAAAAAATGATTTTACAAATATTGTTGCATTTTGATTAATGATCAATAATATTCATTGACAATCTTAATGTATCAGCTGATTCGCATTTTTTTACCCATATATCATATACGATATTAATACAAAAATAAGCCAACTAATATAAATTATTCTAGAATGTTAATGAATCTCGAGTATTCACATACATTTATAAAAACAAATGTATAATTCCTCATCATAAATATTGCAGTAAACGCGTCATAAGTTGGTAATTTTTTTCTATACTATACGATAATCTGCATAAACTTCGAACCTAATTACAAAACCGATAAGGAAGAGAATAATAATAATAAAAAATAAAACGCATCTGCAAAAGATTAAATAACGAGAACTAAGCGTTCATTGTTACACGGAAGAGAAAATAAAAATTAATCTAGCTACTATAAATTGCGAGCGTCATATAAGACAATAGTCTAATGTATCATTTACCGTCACATTTTTTATTCATGTAAGTAAACGTAGACCAAATTTATGCCCTCTCAAATTCTTTATACGCTCATTAAATTCCAATAAAATGTCTACTTCCGAGGTAAAGAAAAATATAAACGTTCGTTTCGCGAGTAACTCATTCAAACAAATGAGAGACTATATAGATGGACACGAGGCACATTAACCACGTGTTTGATTAACCACGTGTTCGATCGAACAGAAGAAAACATTTTTTTAGTATACTATTATTCAATGATTTTTGTTCAATTTTTTATTTGCCACGTTTTTGGGATTAGGTGATTCGAATAAATACTTTGATGCATCATTTATCAATTGCTATTTATTATTTTGCGGATTATATATTTCGTAAGGTGACGTACAAATAAGTAGCAAAAAAACTTTTACTATTAAAAAAACAAATAAAAAAAGGTCAGTCATATTTTTTTATAATATTTGTCATTTCTTTAAATGAAATACTCATTGTTTCATCAAACCGTTACGAGAGCAAAAAATTACCGTTAGTCTTGATTAACTTGTAACATTAAAACTTTTGTTTCACGTACATTTGTCCTTTGTTACAGATTATGCTTACTTATGAAACATTACGATATTGACGAAGCGTCGATTAGTGTATACAACATATTTATACATATAGCTGTGATAGTAAAATTTTTCAATTTCCTAAAAACATGATAGAATTATGTTTTGTCTACAGCGTCGAAATCACGCATTTTAAGAAAAAGTCTGTATGGATGAATGTGTGTGCGTATGTACGTATACCATAATATTTCTGAAACTATTCAGTCAATACCTCTAGGCTTGGGCATGTAGTTTTCTTTTTATGATCCCAATTTGGCAAAGAAATTGGTTTTTGAATCTGCAGATTTGCTTTTTATTATCTCTATTGAATTAGCACAAACAATTTTATATAGGTTGGTTAATTTTGGTAGGATTAATTGAATTTCATAATTCGAATTCACTTAGTGCTATATTAGTCGATATAGCTGCAATGTTTATTCGGAAACAATTCTCTTTATCATTCTTTGCATCGACGTTTGAAATCCCAAAATAATTAGTAATTTTACGATTTTATTTTCTGTAAGTTTTCGTTATTTGGAGTTATATCGAGAATATACGTTATATTGTTTTTACTATTCTAAGATATATTCTGAAAGAGGTAATAAGTTTCACGAAATGACCTTGAGGTTTATGTAAAATCCTACTTTCTTCCATTGATGTTTGCGGTTGCGTATGCATTATTCAAGAATATAATAGCTACACGGTTAATCGGGCAGTTAAGAATTAAACTTCCGGAATGACTAAAAATCGACTTAACCTACATAAATTTGATGGGATAATGATCGTCAATCGAGTGTCAAATAATTACGTTCAATTAACATTTTGTTTTTTTTTAATATTATCTACGTAAAAGAATGATTCCTATAGACTAATCAATACCGTTACGTATTTTTACATTCAATTACCAAGTAAAGAAATAAAATTTTACATCTTACGATCATCATTAGTTACTCATAATTTGGGTTCGAATGACCGTTCTATTCGGTAAACTCGATTGGGTGCTAAAATATAATAAATAACCGATAGAAAATTATACTTCATTTTCAAAATCGAACAGGCACAAGATCTCATTTTTCTTATTTCAGCTGAATCACGATCAAATAGACGGATTTTCGCGCGTGCGCGACCTTGCGTCACGCTTCGACCAAAGTGGCGTAACTCCTGGAGACCCACACGTTCGTTTTTTTTTTCTTCTTTCGTTTCGCCACTCCAAAATTACATCGACGATGCTTTTCCCGCAAGTACCATTTCTTGCAGGTTCGCCATTTCGTCTAAGTTTCTTTTTTTTTATTAACAATATCGAAGAACATCTCGGTATGATCTCACAATAGATCCTAATGACTTTGGCAAAACTATAGTTACTTTTTGCCATAAATTAATTGATGAGTAATTTATTACTTTGTCATGGATGCACGAGCCGTGAGTTGTTGAAAAATGTATTTTACACGATTGAATATTTGTATGTGGCAAATTTAGTTTTAATTTGACATGTAGGATATTTTTTTTATATCGATTATGTCACCAGCGTTTATATCACATTGTCAATATTCGATATTTGAAAATCAGGAGTTTACCAGTATCGGTATTAAAGTACGAACTTATTGTCCATTAAAATTTAACACACAAATCTCAATTCTTTAAAGAAATATTGTTTGACCATTGATTATATTGGGTATAATTAAAATATAATGACGATGTGCAATTAAGACGAAACTATTTCAGTAGAGCGCGTCATTTTCAACATTTGATAAAAAAATAATATGTTCGATGTCCTATTATAAATATTAAATTCACTATCAAACAACAAGAATTATAAGTTTTGCATTTATTTCTAGCTAAGTATAGGATGTAAATTAAAGTGCAATAAAAATTTAAATTTCAATTCCACAATTTATGGGTATATTCTTTCTAATGCCAAACAGACTAATTTATTACCGGATTCAGTAAATTAACGTGTGAAGATTGATTTTCCTCGTTATTCAATTAAAAATAGTATAATTGCGTTAATTCGTTAAATTTCCATTCTGCTTATGGAACAAAATTTTTATTTCAATTTCTTCAATATACAAGTAATTTAACTTAAACGACCTGTACCAATTAGCATAATATCAAGAGTTTAGCGATTATTAGTACGCAAAATAGTGTACTAGTCTTTCGTCGCTTTCATTATTCAAATAAAAGGAGACAAAGCAAGATTTACTGCATATGAAAAAAAAATTAAAATTTTACAAATGTATTTAAATTATCATACAAATAGATATTTGCAACATATAGAGTTTCTTTTTTTCATAGTTATGAAATATCTTTTTTGTATTTAGCAATACAATGCAACGGTTTAAAAGGCAGTTTCAAATTTGTTTAAAATTACGCGAAGTCAATGATTTTACTAGTATTGAACTAACAAAAAAACCGTCGACCAAGATAAATAAACACGGATTAGTAATCGTAAAAAATTGCGAAGATGGACAACTGCTTCGGGCTATTTTACAATTTTACCAAATAACTATATGCGCATCTTAGTTTATTCACTTATACAAATTTTAAATTGACGTGGTCGAAACTGCAATAATATATGTTATTACCATAATTCGTCTACGATTGACGTCAATCGACGTGGGATGTTCAAAATTTCAAAATTATATTGAATATACACCACGTTGCAAAACTAATTTGTACATATGTAACATTATTAGGTTTTTATATATTAATATTACGTATATTACGATTGGGAATAATTGTTAAATGTGGAGAAAGTTGAATGATAATTTCTTAACATTTTGCAATAGTATAATTTTTATAAATATATCTAAATATTTATATTATTTTAAATTGTACATATATATTCTCAAAAATGGTATTATATAAACAAAGTGTACGTTTTAAAATATATTCATATGCGTTTATTATAAAATAACCATAAACTCGTGATCGCACGTATGAGACAGAATTACATAATGCACTACTGTAATAATTTAATATATTTTTAGAAATTCAATACTTCCAAGTGCTTGAATAATTGTACTTACGGTTTTCTAGAATTAAATAATGTACAATGACAATAAAAATGTAAAAATGTTTACGTATTGATTATTGTAATACCCGCGGAATTATTTTACAATAAAATTTGGAAGTATTATTAAGTTATTATCACAAGATCTTGTAATGTAAAAATAATTAATTTTTTCATTGTACATCACGTACATAAATATTATAAAATTATATTTCAATTTCCTGTTTGACGTTAATATTGATGAAAAAGCATAAAAAAACACAACGGAAGAACACTCGATGACATCAATTATACAATATAAAAGCTTAATGACTGATGTGATAATTCAAATTGCTAATTATTCTTATTACAAATTAGTTACTAACCTATGGTAAAACATCAATCTTTGTTTTTGTAAAATCCACAATTTATCGTTTTTAATGCTAATTCGAGTATGATTTTAACGACATCAAAATTAAACGATCGAGGAAGACACGAATAGGGTTACAATAAATTATAATCAAATTAGTTTCTTATACGCAACCTCGAACTTTTGGATGCAAAACTTAAACTGATTTTTTGAAGTTTCAAATGTTTTTTTAAGCATAAAAAAATACAGATATCGGTTTCAAATTATTAAAGCGATTCATTTTGTAGTAAGTAGCTAATGATAATTCGATAAAGATATTACACTGTTACAGTACTATTACATTTAAATAATTTAGAGTAAAAAATAAAATTAGTGATTGTCAGGTAAACATAACTTTAGATTTTCAATTATCCGACATCTGTCAAGGAAAAATTAAAAAAAATTCACGAAAAAAATTTTTAATTCATCAATTATTGCAATCATTAAGAAAATACATTAACATTGTATCTTTGAACGATTATTCATAACTAGATTGTATCAACTCTTAATGACGTATTGAAAATTATAATATTTTTTCCGATCGAGTGCGCTCTTTGTTTTTCCACTTCACTTTTTTGCTCGATATACAAAAAGAAAAGTAAACTCAAAATGATTTAATTTAATGTAAATTACAATTGATTTGTATATTCATTGTCCATTGTCGTGTTGAACATCAAATTTAATCGATGAAATCACTTCATTTCTATTCAGATGCAAGAAAGGCCGAAGTCAATAATATCTTTTTATAATAATAATGGGATATTCATATAAACCTCGATTGGTTTGAAATAATTTTTTAATAAAAATAAAAGGAAATGTAAATTGTGCTACGTTCTATCCAACAATAAAATTTGTTTTAAAGATATTTAACTTGAAACAAACAATCATTTTCTGCAAAACTTAGTCATAAAGTATTCTTAGAAATGTAAATTTTTCGAATTTATTTACGTTTTATATGTAATTTATAATAATTTGTACTTTTCATCGCAGTCAGTCATTGTAAGCTAAACTTTGTTTTAGAAATCAATTCATTTTAAATTTAAACTAAATATTACAAATCAGTACAAATTGATTAGTCGTAGAAAAACCGGAGCAATTGTGTGGTATTTCCTCCATTGAAAAAATACATACTTTCATATAGATTTGCAATATTCCATCGAATAATGTATTATCTGGCCCTAGTCCAAAAATCACAACTCAATGGCTATAGTTGTGTAACGTTGAAATGTGCTTCCGTATGTTTAACGTGTAAAAAAACAATCAACGAAAAAGGCTTTAAAAGTCTACGAAGCTTACAGTTTTACTTTTACGAGATGATGAATATCGTCTTTTTTCCTTTCCTATACAGAAATTTACAGTCCAAAATACACCAAAAACGTTCTTTAAAAATTTAAGTGAACTTTATGCTGCAGTTTGGTTCATTAAACTTTCGTATATAAACTATGCAAATTGTAGCTTAATTAAGCGCATGTTTATTTATTTCATTATTTACACGTGTTTACTTTATTAATCAGACGGCGCACTGATATCTGCATGTAATTTTTTGTTTCGCAATAATGTACTATCATTCGTATATTCGTCCTGCTAACTTTCGTAATTACAAAAATGTTTAATGATCGTTTTGAATATGATGAATGGTATTTTGAATACTATAATAATGCGATTCGCAAGCGAGCGAATTTCTATAGACTATTATGCATGTTTGATAATGCTGCATCCAGTGTCAAATTACGTTTGTAAATTTAGGATCTTTTTACAACTAAACAGTAAAATTGTATTAGAAACCATTTGACCACCGTATTGGTAAAAAAAAAAATCAAAACTGTTAATCTTACAATCGATACAAAAAAATTTTTATTTTACCATTTATTACAATTATTTACCATATAATTTTTAGTAGTGTAGTAATCACGTAAATATAATAAAAAGGAAATGCAATAAAAATTAGCGGAAATTCTATTACATTTGTTAATTTTACTCTTTATTCATTTATTTTTCAAGCCAGTTCTTATACTAAAGAGTCTTCTACTACAATATCAAAGAATATTTTAATGCAAATAACGAAGATTTTCCTTAAACTCTTACAACTAAACTATTAAAATACACTTAAAAGTTATTTAATCATACAACGAAAATTACATTGTTTTAATAACGATAGCAATTGAGCATACTTAATGAATTTGTATTTCAAAATAAGAAAAATATCCTGATTTATAAATAATGCATTGTTATTATTCAAAATTATAATAATATGTTCAAGTAACTATGTCCTTTAATGATGTATGAACTAAAAATTATTTTTGTCGTCGTGTTAAAAATGTTGTATATCTTTAAATGTATACCTTTAAATAATAAATAAATTCTATTGAAACATATAAACTAATTTAAATTTCACTACCGTACTCACTTTTGAAAGTCGCTTAATTTACGTATGCAAAAAGATAATGAAAACATCCCTTGTTCGAATAATTGGTAAAACATTATTTAGACAAATTTCGTAATTTCGGGTTATTAAAGAAAAGACCCTTGAACTCACACTTGCAGAAATATTCGGCGTATGGCACGTCATATATAGTGTCCATGCAGACGACAGAGAATAATAGGTTCGCGCATGTATGTAAGTGTATGTGTAAATGTACGTATATACATGTATACCTACACAAGCTCGGTCTCACATAAGCCGATGAATCATTGTTTAATGTATTCACGTTGAGAGGGGAACTGTGCGAATGTCAAATGAATCGGGAGGATGCGAGAGTATAACCACGACACTTGCTTGTTCACGCCTGCTGTTTATTGTACTTAAATTTTGGTTTCCGACGATATCCAAATCCATATATTTAACGATTTTCTAATTCATTTTTCAAACTAAAACCATAAGTTAAATTTTTTATACAGAATTTTTAAATGTATGTGTCAAGGTATCGGTGATAAGTTAAAAAAATGAATCAACATTGTGAGCAACATGTTGATACGACAGATGAGAAAATAGTGTATAATTTATTTTTGGATTAACGCGTATTATTCTAAACTAAAACCGACAAATAAAAATAAACAATAAAGCCGAAAAACACTCTAATAACATCTGTTACTATCCAAAGATTCACTTATAATTTTTGCTTTTAGACTTTAAATATTAAAAATGTAAACGACGTGGTGCATTCACTGTCGATGTGTACAAAAGCAAAACCGAATAATACTATTAATTTGATTATATGCATAAGCTTCAATCTCATTAGTTCGCTATATTTGAATTTATTGTCCAACGACACAAACATCTGACAAAGGAAGATCACGAATGATTCTAAAAATGAATCATGAGTTTCAGATACTATATCTTATCAAATATATAATATTACTATTCAAAAACATCAGATGATTTTTTATTTTTATTTTTTATCAATACTTCTAATTTACACTAAAAAAAGCAAGTTTTCAGTGTAATTTTAAATAATAAGATATATAAAATACCAAAAAATATAGCTGCAATATAGCAAAATTGTGATGTTCATAAATTGCTACTAAGGTATAACTTTAAAACGTATAATAATTTATTTCCAATTGCCTTTTCATATAAAAAACCGAATTTAAATAAGCAAACATAAAACAAAAAGTAAAATCTTTTCTTTTCACCCTATTTCCGTATCACATTGTTCCGGTTTTGTTATTCATACGAAATGTATAAACAAAGATTCACGCATGCACGCATTTACAAAAGAGATCTTTTCACTTTATCGTCTGAAGCGAGTATATGTGTATATGTATATATATGTGCCTGTGTGCGCGTGTAAGTACGTACAAGAAATTGCCGTTGGAAATTTTGTTTGCTACGCATTTCAGTTTTTCGTATTTCGCGTTTCCTTTCTCACATCCTTTCATTCCTTACGTCTTTCTCTCTTTTTCCCGTCTTTCTGTTTGCAATGTACTTTTTCAGCACAGACGCGATTCAATGCGATAAAAAGTTTTATATACCGAAAGAGGGATGCAAATTCTTTGAGCATACAACAGTCCTTTCGAAATCTAACGGTATTATTATATATATTTTCTTCTGGATGTTTGTCATTGTACTAGCTTATTTCACTTGCGTGATCAATAATTATTTAGTTTGAAAACGTGATAAGGTACACATTCTTATTCTTTGCTATAAAAAATTCATTGAGTAAAGTTCACTCCCGTAGTTTTCAAATTATTTAGTCTCTTTTTATTTCGAAGATAAATAATTCGAATTAATATTGAAAATTGAATATTTAATTATCAATTTATTACTAAAATAGATATATGCCACCTAACGATATGGGACACTTACACTTATAGTATTTCACGTTCTACAAACAAATCCGCAAACCGTATATACGTTTTATTTACTCTCGTCGAATCGATATACGATTTTAATTGAAAAGTGCACAAGACCAGTTAAAACCAATCGAAAAATAAAATAAAATAAACGGTCGATAAACCAAGTGCGTGTGCGTGTGTATGTGCGTGAAGGAATAAATGGAATCATGGTCGTCCGGTTCTCCGATCTCCATTGGGTCACATCGAATTTCTGTCGAAAATCGGTTGCCGCGCGCGCGCGCGCGCATATAAGACCGTTGCGCAAAACGCACTCGAAATTATCCCGTTCGACCGGCGCAAAACCTTCTATTTTCTGTTAGGAAATTCGTATGTATGCGCGCACCTATAAACGTTAATTGGTGCAAACGCGATTTCAAAACAAACCCGATCGCCACCCAAAAATTCCAGCATACCACTATATATATGCATACATACATACATACATACATACCCACCACCGCAAATCTGATTTATAACGATCTTCATCACGTATTTCAAGGTCGAGGTGACACAGATAATTATAAGAAATTCGATTCGGAGTCTGAGGAGGTGAAAGAGGACCGGTTGAAATTAGGTTATCGACTCGTCGGCCGAGAAGACCTGATCGGTATGCGAGCGATGAATATCGCGTTGCAAAATCGGACGCGAGCTTGTATGTTTCACCTTGACCACGCGAGGTCTTGGGTCTAGATACTACTTGGATGGTGATTTTATTGTTCTATGCGTTTTTCCTATATTTCCCATACAAGAATAATGTTTATATTGTACACAGATAAGTATATTACGGTTAAAATACATTTGTAATATGTGTCTTCCTCTAAATTATATTTAAACAACGGATTTTAAAGTTAATTTAAATAATGTATAATAATATTCTTTTTTCATTAACAACGCTTCAGTAATATTATATTATTTTATTAGTTCAAGTTGATTATACGAAAAATACCTGGTTGTTCTTTCTTAATGTATTTAAAATTTATTGTCATTGTTTGTTATTAAATTATTTAGTTAGTTTTTAAATATCTATAATAAATAATACATAATTTATTAGTATACGATATGTAAATTTCCAATAAAATTTTGTTCGATTTTTAATACACGTGATAATAAAACCACTTACATTACAAAATATTAACAACATTTTGAAATGATACAATTGTATACAAATGAATATAGTATATATAGGCATAACAATTAAGTTAAGAAACATAATCATGGTGCCTTCAAAAAAAGTTTTACGCCCTATTTAATAAACGAAACTATTTTAAGAAAGAAAAAAAAACAAGAAAAGATTTAAGTCGATTAATTATAATACTTAAGTATTTCCTTTATTTGATTTTATGAAAATACGTATCGACATCAAAGGTAGAGAAAGATTGGTAATCACCGTTTACTCGTTCACGGATTAGAGATGAATCGAGAGCGGTATACAATGGTGCAGTGCGTATAAGTTTCGGTTTACCAACTATAAGTAAAGTTAATTGCAGTTTCGCAGAAATTCATGCGGTAGCAGTCTTCGAGTCTTCGAAATTGGTGAACTTCGATTATAACGGCAATTGACGGATATTCGAAGCTCAAGTTAAAGTGGAATTTCGATAATCTTAGAACAAGTTAGATTAAGATCCTATTTGATCATTTGATGATTGAAGTCTTTGACTTTAGTTATTCACTTTTCATTTATATTTATATATATGCATGTATATTTTTAGTTGTAATCTTATATTTCATTATATTATTGCTCATTGAACACTTTGTCATATAATTATTGTAACGTCAACGTTTTGGAAATTTATTTAATCGCATATTTTTTGTTCAGAATTTTTTATATAATTTGAGAATTACACTAAAAATTTTATCATACCCGATAGTAATTTGACTCAGATGAGGGCGCTTCAAGTATACGTATTTTGTTTTACAATTTTTAACATCTTGGCACTACAATATTTATTTAAAATATTTCCATTCTTATCAAAAGAAACAGTTTTAGAGAAGAAATTTTTATAGAAAAATTTAAACAAGTCATACAATTCTTTATATTTTAATATCGAGGAATTTAAAATTATGAAGTATTTTGCGTAATAACCATTTACTATATATCTGTTAAATTTCCTAAAATTTGTAGTAACTTTTCCAATTCAATAATATAATAATTTTCAATGATTTATCATATATGTTGTCCCTCGATTACTCAATATAATACAGTAATTTTGACTACAAAATTTATCTCCGTACAATAAGAAATTTTTCCGATACCTGAAAAAATCTTAATCTGAAATCTTAAACTGCAATTTTTATGATAATACAATAGCGGTCCGAAATATATTAATGTGAAACCAGGAGGCCACCTTTACTTTTACTTTTATTTTTTTACAAAACCCACCGCGTGTGTTGAAATCTGCGTGTTAATTCAAAAGATAACTGCGACATTTTTCGACGTTAATAGTTTCCACAAACTTATCGAACAGATGGATTTCGTGCAAGTTACTGCGAGTATTTACGTGCACTTTTGATTTATTTATCATCTCTTAAACAAATTATCTTTTTTACAAAACTTTCTTTGAAAACTAATATTTTGTTCACGATATTAAATACCACTACTTACATGTTTAATATTTAATCTACTAAATGCCCTCGTAATTTTTTTCTAGTAAAAAAAGAAGGAACGAATAAATTTGTGGTATGTTAATCGTGTCAAGTGTAATTTATCGGATCGAATTTGTACGGACTAATTTAGTATTCCTTAGCTTATTATCATTTTAATTGCTTTTTTACTCTTTACTCAGAGGGTGACAAACAAGTAAAAGAAATAACGAGTGATATTACGACAAAAACTGAGAGAGAGGGCAATCAAAATATTGTTAAGATTGCAGAAGAAACGTATTATCAAAAATTTTGTATAGATGTCCTATACGTGGATTTCGCGGTCACGCACGCAACTGAACATTGCACTGGCGACGTTATAAATACTGGCTTAATATGGTAAGTTCGTGCAATACGAATGTGTTTTATAACTGTAATTACTAAAATAGCATAATGTGATTTTTTTCATTGCGTGTTCAATGTATTAAAAAAAATTTCGTAAAAACTTAGTTTTACATTCTTTCTCTCTACTTACTGGGTTATATCGCGTCGCCGAATTCTTAATTTTATGCTACTTTTGGGACGATTCCCATGAAATTGTGGTTATAAAAATGTTTACGTTTTATTTTATAATTTAGAGAGTTTTCGAGGAGGGGAGCTGCATGTGAAATAACAATGAATTTCAAAATTGTCTCGCAATAAAGACTATATATAGTAAATAGAACTGTTGAAAAAGTAATAAAAGAAAAAACAAAATGAATAAGTAGTACTTAGATTTAAGAAATTGCCTATGAATAATACATCAAGGTAAGACGGTCAAATAATTTCTTAAATTCAACAGAACGAAATATTACAATTTTTGAAAGAAAAATATAAGTTTTGTAAAATGTAAGTTTTGTTTATTTATAAGTAAATGTATACGGAGAGAAAAAGTGAATAAAAATTACCGAACCATTCTACACTAAATGTTAATGTTCACTTAAATTTTTGCCAGATAATCATGTTGGATAGTAAACTTTCCCATATTCTTCTATTATGTATCTATTATGTAAATATTTTAATCAATGTTATACCCTTTTCATGTTTTGCGTGTACAATTATAATGTTTTGAAGCACTTATTCTGAACTATGTGGAAAAAATTCTTTTAAAAATTTAGTATTTTATCAAAAAAATATAATCTACTACATCCGCTATTAAAATTACTGCCCGAAATTGTACACTCTTCAAAAGTGTATAATATTTGTATTTTTACACATTTCACCGCGAAATTTTACACTTTAGGATTTATGGTTTATAGGGGCATTTCAAGCACGTATTGTTTTAGAATTTTTACCACGCCAGCAATACAATTTTTATCCTAGTAATTTATAGATATTTCTTATAATACTTTTCTCTTCGTGTGTATTTTTTGTCCCAGAGAAAATAGAAGTTTTTGATCGAGTAAGTTAAGGACACTTATATCGGGTGTAAGTAATACACTTGTAAATTTAATAAATAAACAAATATATATTTTTCAAGGCCAGGAAAGGTACTACGCCGATATTGTGTTATTTTAACTTACAGGAAATAAAAACTGTATTTGATCAATCATTAAGATAAGAATAACGTTCGATGGTTACTTAAACATTCGACTCACCGGCGTAGGTGCTTTTGAAGCTCTCGTGTAGTTTGAAGGTGAAGGGTATGTGAACCTTCATCATCTTCATTTGTGGTATGCGAGGAGAATGAGCCATGACTCCAGCAGAGCTACCGAACATCAGGTCGTCCCCGTGGACCCGTAGCACCATCATGTTCCTAAAACACGTTTCCCTTCGTTTATTACAGCTCGAGTGCAGATACCCGTTCATTTAATTTATATCTGGGTTGTGTACAACATCAAAGGATTATCGATAGTATTACGTGTATATGTGTATATATGTACTTTATTTATTTTTATCGTTTTGGAATAAAATACATTTCAATTATCTTCGTATCCTCCGAAAATTGTTATAATAATGATGTTTAACGGTGAACACACAAAATCCATCAGTGTGCAAATGGAAAATAAAGACATTTTTTGGTGTACAACCAACAAAATTATACGGGCACAAAAGGCGAAATAATTTTTGTCGTAAGTATAAGAAGAAAAAAATACTTGAGACGAGTGACACGAATGCTCCTAGTCAAGTGTTTTCCAGGGTCTGGGCCGACTCTTTAAAAAAAAAAAACCCTCCCGCATTTTTTTCTCTCCTACGAAGGTCGTACGTATAAAACAAAGGAAACAAATGAGAGGGGAAAAAACCATCGTCACGCTTATCTCTCGTACTTATACACGCACACACATACGTAAGCGTATGCGTAAAATAATGCGAGGGAGCCACGTTGGAGATACTGGAAGGAGAAAAAAAATTACATACGAGAAAAGTATTTCTTTTATGCGCGTATTATCTTATTTCTTTCTCTGTGTTTACCATTCATTGGATACAATAATTACAACTAATAACTTTAATAAGCTAAGAAAAAGGGGTTACTGATAACAAAGTCATTCGCCACGGAAGAAATGGGGTAATGTTGTATATAAAACCGTAAACAAGGTTTAACAAAATAGAATTCATTACTTGACACGAAACAGAAAATTAAATATTGAATAAATTGTTAGATAAAATGGATGCATTATTTATAATAAAATGTATTATTGATTATTACAAAATTTTATAATAAAATAATAATATGTACAAAACAAAAGTGCTATGATAATAATTAAAAAAAGCACCAAAATAATAAAAATATTTTTGGCAACAGTATGTATGTATAATTCGAATAAATTGAACGTATTTTATTTTTCAGATGTGAAATAACCCTGATATTAAAGTCCTGATTTTGACCGGACATTGCATTAATTATTATAAAACAATTCTAATTATTACCTAATAATATTTAGAAGATACACTTATAAGGTCACACTAAATTCCCCATAAACGCTTGTGTAAAAATTATATATACATATATATATTAAAATAGGCGTTTTTTCACGGAAGAATTTTATATATAGATATAATAAGATAATTAATTTTTTATAACACATGCATATATGAATTGCGCGTTTTTACGTCCTAAAAATGGGGACTAAAGTAATTCTTTTGCGCAGACACAAGATAATTAGCGGGTGTAAAATTTTTGTAAGGTATCTTACTACAGTACATTTTTGTTGATGTGTACGTGAATACACACGCACATGCAATACTTTGGCGACGATTCAAAATGAATTTATTAGTTACAGCGCAATAATTGTATAGTTTACAGGTTTTTAAACCTCTTAAAACGCAAAGATTCGTGCATCTGTCACAAAAAATATGGAGAACACCAAGGGATATGTAGGCTTTTTTTCCTCGTGTGTTTGACACAAGGCCACTTTCGGCATAAAAAAGACCACTTTACGCCCTTGGCACACAATATCCTATTTCACTTAAATCATCCTCAAAAATTCACTTTATTTGACAGTAACAACAATTACGATTTTTTTCTCTGTACATAAATTTAGATATTCCTGTTTTTATTATATTTTTGGGCTCCTTATGTTTAAAAACTTTCAAGTCTTAACTGAAAACTGCAGATTACTTTTTATATTAACAGCAATGTCAATTAGTAAATGTACTTTACCCCCCCCCCTCCCACTAAAGTTAATAAAGTGTTATTTTCGGATGGTTTGGGTGAAAATTAAATTTAACTCTATTAACTATACCACATTACACTAAATATCTGATTAGTATCCAATAATTGATTATTTTGTTAATATAATTAATAACAATAAATAATTTTTATATAAAAACATTTCAACAACCTTTAAAGTAAAAGATCAAGTAAAAAATCCACATATTTTTTGAAAATATATTTACTATTTATTTTTTTGTGTGCATAGATGTGATCAGAAATTGAACTTAACTAATCAGAAATAGGATACATGATACAGTATGTACTGTATTCTTTAAAGTTACGGATCTATGTATGTCTGCCTCTGGGTGAGCCCGAACATTGCATATTTGTGTGTGTGTGTAGATTATTAGAGACGTTATTACGAACTTTCATTTTCGTCGAATTTTGGCAATGAACTATACATATGAATATACCGTTGAATAATAGATCTTAGTTATTTCTGAAATTTGTTAACATATTATATGCACTTGAATAAAAATATAAGTACATTTTCGAAGCAATTATAAGTACCTAACCTAAAAACATATTTAAAGTAATAATTCAATAACTCGAAATCAAAATTTTATTTAGTTTTTCTCTACGTATTTAATATAATAAGAAGGAAATTGGATACTGTTTTCCTAAGATTTGCCTTTAAAAGTGTAATTTTTTACTCGAAGTAATGTATAAAGAATAACTTGATTATATGATTAAATTCTGACTCGATACCCTATAACTCAGTTTTGTTTCTGAGAGGATAAAAGCCAGTTGCTTTTCTATACATTTTTTGAAAAGTCGAGCCAATGGCAACGAAATTCGCAGTATCGAGAAAAAATTATCCAAAATTAAATAAACCAAAATTACTACAGATTAATGAAAGTGACATGAATTCAATAAATAAATGTGTGCATTGTCAAATGTGAGGGATCTACAATTATATAATATAAAATGTACTAGCGATGCGTACTTATAAAGTGTCACTCAAATTGAAAACTAGGAAGAAGCATATAATCCTATAGTATTATTGTAATGCCAGAATATATCAGTTTCCGTGCAGTTTTCGAGATAACCACATGCGACAAAAGTCTATTTGGCAACAGAAAACAAACGAGAAAATCCAATTATCTATGCTTTTTTATTATCCAGACAATGCATCCTCTGGCACGAAATAGGCCAACGAAAGCAGGCAACTCTGGCAGGTTCCATAATCGTGCTTTTATAAACTCTTCCTAACTGTATGTAACGACCGTTAATTTAAACTACCCGTTCGTTTTCCTTGTCAGCGTTAATACATAACAACAAAATAATCGTCAGACTTTACACAAAGTTTAAATATTAATTGAGAAACAAATTTAATTATTATATAAGTTTAGCGGGGTGTTATATTCAATATCGATCCTCCCTACCCTACCGACAAACGCGATTATTGACAATAAATCTGTAGATAAAAAAGTATGTAAAAAAAATAAGAGAAGAGTCGCCTTTATTTATCAATAATCCAACTGTGTACTGAGACAAGTCTTACCAAAAATGTGAACCTCAAAAAGGTGCACAGATTTGATATTTTTGATAAGGGAATTCTCAAAAACATTACAATGTTTAGTCTGACATTCAGCACACAATTAGATTATTGAAAACAAAAGCGCCTCTTCTCTTATTTTCGCATATTCTTTTTAATTAATCAGCAAAAATGGAGTATGCACTTTGTAAAATAAAAAATATTTTATTTCGTTGAAATTATTTTATTGGTATGACGTTTTATTTTGTGGTGATTGACAATTCCACGCCACTTGTCATTATTACTGTATAAACACAATAAATATGTATAAACCGGTCGGGTGTGCCAACTGTGTCAAAACAAATTGAAGAGTAATGATTGTTTGGTACGGTTCTACTACAATTAAGGTCGATATTAACATTATTTTAAATAATGCAAAAACGGTTAATTAATGCATGTATATGAATAATGTATGATAAAAACCACAAAATACTTATAAACATATATATATATATATACATATATATAAACAAGCCAAATAAAGTTGCACGTAATCTCTCGCGCAATTCTAACGTGGTACACTGGGTATTTCGAAATGCAGCATTTTACAGTGCGAACTTTTTTATACATCCCAGTCACTTTCTAGCCAATGAAAATTTCAATACTAGATACACACGTACTATAAAATTTTCATTATTCCTTTGACACATAATAGAATATACCTAATTAAAAAAAAATTATAAAAAGAGATGTTTTGAATCTTGCAGCAATCGAAGTATCTATAAAATAGCCAGATTCGCACGAAGCGAGAGTCTTTATACTGAAATTATGTAAACAAAATTAGATAACCGGCGAATCCTTCTTCAGACTCTCTTGAATCGCTTCGCACACACACATTCACACATTCACACACATACTCTTGCACATAACCTCGCGGGTGACGAGCGACTAAAAAATAACAAGTGTGCCGGTGTACTAAACGCATAAAAGAGAAAGAGGCAACTCAAGAAAGTCTACTCTTGAGATGCGAACAAGAAGTAGATATCGAAGACGAGTGTAATTAGTAGTTTCTTTTAATGTCTTATTGTGCATTATAAATTTTTACCATTTATCATGATATATAAATATATTGCTTATAAAAATAAACTTAAATATGTTAATTTAAAATGTAATTATTATTAAATTTTTGTATTATTCGAGAATAATATAAGGTTCCTTTAGTTGGTTTTTTGCAGTAAATATCGATTTAAAAATTTTATTAATTATTTGTGTCAATTAAATTCATATGATATGTTTGTACCGATAACAGAAAGAAAAATTGTTTACGGATAAAATAATGTATATATGGTAAAAAAATGCAAAGCTAAAGAAATGACAATTACGATTTTATGATTCATTTATTTTCATCAAATTCTATACGTAAAAAAGCAATGTATTAATTGTAAGTATGCATGATGACGAAGATTTTTATTCAGACTGTTATCCAAGACATTTTTCAATGTGTGTCATATACGCTTAGTAACAATAATAATTTAATTATAACTGAAATACCAATATTTTTCAAAACATTGATTACATTTTTGTAAATACGCAAATTATTGTTACGGTTCAATGATATCAATAAAAAAACTAAGTAAAAGCACATCGTTCGTTCTTCATGACAAAAGTGTTTGGTAAATTATATCCGGATATAATTATATGTTTTATTCTAAATTATCAGAGCATTCCAACTAAGAATGAAAATAATACTCAAGATTAAAGGTAAATGGCTTATCTTATAATATAATTTGATATTATAAGCACGAATAAATAAGAAATAATTATAATTATACAAAAAAAGGTAATAATAGTAAAATACACAAATTTTTGTTGTTGTTAGATTACCATTTTTACCAGCCCGTGCGTACTGATAATTTCGTTTATCTCTATAGGGATTACATCATTTTTGTATAATATTTGTAATATTTTAACTGGTTAAATAAATAATCTTTTAAATACGAACATTTTTCTGTAATCTAACAATATTTCAAGCGTACATCACGTTCAGTATATTTATTATAAACTCCAGTTTATATTACTCACGTGTATGTTGACAATATCACAATTTAGAAATATCAATTCATTTGGTTTTATCAATAAATATTTTACTAAAGCAATTAAATAAGTTAATACAACAATAATTACAATATAGAACAATAATAATAGATTGTGTCAAGGTTGAAATTCGGTTACCGCATATCTCAATTATACACGTAGTCACAACATTAGCTAGATCACAATTATATAAACCCAGGTAAATTTAAGCAACAGGTAATAGAAACTCTATATTTAGAATAAGATTTACATATAGTAAGTTATCTACGTTAGTACTAAACTAAATTTTCGAAGAGGGATGAAGTACGAAGTAAAAGTATAGGTATATTTATGGAGGGTCAAAAAATGTTTTTAATATTAATTATCATTATATACGTATATGTACGTAAAATCTTATAGTAAATAGTAAAATGATTGTGAATTAACTATAAAATTACTATAAAGTAAGAATAAAATTATTGACATTTGTATTAATAAATTTAAAAATATAAACTTATATAATAATTTTAGCATATCATTAAATAATAAGAAAAATAGATTGTTTTGCAAATGTAGAACTTTCTTTTTGACACAGTGCATGTTATATTATCTTATTGTTACGTGTATCAGAGCTAGTACCATAATTATTGACATTGGTGTGAATATATCATAAAAATTGCAACAAAACTTCAAATACTTTTCTACGTTAAACAAATTTTTTGATTCTTTCCCACGTTGCAAATACGAAATTCTAACCTCTCTAAATATCAACGTCAGTACCACGTGTGTGCTCGAGTACTCTCGTAATCAATTGCAGTGAAAGAAAAAAATTAGATATCTAACCCTATAACCAATCGAGTCAGCATACACGTACACACATACCACATACGAAATGTACGTATACAGGCTTACGAGCGAGTTTTCTCGAATCGGCGGGCGCACCACGAGGAATCCGCGCGCGCGCTCAGTCGAGCCGTGGAAAACGAGGCAGCAGCCTGCGCCCGGTCAATTACGAAACCAACGTAATACATTACATAACTTGATAGACCGAGCGAGCATGGCGCGCTCCTTTTCTTTCTCTTTCTCTCGAAGATATGGAGGAGCCATTCTAATACGCGAGGGATCCCGCGAGATCCCGTGAAATCGTTGACTGCTTGCTCTTTTCGGAAGCTTCGGCTGGACACTCTCGTTATATTTACGTAATTTACCCATTCAATTGGTAATACGTGATTTTTATGGGATATTTCCAAGACTTTATTGTTTCGTTGACGTATAGAGATTTTCGTTCGAAACTCAGTCACTTTGGATCAGTCTAGTATATTATTTAAACTTTGAACCTTGTGACATGATTTGACATTCCTTGCATACGAAAAAATTCGGTCACCTGATTACAGTAGCTTATACTAATTTTAAACTTTTCAATAATATATATGTATACTCTTTTCACTAAAATCAATCAAGTATACATTTTTTATATCAAGAACAACTTTACCGCACTCTAGTTTAGCATTAAAAAAGTTGTAATATATCGTATTAATTATACAATATATCTAAAGTTTTTTATGCGGAAACTTTAATACTTTTTTTTCATCGTTAATATTAATTGCGTTAATAAACACACGCGGTACAAGTAAATGGTTTAAAAATGAACGACAACAAACTAATCGCAAAGCGTCAAAATTTCTATCGTTCGATTCTAACTCGTCAAGCTTGCTAAAATCAATTTGCACATTCGTTGAAACATGTTGAAACACAAGTAATTCTGACAGAAGGTCACGTTGGCATAAAATATTGTATATTAAGTAAAATGTTAATTACAATTTCAATTACAATAGTTTTTCATTGAATTAATGATAGGAGATAATATATATTAAGAGTAAATAACTGGCAATACACTATTTATTTTCCCGTTGACACACGTGCAGTTAAAAGCAGTAGCGTCTGAAAAGCAAACTTTGGCGTTCAATGTTTTCGAATTTTTGGCATGCTGACAATTCAACTGAACCTCTGGGCGCGATTGTTGGAACCGAAAATCAGACCCTGAACTAGAAATATCGGTGAAGAAAAATATCATGTTTTGAAATTTTAGATTATGTTTATTGTAAAGTTAAAATAAGTTTGTGCATATATTATAGTCCGGGTACAAGAAGGCGTTCGAGTATGCCCTTTTAGGCCCCCTTGGAAGCTTGATAGTTATTTAATATTTTTAATTCGTTGATTCGAAATTTCGATGATACCAAGCCCAATTATGATCCCATTATGAAATATGGCCCATTTTTGGTAAAAAATCAATATTTTTCGTCAATAGTTTTCACAAAAAATATATTTTTTTTTGTAAGTAGACATATTTATTATTTTGTAAGTTAACTATTCACTTTAGGATATATTTATATAAGACTGATCTTACATATATTTTCATAAAAAATAATAATAAATTTTTTATGAAAAAAATATGGATTTGTAATAAAAAATGGACCAATCTTATAACGGGTCACAATTAGGCCCGATACCCTCAAAATTTTGAACGAGCAATCCAAAAAATATTAAATAATATATTAAGTTACCGATGGGAAAAAAGGGCATGATTAACTCCCACCCTGCGCATGATTTAATAAAAATTATATTATTTTATTCACGATTAACGTTAGTACATCGATCAATAAATATGCGCTAATAAAATTATTATATTGATTATAATCTACAAGTACTAAAAATGGAATGACTTGTAAACAATTTTCTAAAAATAACATGTATGTAATAAATTTCTTGGCCCCTAAATAATAAAAACGATACGTATTATTGACATATAAAATCGCTCAAAATATAATTATTACAATTGTTACAAACTTTTGTGAGGATAACGTATCAAAACGGTAAACTTATAATGTATCAAAAAAGTTTATATGTTATAAACACAAAGTCATGTGATAAACTAATTTAATTAAAATCAATTATAGAGCTATATGCTAAGTAAGCAAATGATTTAAAATAATAAAAGTCACGCTATTACACACACCATTTAAAATCACATTTATATATATAAATCCAGCATCTCTCAATAATGATGGAAAATTTGGAAGGATATCACAATAAATATCTGTTCCACTGTCCAATGGAAAATACATAGACACATACACACTTTATTATATTTTATTTAACTTACAAATTAAATGTAAAATGTCCAAGACAATGAGTCAAACTTGGAATTTCCATAATTCATGAATCAAGAGAATATTTTTCGTACTCTAAAACGGTACACTGTTTGGGTTTTTTCTTATCGTCCCAGAAGAGTAAATATTTACAATGCACAAAGCCAATTAGGAGGACAGTAAATTTGATCTCGGACGATCGTACATACTAATGAAAAACGATGGCCTACGCAGGTAAACGTAATAGTAATTGTTCGTTACGTCGCAGGTATATTGAAACAAACGACAATCGTCACCGTAATTTTCTATGTCAATTCAAACATAAAAACTAGGAAGATCACGTGCGTCAGCACAATTTTTTTTTTTTTAAAAAGATTGAAAATATATGCTTCCAAGATTGGCCACGTTTATCTTCTCTGGACATTCTCGTATAAATTTGCATTATTCGAGTGGAAATCAAGGTTAATGCTCTTAAATGAAAGCGTTATAAATAGTTTCTGAAAGTATTTTTCGAGTTTATATGTATATATATTATATTTAAATAGGTTCCTTTCATAGTCGTTTCATAAATTTTTATCAATAATATATGTATAGAGGAACAGTCAACCCTCGTAGAAAAATGTTCGACATACATTGACCAGAACTCTCGACTATTTTATGGTAAATCGCTAATTGTTAAAACATATTTTGTCGAAATATCCCATTTATGGTCGATGTGAGTTAGCCGACAGTCTACTTCAACGTTAACGTATGATTTTGAGGTTACAGGTATTTACAATATTGTGAATTCAGACTGCGTGCTATTAAATACAAAATTATTATTCTTCACAAATTTATACTTTTTAAATAAATATGAAAAATAATATTAATAATTAACTGTAATATAATGTTTAATGGAAAAGGTAAGCACTAATTGCTGTGTTTATCAATAAGTAAACATTAAATGCATAATCATAAAGTTTTACATTTATTACAAATTAAATTATTTATTATTTAATAAATAAATAAGTACATTTACACAAAGGATCCAAAGTGTTCTTCGCATAAGAGAGATACTTTATAAAATATTTTATTTTATTATATTTAATATTTAATTGACAAGAATTTATTTACTAACAAAGGTAATCAAAAATTATAAACAAGTACTTAAAATAATAACATTTTTCAATAATTCCTTTTCTGTCAGTGACTAACATTTTAGGTCGAGTGATATTCAACGATGAAATGGTTCTATGCCCAGTCTTGTGTTAGCAATTCATTACCTTCATATTTGTTTAATTGAAAACATTTAACACGCAGTACTTTGCAGAAGGTATTTACATTTAAATTTTATTATTAATATATGTATAAAAACAATGGTTTTTTTTCTTTATATTTGATTAGTTCTACAATTTTATATAAAACTAACTATTTATTTAAATATATAAGTATTATGCGACTATTTGAAAACATAAATTTCTATGAAAAACTGCATTTGGGGCTATGGAGTTAAAAGCTGTAGCCGATATTCTGGTCAACCACTACTCAACATCTGCTCCGTGAATTGACTACCTGAGTTGGTCAATGGATTATGTACCTACCATAAAGGATGATCCATTTTCTACCCGAGTAGATAGAAATATTCAAAGTACTACAGTAAACAGCGTCATAGCATTATTTACAAGCGTGTAGCAGAATTGACTATTTGTTTGTATACCTCCCTTTCTCTGTATTTAAATACTAATTTTTAATTATTTATAAGTTTTGTTTAAAGTTATTCAATTCTCTACTAAAATTATTAGTTCACGAGCGCTTAAGTTCAGTGTTTAATAGTCTACAAAACAAATAATCACACTTGAATGTAATGTATAAACATTAAATATTCCTTTGCTAAAATACTAATTTTATTTACACGAAGAATCAATTTTTTTCATCGATAATTATTGTACAGTATATAGTAAAATTTAATACTTTACTCTACAGTAAACTATAGTTTCTTTTATTCTGACAGCCTTTATTTTCATTTCTAAGCAATATAATTTTTAATAGAATATTTTGTCTCAAATTAGCTGAATTTACTTTTTTTTACGCATTCAAATATTTCAACCGCACAAAAATTTTATCATAACCTGGATAATCTTAAATAAAAATATCATATTTGACCAAGTTTTGAATACAAAGTAATGAGATTTCTATAGGTCATACTATCTCTTTTAATAATATGATAATATTCACAATTTTTTATTCAAATACATTGTATACTGGAACATCATGACTTCCAGCACCCTTTTATTACTTTTTTGTTTATATGTCATAATGAATCATCATATTACAAAAAAAAGTGATAATCAACTTTTTAACGACACCCTACCTCACAGAGTTATACGCATCCGAACAAACTAAGACAGACAAGTGTGAGAAATTCTTTTAAAATCCTTAATTTAACAAAAAAAAAATAGCTACTCAAACTTCTCCAATGCTAAAACTGCGTAAACGTTAAATACAAACAATGAATAACGTTGAAACATTTGCGTACCCACAGAAAAGTGAAAAGAAAATTCTAATTATGTCCAAATTTGCAAATCACACACGCTTATATTAAAAAAAAAGAAGAAAATAGGTCGTTGAAAGTTTCTCTGTTTACAACATAAAAATAAGATACGGCCGAGGTTACAGTTTTATTGATTTCTTTCAAATTAAACTTTCAATTCCAGCTAATATACTAGTGGAATATATACCTATATACATATGTTTAAACCGGTTGGAAGTTATCGGAAATAGCGGGTTCAATTTTTGGCTTGATAAAAATTTGATAATTTTTTTTAGGTTGCAACAAAGTTGCCTGATTAATTAACCGGTTGTTTTTGTACAGTTGCACTAGGTTCTAAAATTGTATCAATAGATACCTAAGCGTATACGTGACTCACGTTTGTTATGAAAACTGATGGTATGAGAATGAATACCGTATTATTCAGTTTAAAATGTTATCTAACTTTGCATTTTGTCTTCTATTCTTAATTCGAAGTAGGCACACTGATGAAAAATTTATTAATTTCTGATAAGAATCACGATGATGAATCGTGTTAAACCCGGCGAGAGTAATGTCTGTTTTTCAAGTTATATCGTACGAGTTTAATAAAATATCTTGGGAGATATTTTTAACTTTAACGTTTGAGTTTATTCGTTACAAATAAGATTGTGAATAAACATTAATTATTAAGAAATATACATATACCTCTGTATTACTAGGGCTTTGTACCAAAAATTAATAAATTCAAATGCATGAAATTCTAATAATGGCGTAGAAAAATTTTTTTCTATTATAAAATAAATTTCTTAAACAACATTTCCTTCAGTTACAATAATTTGTTATTTAATATTTTTCAGACACTTTGAAGTTACCATGAGCAATTTTAATGTGAAATTCGTGAACGAGTCTATAAATATAAAGTAATTTAACTTATATCAAACGATCGCATAAATAACTTGTCCGTTGGTCAATAGTTTGAATTAAATAAAGCGCTTAAACTCCGTATTGTTAAAACGAAATTAAATAATATACACTACAATAGCGCATTCCAGATCCCGATTCTGTACGTACGAGTTTTAATGAATTTTCTTATTCATATATACCATTGAACAATGAACGTATGAAGAAAAACAAACACGTCCATAAATATATAAATGAAAATTTTTAAATTCTTTAAGACGAGATCTCGGAAATTTTAATTTTTATAGACAAAAATTTAAGTATATGAAAAGTAGGTAATACTAATGTACAATTACATTTACTACGTTATTATGGATAATACGTACGTATATATGTATATATATAATATAAAGAGTAGTATGTTAAATAGACGATAAATTAATAAGTACGATATATAACATAACCACGTTACTATATGATACGCGTAAGTTTACATGTAAACTGCTTATTTTGCATTGAAACTCAAACACTTTATTATTTCGACTTACGTAAAAAAAAATTAGATGCCCATTACGTAAAGCAAATTTGTCGAAGTGCACTTTCATTCACAAATCGTGTACAAGTATATATCTATATACAATTGAATAAAATAAAAAATCTATATAGAACCCGATGTGTGTTTTCAAACGTAGGTTACCCTAATGGCAATATTGTTGTGTCAGTTTTGTCACCGAGAGTTTAATAAACACGCATGTAGGTATATAGTTTGGAATCCAGCCGGAAACATCGATAAGCGTTCTTATCTATTGTAAATACAAAAGATTCACGATTAAGAATATATAGATCAATAACAAAAATGTTAACGAAAAAAATATACAATACGTTATGTGTTATGTTTATTTTTTTATATATTTTGCAAAATTGGTCGTTGCATCTATAGAGCATTTATAACGTAAATCTAAAATTTATTGGATTAATTAATTTAAATTTTTTTATTTGGTACATGTATCAATTGCGCACGTATAAATTGACGTAATGCAACTTACAATCAAGAATACATATACATCTGTATATAAAGGTCAATAACATGTTTACGTCGTCGTTCGAAATATTAAAGAATTAGAGAAATTTATATAGACACTGGATACGTTGTCTTTAAGTGTGTATATTTTTATCATTTTATATATGTATTTCATATATACCTATAGCGTTAAACATTCGTATTTGCCCGTAAACGTGAAGCATTAATTATTACAGGATAACATTTTATTCGAAATTGAATATTGGTATATAGTTTCTAAAATTAATTTTTGCGTAAGTAAAGGTATGTGTATAAGTATACAGGTAAGTAAGTAGATATAGGTATACGCACACAAAACGGTTTTGAGAAAGCAGTGTTGATCACTGATGTCCTTCGAGAATAAAAAAATTCTATTGTACAGCGGACACTTCGAGTGTGTTCTGTATACGTATATATCGTGCACACATACATTTTTTTTAACGCTTATGGCATAATTTAAGTTTTTTATTAAAATTAAATGTAAAATCAAACTTTATAAGTGTGTTATTCATTCTAAAAATTTCTCCACATTTATACGTTCGTATTTAATTTCAATACTTATGCGAGATGAATGACGTATTTTTGACGTATTTTTTCGTATTATCTAATATTTATGTGTGTGTGTATGTATGTGTGTGTATCGTGATTGGATGAAATCTAATAATACAGCACTGTAACAAATGCAATTCTTCTCCAAATGTATCAATTTACTAAAAACAAACATGTCAGATTTAAATCACACCCACAACAAACTGAACGCACTATTCAATACGGATTGTGTATTTTTTTTAAAACTCCTTTCGTATATCCTATACCTATTACATCATTTACGCAGCATCGACAACAAGAGAGAAAGAAAAAAGCCCTCGAATCCTTGAACAAATAACAAAGGTGTGCAAGATGTGTGTGTGTGTATGCGTATAGTTGCGCGTGCGTGCGTGCGTGTGTGTGTGTGTGTGTGTGTATATAGGTAATCGCGGCAAAATTCGAACTTACCTCATGATGAATAGGAATACACCACAGAAACATATGAGTACTGCGAGCACGGAGAAGATGTTGGATGAGAGATCCGCGACGAACACCAACATCGCCGTCATCTTAAATTGTATCAGGATCCGCGGCACCCTAACCTCCTACCGCGCGATCCTAACCTAAACAATTCTTCTCAAGGAAACTCGCAAGTCTGTGTGTGTGCGTGTCTCTCGCTCTCTCTCTCTGTCTCACTCGCGCTCGCACTCGCTCGCTCTCTCTCTCTCTCTCTCTCGTTCACGCTCTTTCTCTTCAAAGTTGCTGCTGCGACGGGGAAAGGGTTGGGGGGAGGGGGAGGTGCGGGGGGGGAAGGGGAATAAACGAAGAGGTCGGTGCGGGGGGATGGGCGTTCGATACGCAGGGCCGCTGCGTATATACGACGTCTCCTACGCGCGGCTGGGCTCGCCGGCGGCGGCGGGCTTGTCCTCCTCGCACACACACATACACATAACACACTCAACACGGCATATTAATCGAGCGCCCGTTTTATGGGTTTATAGATATCCGTACATCGGGTTGTACGATTACTTTTTATTTTTGTTATTTCAGATTATTCGATTGTACTTTGCGGATACGTGGTAATTTAGTCGTCGAAATTCGCGCGAAGTCGGTGCGGTAAAGGTAAGTATATCTCTTCTCCGAGAGACGTGTGTAAATAAAATACGTGTTGTATATATATATATAGAGAGAGAGACGTATGTATGTATGTATGTATATAATGGTGTATACGCGATCCGTCGCGCGGTGCGTGTTCCTCGACACTGACGTTCGGTGAGCGGTAGGGAGAACCTTATAGCTTTCTGCGATCTCTCGCTCGGCAGTCCGACCCGTTTACGCTCGTGCGTTTCGGTGCACGTGTACTCGTACCACCTATATACTCGGTCTCTATTACTATATACCTCGTCGCAAGGGCTTCTGTACTTGGGGGAGGATCGCCCCTTTTATGCTTTTATAAGTCTCGAGTGCGGATGTACTCGAGCGAATTTCGCCCCGTTTATACTTTTATTGTAGGGGTTTCGTAGGGGTTTCCTTTCGGTGCATCTGTACGCGGAACCTTCCCTCCCCTGTTGTCTTACGGTCAACTTAAGGGTAGGTATATGTACATTTTACACGGAATATGTCGTATTTCAACGTCTTCCTATTACATTACACATTATTACTATTTTCTTGACACTTTTAGACAGATTATAAGTATTCGATGTATTATTAACATTACTTAAATTTGGTAATGTATTCATTATTATTTGTATGTTCAGCCTAAAAGAAAATTCCTTAATTGTAATACAAATTATAAAATAAAAATTATTTCAATTATACGGTAATTTATGTTAATTTTAGCGCTATTTTCAATAAGTAACATACTTAACAAAAATTCACGAATAACTTTTATTTTTATTAAAATTATTCACTTATTTTTGTGAACAAAATAAACGTCGTTGTGTATGAGTATGTAATATAAATCACGTACGCTAAACAATTAAAATATTCGGCCTGATTCACTGCAGATTTGCAGAAAATTAATTAAGTATACTAACTGAGTAAATAATCAACATTTATAATACAATAAATTAAATAGCTAAAATTAATGTATTAAAATAATCTTAATTACTTTAATCGATTAACTATTTTTAAATTGATTTTTTACTCTATCCATGTAAATTGTAAAATTCTATTCATATTTTCGTGATAAATTAAAAAAAAGGAAAATCATTATATTAGTCTAAAAGCATGGTTTTTCTAAATTTTATCGAAGAGGTTTTAATTTTAACAAAATCAATATAAGTAAATACAATACAATTTTGCATAGATTGCTTGATCAGATGCTTAAGTAATCGTAATAAGTTTCTTATTCGTACTAATAGTATCATAAAATTGAAAAATATTCAGTGAAAAATGAGTAAAAAATAATTTAAAATAATACTTTTCTGTCGTTGGAAGGAAATTGAAAAAAAAAAAATTAAGCGTTTAATCCGAAGTGTAAGCAAGTGTAAACGGGTCAACGAAATTTCTGCGCACACTCCGTATACGACAGAGAGAAAGAAAAGGCAAAAGACAGACATCAGGTGCTGCGACTGCGAGTTAGAGCGCTAGAATTTCGACGACAGGACTAACCTATATTTCCGACCGGTTTTTCGCGAAGTACAACTCTTTGGCCGACTTAGTTTTATAGCGGAAATTTTACCTCAATTCTATCATTTTCGGGTGTTTGCGATTAAAACCTACATGTACCTATATATATATACCTATATACATTCACTGACCTAGACTATTCAAAATATTAAAAATTTAAATAACTGCTTACAGCTAGATAGTAATATACAATTTAGTTCTGAATAATATCTACGAAAATAAGTTTTAATATATCACACGAATTTTACGTATATAAAATTTGATTTAATATCCAAATAAAGTTTTAGCGCGTCGAACGCGTTAAACACGCGCTTCTTCAAATAAGAATTACCTATAGTTTTCAATGTGCACATTAACTGTATATAAATGTCTTTATGCTTTTGGTATATGAAAGAACAGTTGAAATGCTAAAACAAATAAAAAAAATAAATAAAAAAAAATAAAAAAGTATGTGAACACTGAATAAGTCCGCATATATACATATATATATATGAGCATTTAAAGAAAGCAGCTACAGTAAAGTTAACATTTAGTTAAACAACATTAAACAAAAAACTTCTTTTATAAAAATCTTATTATTTACCTAATTAAAAACATTGAATAAACAATACATTTTATACGGTGTCACGTATGTACATATATAATAAATTCTTTTAGCGTATTTTTTTTCGAATAGTAAAATTTGATTGTTTAAAATGTAAATATGCATGATATAATAAAAAAAATAGTAAATAGAAGTGTCCTTCGTCGATAGAAAAAAATTAATTATCCTCGGAAGAATTGGAAATGAAATTTGGAGTCAACTTTACAACGTGATATTTTATGTAAAAAGTTTATAATTATAGATTTAAAAACATGTCCCTGAAGTTTCTTATTTGTTTACACGTAACATAGATAATTACGCGTTCACCGTTATGCGATTCGATTTTCTAGATATAGCCGTATTTCAACAATTTATTAATGCTGTGTGTACACGGAGAGAAAAATCTTGCGTTTATTCTATGACCAACTATCCATGCATTTATTCCATGTTAATTCATGTGATTATCCTTTTTTTTCATATATTAAAAGCATGACAATGCTGCATAGGAATATCGCATCACAATACAGACTTTATTCTATTGCCTTCATGCCTTAAAAGCAACGGGCCACGCTTTAATCGCATGAAGGTACGTCTTGGTAAAATTACAAGCGGCCCATCGGAAAATCCTATGTGCCTCATACGGCAATCCAAAGAGTGCCAAACGGCTCATAGAAAGATCCCGTGAGCTTAATATAAACTGGAAAAAGTAAAATATGTTTATTGCGGATGCCCACAGTAAATTTTTCAACATATAATTAATTAACTAATTAAGTGTTATATATATGGGGTATTCCACGTGAAGTGGTCCGATCAAAATTTTAAAATGCACCAAATTTTGGGTACACATTGCAAATGTTTTTCAGAATACAGAAAAAAATTTTTAGGTACTGGAATCTATTTGCTCAAAAGTTATTCTAACCTCAAAAAGTGAATTTTTTCTAGTTTTTTTCAACACCAGCTGGGTTTACCGCTATTTAACTCAAAATCTATCAACTTTTACTATAAAACATTATATATAACATTCGTTGCTAATTATGTCTAGAATTTATCCTTCTGGGTTAGAATTTCTAATCTCAAGGTTAATGTTACATAAACTACATGTCAATATTCAACTTAAAAATAGTGTAAGTGCGCCACAATTGATTTTTTTATCCAAAAGTCTGAAAAAAAGCTTGAAACAATACCTTTCAAATGGTCTGTAGCATTTTTGGGGCCTTCAATTCTGTAAAAAATTATGATAATTTAAAGAAAGACATAAAATTCACAATAATTAACACGATAATTCCCATATAAATTTTTAAAAAAATTCTGAGTTTCTTTAAATTATCATAACTTGTTACAGAATTGAAGGCCCCAAAAATGCTACAGACCATTTGAAAGGTATTGCTTTAAGCTTTTTTTTAGACTTTTGGATAAAAAAATCAATTGTGGCGCACTTACACTATTTTTAAGTTGAATATTGACATGTAGTTTATGTAACATTAACCTTGAGATTAGAAATTCTAACCCAGAAGGATAAATTCTAGACATAATTAGCAACGAATGTTATATATAATGTTTTATAGTAAAAGTTGATAGATTTTGAGTTAAATAGCGGTAAACCCAGCTGGTGTTGAAAAAAACTAGAAAAAATTCACTTTTTGAGGTTAGAATAACTTTTGAGCAAATAGATTCCAGTACCTAAAAATTTTTTTCTGTATTCTGAAAAACATTTGCAATGTGTACCCAAAATTTGGTGCATTTTAAAATTTTGATCGGACCACTTCACGTGGAATACCCCATATATATAACACTTAATTAGTTAATTAATTATATGTTGAAAAATTTACTGTGGGCATCCGCAATAAACATATTTTACTTTTTCCAGTTTATATTAAGCTCACGGGATCTTTCTATGAGCCGTTTGGCACTCTTTGGATTGCCGTATGAGGCACATAGGATTTTCCGATGGGCCACTTGTAATTTTACCATGACGTACCTTCATGCGATTAAAGCGTGGCCCGTTGTTTTTAAGGCATGAAGGCAATAGAATAAAGTCTGTATTGTGATGTGATATTTCTATTATGTACTGTCATGGAATTAAAACATGAAAACATAGAATTATTATAACAATTTCATAAGGAATAAGCATGTACAAACACAGGCTTTTTTTCTATGTCAGTTTCATGGAAAAAACGCAAGATTTTTCTCTCCGTGTATATATATGGTATATATAATACGTGTATATATGTATGCGCACCTATACAAGAGTATAATAATTAAACGTTTGCAATACATCAACCAAAATACGTCAGAATATAAATAAATTGTAGTTACAATGTAAAATATTGTTCCAAAGAATAAATATAAGAGTGTGCACACATTCCATTCGGAGTCTGTCAAAAAGTGAATTTATCTATATATATACATAATAAACAGCTGATAGTTCTCGAAGACGGAAAGTTAGATTAAAGTAGCGACATCTGATGGATATATATAGGGACTTGTACACCATACACCTACACGCACGTATTACCTATAGTGAAATAATGTATAGCCTATAGCTCGTTTAGTCGTTTGTTATTAGTAACCTTGGGTACCGTAAAATTACGTTTAAATGTCTGCTATATATATGTTAGATTCGCTAAGGAAGTTTGAGGTCCACTCGACATTGGTTTTGGCATTTCTCCTACTGTTACGGCAAATTGCAACTCCTGCGAGTGAGATGACTTCAATCGTCGCCGTTGATTTTGAGGTACACGGCAGGGTTCAAGGTATATTTTGTATTTTTTTTAAAACACTAAGATTTTTTTCGTTAAGATTTGTTGGTTGTTTAATTATAAAAATTGTATGTTTTCTGATATTCCAGGCGTTTTCTTCAGGAAGGTAATATTATCATGTCTTTATTAATTCTATATATTTAATACACAAAGAAGTAAAACGTTGCGGTTATGTCTCGATAAATGGAAACGAAAAAATGAAGGATACTTTGCGTTGGTTATGTACCAACCGAGTGAACCGAGTGCCGCTCAACCAAGTAGCTCCGTCTGTTAGTGGAACGTAACAATTCTAATATGCTTAGATGATAATTCCGCAATTCAAAATCTATTTTATTTTAATATAGTTATAAACATGTTCATAGTCTTAGTACTGTTGACGATAGGCCAAAAAAGATGAAGAAAAAATTGCTTAGTTTTATTGCAAAGCCTGTAAAGTTTTGCAAATTTATAAAACCGATTATTTGCAGTTAATTAGTATTAAATACTCTTTGAATACATTTTCAATTCATGTAGTGTAGTTTATATAAATTTTTAAAAAAATTCTGAGTTTCTTTAAATTATCATAACTTGTTACAGAATTGAAGGCCCCAAAAATGCTACAGACCATTTGAAAGGTATTGCTTTAAGCTTTTTTTTAGACTTTTGGATAAAAAAATCAATTGTGGCGCACTTACACTATTTTTAAGTTGAATATTGACATGTAGTTTATGTAACATTAACCTTGAGATTAGAAATTCTAACCCAGAAGGATAATTCTAGACATAATTAGCAACGAATGTTATATATAATGTTTTATAGTAAAAGTTGATAGATTTTGAGTTAAATAGCGGTAAACCCAGCTGGTGTTGAAAAAAACTAGAAAAAATTCACTTTTTTGAGGTTAGAATAACTTTGAGCAAATAGATTCCAGTACCTAAAAATTTTTTTCTGTATTCTGAAAAACATTTGCAATGTGTACCCAAAATTTGGTGCATTTTAAAATTTTGATCGGACCACTTCACGTGGAATACCCCATATATATAACACTTAATTAGTTAATTAATTATATGTTGAAAAATTTACTGTGGGCATCCGCAATAAACATATTTTACTTTTTCCAGTTTATATTAAGCTCACGGGATCTTTCTATGAGCCGTTTGGCACTCTTTGGATTGCCGTATGAGGCACATAGGATTTTCCGATGGGCCACTTGTAATTTTACCATGACGTACCTTCATGCGATTAAAGCGTGGCCCGTTGTTTTTAAGGCATGAAGGCAATAGAATAAAGTCTGTATTGTGATGTGATATTTCTATTATGTACTGTCATGGAATTAAAACATGAAAACATAGAATTATTATAACAATTTCATAAGGAATAAGCATGTACAAACACAGGCTTTTTTTCTATGTCAGTTTCATGGAAAAAACGCAAGATTTTTCTCTCCGTGTATATATATGGTATATATAATACGTGTATATATGTATGCGCACCTATACAAGAGTATAATAATTAAACGTTTTGCAATACATCAACCAAAATACGTCAGAATATAAATAAATTGTAGTTACAATGTAAAATATTGTTCCAAAGAATAAATATAAGAGTGTGCACACATTCCATTCGGAGTCTGTCAAAAAGTGAATTTATCTATATATATATACATAATAAACAGCTGATAGTTCTCGAAGACGGAAAGTTAGATTAAAGTAGCGACATCTGATGGATATATATAGGGACTTGTACACCATACACCTACACGCACGTATTACCTATAGTGAAATAATGTATAGCCTATAGCTCGTTTAGTCGTTTGTTATTAGTAACCTTGGGTACCGTAAAATTACGTTTAAATGTCTGCTATATATATGTTAGATTCGCTAAGGAAGTTTGAGGTCCACTCGACATTGGTTTTGGCATTTCTCCTACTGTTACGGCAAATTGCAACTCCTGCGAGTGAGATGACTTCAATCGTCGCCGTTGATTTTGAGGTACACGGCAGGGTTCAAGGTATATTTTGTATTTTTTTTAAAACACTAAGATTTTTTTCGTTAAGATTTGTTGGTTGTTTAATTATAAAAATTGTATGTTTTCTGATATTCCAGGCGTTTTCTTCAGGAAGGTAATATTATCATGTCTTTATTAATTCTATATATTTAATACACAAAGAAGTAAAACGTTGCGGTTATGTCTCGATAAATGGAAACGAAAAAATGAAGGATACTTTGCGTTGGTTATGTACCAACCGAGTGAACCGAGTGCCGCTCAACCAAGTAGCTCCGTCTGTTAGTGGAACGTAACAATTCTAATATGCTTAGATGATAATTCCGCAATTCAAAATCTATTTTATTTTAATATAGTTATAAACATGTTCATAGTCTTAGTACTGTTGACGATAGGCCAAAAAAGATGAAGAAAAAATTGCTTAGTTTTATTGCAAAGCCTGTAAAGTTTTGCAAATTTATAAAACCGATTATTTGCAGTTAATTAGTATTAAATACTCTTTGAATATTTGTTGCGAACGGGGTAATATTTAAATTTAACATTTTCAATTCATGTAGTGTAGTTTATATACATTTTTAATTAAATATGAATAATTTATAAATTCTAAGTTATTTATAAATATTTAGTCGGTATAGTAGATTCCTAACTATTATTGCTGTAAAAGTAAATGGGAAAATGTAAAGAATAATTAGTATTACTGAAGTTAAAATTATACAAAGAAAAATCTTTTTAAAAAGGAAACGAAAAAACAGAATCATATCAATTAATTTATTAAATGGATGTCTTAGAATATGTAACTGGTTTGGGTACGTTTATCTAAAATATCTAAGAAAATTTTACATTACACTTTGCTTAGCAGATTACAATTTATTATGTTATTATTTTTACGATTATTGATTTAATATACTTATTTAAAATCAAACATTTTATCGCGGGCCAACTATTATAACGATAGGTTTTACCTGACATGAAAAGCAAATTATTTCGACTTAATCGTCTCTTAACTTGCACAGATAATTTTTGCGACGACATTCACTTGACTAGATGGCGAAGTATACTTTTGATTCGAAACTATGTACCATAAGTATGCTATTTCAAATGTCGATAATGAAATTTTATTTTATTTTAGTATACCCAATCGAAGGCACAAGAGCTCGGACTGACAGGATGGTGTATGAATACTAAAAAAGGAACGGTTTTAGGATACGTCGAAGGAAATAAAGCGAAAATCGAGGAAATGTGAGTTTAATTATTTAATGTTTCTATTATACATTAGAAATACGTTGCTTTACATTGTACTAGTATTTTATTAAATTGCTACTAATTTATTATTCATCCACTAATAAATTATACGTAATCTAATTAACTTACATCCGTATTATTTTAGGAAAAATTGGCTACGAACCACCGGGAGTCCTCAATCAGCTATCGATTCAGCTGAATTTCGAAACGAGAAGGAACTTGAAAAACCGACACTCGAAAATTTCAGTATTAAGAAATAATACAGATAAAATTTAATTTATTAAATTATTATTTAGAGTAGTTTAATCTGAACTTCCTGCTAATCCGAGTTACATTGCATTTAGTGTACAAAGAATAAATTTACAATACGAAAAATGACTGATTTTTATCGCTTATATTTTATTTTGAAGAAGTAATACTATATAGTAGCTATTGATTGTATGCTTTCATCTTCTCTTGAAGAATTTAAATTTGTAAACTTTTTCAAGATAACAATATTATTGAAAAATAAATAAATTCATTGAATTTTATAAAGATACGTTTAATAAAAATAAATTTTTATTTCTTTAAATTCTCTTACTCTTTTAATTTATTATTATGAACCCGAATTAAATACTACACTATCTACCAAACTGCACGATGGATATAGATTTCCTCAAGGATGGTATACATAGTTTACGTTTGATCAAGTTTTACGTGTTACACCATTAAGTACCGAGGACCTTACAGGTCTCTACGGAAAGTGACCGTTATATTATATAATTTGTTGGTTCCTTTGTTAAAAGGCAATATTTTTACAATACATTTAAAAAGCGATTAATTTTAAAGATATCTTATATTATTTTATACGAATGGAGAAATTTATCGACTGATGGTAAATAGATAAACGATAAAACAATTACATTAAAAATCGTTTTCGGCAGTGCACATATGGTACAAGAATAAATTTTATAAAAACAAATGTTAAATGGGTAAAATACGTTTAATAACACTCTAATAAAGTTTATTTCTTTCATTCTCTACTCTTTTATTTATATTATGAACCCGAATTAAATACTCACTATCTACCAAACTGCACGATGGATAATAGAATTTCCTCAAGGATGGTATACATAGTTTACGTTTGATCAGTTTTACGGTGTTACACCATTAAAGGTACCGAGGACCTTACAGGTCTCTACGGAAAGGCCGTTATATTATATAATTTGTTGGTTCCTTTGTTAAAAGGCAATTTTTACAATACTTTTAAAAGCGATTCATTTTAAAGATATATTATTTTATACGAAATGGAGAAATTTATCGTACTGATGTAAATACATAAACGATAAAACAATACATAAAATCGTTTCGGCAGTGCACATAGGGTACAAGAATAAATTTTATAAAAACAAATGTTAAATGTGTAAAATAAAATAGAAAGTTAAAAATGCATTTGATAAAGGCAAAAACAAAAAAATAATTTTGTATTATGATTATATAAACCCAAGAGGATATTTTATTATTCGTTTAATCTTTATAGTACCTAATGATTAATAAAAGAAGTAAACATTATAGAAACTATTTATAAAAAATAATGACAATTTAGATAGTCCCGATTTTATACACTATTTATTTTATTTACTACTATCTTTTTTACTATATTATATTATTACTATATGGTTAATAATATAAAAAGTAAGCAGTCATATACTCAATATCTACTGTTGTCACTGTAACTTTCTCTATCGACTATATACACTGATATTAGTTGCATTATTATATCTTTGACACTTGACGAATTCCTTCCATAATTTAATAAAGTAGAATATACTAGTATTATATGCAATAAATTTTTTTAATGTACAATAGTGAAATATCAAATCAAGTCGAAGTAAAATAAAAAAGAGTATATAAATAAAAATAATCTAATTAAAATCTGTATAATTTGTATATGCATTTGCAGGTGAGTTGAAAAGTTTATATATACCAATCTCCTCGTGGTGAACGAGAGTTACAGTTGCCGTGCGCGCGCACTTCAGTCGTACAGTTGGACATCGCGCGCGCGGAGTGCACCAGTCGGTTACGCGCTTTCCATCTTATTCGAGCTCACTCGAAAATTTTGCCCGCATCGCGCGCGCCTCTGGACCTACATACAACGGAATGTCGGCGGGTATCGTTTATACCCGAGAATACAAAATTTTACTGTTTGACGGTTTTTAGTATGAGGTGCTTTAAAAGTTTCTTCAAACACACTTGGCATCCCCAGCAGGTAAATTGTATAGGCCTATCATACACATCCATGTATATATACGCATGTGCGTAAATACGCGCGCACCTTGTTTACATTACAATTTTCGAGGGTTTTCAAACTTTACGTGTGTGTTTTTCTTATTCGAGGTTCATTTTCTCGTTCCTTCGGGGAATATATCAGATGAGACGTTGTTGCGCAACGCGCATTGCTATTCAACGGTCACACGTATATATACTTATGTGCATAGAGAAAATATGTCTATCCCCAGGTGTCGGATTATCGTGGAACTATATAGTTGTATGAAAAATTCTTCGGTTTTCTGATAATTATTTTACTTTCTTGGAATTTAGCATAAATATTGTTAAATATTTTTACATTTTTTTAAATTATACTTATTTAAAACTTCTTACAATTTTTTTAATATTTTAATTTTTTAATATATAGTTATTTATTTATATTTCTCTTTTTCGATCTCTTGTTAATTTAATTGTATACAAATAAATATTTAACTATTTTCACTGTAAATTATGTTATATTTAAATGATAATAAATTGAATTGGTTTACAAAATTAATTAATACAATATTTAAGAGAAAATCACAATACAATATATAAACACTGGAAATTACAGTGTATACCTTCAAATCGGGAAAAATGACTTCCTGCCAAACAAATTGAATTTGTGATAAGATTGAGTCGAACGAAGCAATAATATACTTAATGAATATTCATTATTTTCCCCATTTATATATACCGGAGAAGCCATAAATGCAATATGTATATATAAATAGTGATTCATACGAAACGCAAGTAATAAATACAATATCTTTATGTTACAACTAATTTGAAGGAATTTTCAACGCTAAATTTAGGAATATATGTAAATAAACTGATTGATATGAAACGCAATAGTAATAAATGTCAATCCACTTTTATTGTTTCCGAAATAATGGATACATCAAATGATTAAACAAAAGTTAAAAAAACATAAATTCGTACGATACTTATTTTAATTTGTATATAAAGATTTAAAAAGTTTATTACACTGTACTCATAAGTATTTTATTATAAAACTTATACCAATACATACAATTTTGGATTTTATCGAACACAGTTCCTTTCGTCACCTTTTATTCTTGCCCGTTTTTACAGCCTTATTATCATAAACATTATATAATTCTTATTAAAATTTACCTTGTGATAAACTTCATAATGCAACAAGGGTAACGCTGTTTCGTACAATGATACAAATTATAATTATATCGTATATCTGCACGCTAAAAATAAGAAATTTAACAAATCTCATTTAAATTAAAAAGAAACTACAAAATATAAATCTTGTTGATACAATTTTAATGGGTATACAACTTAACGTATATGTGCAGCGTTAAACATTATAACTTCATAATTTCGTCGAATAAATCGAAAATGAGAATCAAGAAATACAGTATACGACGTAAAATAATTAAATGCTAAGGCGAGTAAGGAGATTATTTTGCAATCACGGTGTCATTAAAACTTGAAAGTTCAATTTCTAATTAGCTTTACAAATATAAGTATATATGCATTTTACTTTTTATAAAATTGTTTAAAAAGATACAATAATCACTTAAATATGAGTTTGTTGAAAATAAATACACTTGCATATCATTTTATATTATTTTAAATAAAATGAAGAAATCTTAATCTCTTTTTGAAATATAAATTAAATATATCGGTATACTTGTATACAAAAAAATCCAAAGAAAATAAATAATACCCACTTTATTAAAATATTGTAAAATCTACGTATTAGAAATAATGATTTATCTTAATAGTTCGTAACTTACCAACCTCTTCGATAAAAAGGTGCATTTAAAACTTTCTCACGACGAGCGAACGAGCGCGAGCGCGCTCGCGACACAATGCAATTGTCATTCTCGCAATCGTCAATCACGGTTGATACAATACAGTTATCCGAATTTCGGAAAAACTAGATATTGTACAAGCATCCGTACACCTACGTATTAGCATGTGTAGAGCGGATGACAAACTAGGCAAACTGATGGTTACTCATTTTCAAGGTCTTTCGACTTGACGACAAAATACGTCACTAAGTGTGTGTGTGTGTGTGTGTGTATTTGTGTGAGTGTTTGTGTGCGAACCACAAGTTGGAGAATTTATCACAGGTCGACTTCGAATACCGACTTGTTTTTTGCAAACACGGAAATCTGGTTGTGGGCTCGTTCGCTGGTATGTGCTTTGAAATCGTTGGAGTGAAACTGTCGCTTGAAAAGTCAGAATTCATTGGTGGGCGATTTTCAAAAATTTTATCTTTTATACAAACGTTGTAATTATTATTTTTGGTATTTTATTTTTATTTTTACTACTTTTAATTACATTCAATACAATTTTTATAGAACTTAATAATATGTATATATTGTGTAAATTAAACAAGGAAATAAGTTTTATTTTTTTTTAACAAACAATTTACAGTGTGGGTGTGAATATTTTACTATAAGTGAATCTTTGATAGCACGATAATATACTCGTATAAATATTTCTATCGAGATGTATTATTAGGGTTACTTATTTATTGAGATGAACGACGAAAATGATGAAATTTATTTATATTTATTTATATATACGCATGTGCACATATACGTAATATATTCCGTTATAATAATCGAAATAGAAGAGAACAATAAAAACGCACTTATATATATACTTATTGATCAAACGTTTGATTACTTCTATTATTCAAACTATAAAAACCACAATAGATGCGCTACTCTACCACATTGCTACCGGATGCGGTGAATGTATCAAAATCCTACATTTCGAAAACAATAAATACATTATTATTATGATATTTTTACCACGATTCGACGAGATCTTAAACAAAGAACAACCAATTGTACGGGACAGTTTCTTACGGTCGCTTGAGTAAGGAGTTAAACCGACCAAATTAAAGTAATTTTGTAATTTCATACTACTTATATACATATATATTGGAGATTGTACAATTGCTTTCAATTGACCAGTGAAATAATGTGAATGTTAAGGTGAACAATGAAACCAACTTCGTATGAATAATATTAATAACGCATAAGTAAAAGACATTTATTATTTTATATATTATATTTTATTTATTTATTTATACATTTACAGCCGATTTGGCCCAGAAATAAGCTTGATTTACAATTTTCATCTTTTCATACCTTCGCATTATAATACCGCACATTTATTTTCTTCTTTTATATTTCTTGTCTATTATTTAAATTTTTAAAATATATTTTTAAGATTACAGCTAATATTTTATTTTTGTTGACATAAATATGTTTACAATACATTATTTCACTCGCATCAATAGCATTAATTTATACGTTACAGGACAGCCCTTACTGATTCTTCTTCTTTTTCTCTTTTTTTATCTAATATTTTCTTATCTAATATTGTCTCATTGAATAACTTCCACATTCGTACCTTACCGTATTTCCTAACTTCTTCTCCATATTATATTCGTTCCCTTCGCCTCATATGCCTATTGTATATTCCATAGATTCTAAAAAAATTTTAATATATATTTCTTAATATATATTTCTTCGTACCTAAATAAAATCGTATACTTCTATTTTTTTCACTCATTGTTTTAAAAACGAAACAGAATTGCGTTCCATATCAGTTCAACCAATTTAGTAAGGTGTATAAATAGTCAGCGTATCAACTTCTGGTTGTGAATAAAGTTTGTAAAGTTGCAACTTACTTGCGATAAATCGTAATCTTAATTAAATCATATTTACATTAATTATTATTTCGAAGCTCATTCCTACTTTTTATTTCGCAAATTAATTTATAGGACCCTTTAAATTATATCTAACGAAATAACAATATATTCCTAAGTATTTTGATATTAAAAATTTTCAGTTTCCTACATTCTTCGTTTAATAGCAATACAAGTCATAATATATCGACATTTATTCGAGGCTGTATACGTTTATTAAAAATTCCTCTCTAATAGTAATTCCTTTACGTCTCCTGAATAAAAATAGAAATCGATTATTATTTATTCAATTACATCTACTTTTATTAAGATATCCATAACTATAATAATTATGTAATAATTTAAGCATTTGACATTATAACTTCTATTTTTTGTACGTCGATACCTAATATTTGTATACTTATCTTAATTAATTTATAACGCATCTTTTTATTGATAATCGTGTAAAGTTTTCTAACAAATTTAATATCCAAACGCATCACAACCCAATGAAATTGCAATGTAGTTCATATACGTGCTTCTGCATAAACGTTCGTATTAACATTTTCAACTCAATAATTCATTTCGCAAATGTCAATATTATTCATACCTGAAATTTTTACAAATACACTTTAAATAGTAAACATTGTCAGACGTAAAAAATGTGAACTAATTATTCAACGTTATCTAAGGCATTTGAAATGACTTATGCGCGTATCGTATATCAATGATTAATAAAAATAACAATTCAAAATGTATAATAACCGATTGTTAAATCTAATGTGATCCGAGCATGTATCCTATTATACATATAGTTACTACATTACTATGAAAATACTTGGTGCACATCAAGATGAAAAAACTAGCTGTGATAAAAATAATTTTCCTTGGAAATACTCGGTTACGTTAAGCAAATATAGCTTAAGATTCTATACATTTTCCTTCGATGTATCCTTTCACTTAGTTCTGTTTCATATGTGTTTTGAAGAAGTCGAGTATAAAAAATTGATATTTAAGTAAATTAGTTCTGGATTACAATTTTATTATTTAATGAATATAGGGGTTATATTGTTAACGCTAATAGTGTTAGAAAACGACTTTTTTTATTTGCTTATGTTCAATTAGTCATATACGTGGTATGTATGTTGCTGAATACGAGGAATCTTCAGTTCCAACAATTATATTCTGTTTATTATTATTTAAATGTAACATAAATACAATTCTAATGATGTAAACATCTGTTTAATTATTGTATAAGTAATTAATTTTTTTTTCAGATAATAATGAAACTAAAGTTTATGATATATACTGTAGACGTTTCCTCAAATTAATGCATAAAATTTCCTCAAACTTAATAATAATTCCTTCGTTGACATTTGGTATATCAAGAGAAATGTACACCTGACATAATCGTTAAAAAATCAGTCAAAATTGAACGTATCTCGTGGACTTTCACTTATACTTGCAGACAAGGTCGCGAGTCATCGCGTTCAGAATTCAACTAGTAAATGTGTCCGCACACAGACTCTTGCATGATGTCGGATAAACATGCACCAAGAAGTTTAAGTATGTGTGTGTTTGTGTATTTATACATAAACTTATATCTCGTCACTTTAACTGCAGGAGAACTTTAAACTCGCGAAGAGGCTGCGCCCGATACTTTCACTTTCGATAATCATGGCGACTTAGCTTTCTCCTCTTAGATGCAGATGCCGATATTATTTTTCGCTCTAAATCTTATCGAGAGGACGTGCTCGACCTTTTTCTTACCTTCTCCCATTACAAACAAACAAAGCATTAAAAAATATAATTAAAATTAATAATCACATAAATTTTAGATATTTTGTTAAATTATGTTATAAATCACTTTGCAGCTTAAATTTACACAATGTTCCTGCAATATCGAAAAAGAAATGTTAGATGTAATTTGTAAACAATAGGGATCGCCTATATATGTCTATTTCGCGGCAATGCATAATCTTATCTTTGACATGGTTTACGTAATATTTCAAAAGTCTTATACACCTCACCTGGCTAACAATCGAACGGTGCAGTGCTTCGGTCTAGTACCTCGCGGCGTTTAGTACTGTTCGCTTTATATATATATATATACGACTATGTAATCGGTCAGGTTACAGCTTTAATTTTTTTATTTATTCGGTAAGCCGATTCAGTTATTTTAATCCTCTTTTTTTATTACTTTTAATTATTTTTTGCGAATTATTAATTATTAAGTTGATATAACTATCGAAATATTCTTGTTATTAAATGGGTGAATTAAACAAATAAATAAAAATTAAAATAAATTTTCTTCGAATCGTGCGTACAGTTTTTCTAATACTATTTTATGACGGATTTGTGAACCGTTACTTTTCAGAAATAAAATTTAAACTGTGAAAGGTCGTAATGAATCTTGGAAGTATTAGAAGTCAATTATATGTTTTTAAATATATGCGCCTATATTCTTAGCGTACAGGAATACGAAATTGATTTTTAATTATATATACATTTACGAACACTTGAAATGATTTGAATAATATTTGCGTGATATTATAGCTTGTAAAAAAATTACTTTTTAGAATTTATAAGAGGAATACAAAAGTTTTATTAACTTGTAAGATGAATGAATTTATCAATCTTCCCGAGTCAAAGTGTGGGTAAAAAAATAATTTTTTTTTTGTAACGTTTCGGAGATAAATGCCATCCTCTTCAGATTGAACAAAAAATAATTAATTAATTATTATATTAAATTGTTGAAAATTATTAAATTTAGAAGGTGTAAATTATCAAATGTATTATAAACAAAATTGATATAGTTTAAAATGTATAATTTTTATTAATATACTAAAAAGATAAATAATTTATTGTTTCTCTCTTTTCACGCCTTAATTTGAGAGGATCGATAAATTCATTCATCTTACATATACAACTACCGATTCATAAAATCATTGAACAACATGAATATTTTAGGTTATTTGTGATGCGTTTGTTTTTAACTTGTTTTTGATATTATTTTTTTTAATTAAATTGTAAATTGGATTTTAATTTCATTACCATTATGAGGGTAATTTTTTTTAATTCAAATATTTTACGCACAACCGGTAAACTATCCACCCCATCGCAAGAGCAGACAGTCCACCGAGTGTGGGACTCAGTAGGAGCAAACTACTAATACCCACTAAACCCACATATCTCTGTTCGCACCGGACACCAGCCGGAACTGTTATGTCACATTACTTCAGACTGGGCGGCTGCTTGCGTGTCCAAACACACATTCATTCTTTTACTCGTTCATTCTCGAATCACATTCGCTCATCTTTCAAACATCCCTCTGCTTTTTTTGCTCCGCAGAACATTCATAACGTATGTAGCGATCAATCGCCAGTTGTCCGCGTTCGTCGTCATAAGTCTCGTCACGTTATCCGGCGTGATCGCTTCTATGTCTGTTTCAAGTTGTTGACGCTGGTCTGCCCATCGCCCGCAGGCAAAGAACGTATGATCAGCGTCATCATAGACCCATCCACAGTACTTGCATTCAGGTGAAGCAAGTCTGCCCATCTTGTGTAGATAGCCGCGGAAGTATCCGTGTCCAGAGAGAAATTGGGTGAGATAGAAGTCTACCTCACCGTGTTTTCTCCCCTTCCACTGAGCCACCGCAGGGATAAGTCTACGCGTCCATCGCGCCTGTTGGGTATTCGTCCACCGGGTTTGCCAGAGTTCCATGGTTTTCGTACGTTCGTCTGTCGCAGCGTCGATCCGTCCCGTATCTGCGCTTCGATCGTATATTGCGCTTTCGTTCCATCGCGAGTAGGTCGATCGGAATTACGCCCGCGATAACCAGAACGGCGTTTTCGGACACCGTTCTGTATGCGCACGCGATTCTTACGCGCCCACCCGCTGTACGCCAGTCATCGCTTTCGCCCGTCTCTTAACGTTTAACGCGTCCGCCCAGATTTCCGCCCCGTAAAGCATGATCGAGTGGGTAACGCTCATTAGTATTCGTCGAATGCTCGGTCCTCGGTCCGTTCGTATTAGCCATGAGTCTGCTCAAGGCTTTTGTCTTTTCTTGTGCCTTTTTTGTCACCGTGCGTATGTGAGGCCAAAAAACTCAGTTTCGTATCCAGAGTCACCCCTAGATACTTGACCTCGTCTCGGACCCCCACACGTTCTCGTCCTACTGTCAACGATATACCCGTGTCAATTCCTTCTTCTAGTTAGGAAGCACAAGTTCCGTCTTTTGTAACGCGAGTTGCAGTCCGTGGTCTTTCAATCCATCCAGTCACCCGCCCGCATAACCTGATTCAGCTTTAGCTGAATCAGGTGTGTGTCACGTGCCACGATAATGGCCGCAACATCGTCAGCATATGCGACCAGGGATGTGTCTGTCGGCATCTCCAATCGGAGAAGACTGTCATACAGTACGTTCCAGAAGTCTGGACCCAGAATTGAACCCTGGGCGACTCCTGCAGTTATTCGTCTGTCTTTTCGTCCGTCAGTGGTCTCGTATGTGAGACGTCGGTCCCTCAGGTAGTCCCTCACAACCCGGAGAAGGTAGTCGGGCACCCGAAATGCTGTTTCCAGCGCTTCCAGAATGTCCACCCACCTCCGCCGAATTGAAAGCGTTCCTAACGTCCAACGTCGCCAGTAAGACCAGAGGCCTGGTCGCGTGGCACCTGGTGTTATGTTCGTCGAAAATGGTTTTCACAAAGGTTATCGCTCCGATGGTTGAGCGCCCTTTGCGAAACCCGTGTTGTCGGTCTGATAAGTCCCCTGCGTCCTTTATCGCCTGTAGAAGCCTTGGTCTCAGCAATAACTCATACAGTTTTCCAGTCGTGTTAAGTAGGCTTAGGGGCCTGTAGGATGACGGATTCTCAGGTCCCCCTTATTTTTACTAATGAGAACCAATTGAGCCGTCTTCCAATGTCTGCTGAAAACGCCCTCCACCAGGCAACCCGTTGAATGTGTCGAGGAGCACCGACGGTCGTCGCAGAACGACGAAACGTAAGATTTCCGACGGCACACCGTCAGGGCCCGGTGCCTTGTTAGGTTTCAACGAGTTTGCAGCTCTGGCGAGCTCCGCACTCGTGAATAGAGGACATTCTCCGTTTGTACGTTCAACGGTCTCCTCCTTCCTCACGGGATGAGTTGGAAAGAGACCGTCGACGATCTTGTCCATCGTCTCTGCGATAAATCGTAATCTTAATTAAATCATATTTACATTAATTATTATTTCGAAGCTCATTCCTACTTTTTATTTCGCAAATTAATTTATAGGACCCTTTAAATTATATCTAACGAAATAACAATATATTCCTAAGTATTTTGATATTAAAAATTTTCAGTTTCCTACATTCTTCGTTTAATAGCAATACAAGTCATAATATATCGACATTTATTCGAGGCTGTATACGTTTATTAAAAATTCCTCTCTAATAGTAATTCCTTTACGTCTCCTGAATAAAAATAGAAATCGATTATTATTTATTCAATTACATCTACTTTTATTAAGATATCCATAACTATAATAATTATGTAATAATTTAAGCATTTGACATTATAACTTCTATTTTTTGTACGTCGATACCTAATATTTTGTATACTTATCTTAATTAATTTATAACGCAATTCTTTTTATTGATAATCGTGTAAAGTTTTCTAACAAATTTAATATCCAAACGCATCACAACCCAATGAAATTGCAATGTAGTTCATATACGTGCTTCTGCATAAACGTTCGTATTAACATTTTCAACTCAATAATTCATTCGCAAATGTCAATATTATTCATACCTGAAATTTTTACAAATACACTTTAAATAGTAAACATTGTCAGACGTAAAAAATGTGAACTAATTATTCAACGTTATCTAAGGCATTTGAAATGACTTATGCGCGTATCGTATATCAATGATTAATAAAAAATAACAATTCAAAATGTATAATAACCGATTGTTAAATCTAATGTGATCCGAGCATGTATCCTATTATACATATAGTTACTATATTACTATGAAAAAAACTTGGTGCACATCAAGATGAAAAAACTAGCTGTGATAAAAATAATTTTCCTTGGAAATACTCGTTACGTTAAGCAAATATAGCTTAAGATTCTATACATTTTCCTTCGATGTATCCTTTCACTTAGTTCTGTTTCATATGTGTTTTGAAGAAGTCGAGTATAAAAAATTGATATTTAAGTAAATTAGTTCTGGATTACAATTTTATTATTTAATGAATATAGGGATTATATTGTTAACGCTAATAGTGTTAGAAAACGACTTTTTTATTTGCTTATGTTCAATTAGGCATATACGTGGTATGTATGTTGCTGAATACGAGGAATCTTCAGTTCCAAACAATTATATTCCTGGTTATTATTATTTAAATGTAAACATAAATACAATTCTAATGATGTAAACATCTGTTTAATTATTGTATAAGTAATTATTTTTTTTCAGATAATAATGAAACTAAAGTTTATGATATATACTGTAGACGTTTCCTCAAATTAATGCATAAAATTTCCTCAAACTTAATAATAATTCCTTCGTGACATTGGGATATCAAGAGAAATATACACCTGACATAATCGTTAAAAAATCAGTCAAAATTGAACGTATCTCGTGGACTTTCACTTATACTTGCAGACAAGGTCGCGAGTCATCGCGTTCAGAATTCAACTAGTAAATGTGCCGCACACAGACTCTTGCATGATGTCGGATAAACATGCACCAAGAAGTTTAAGTATGTGTGTGTTTGTGTATTTATACATAAACTTATATCTCGTCACTTTAACTGCAGGAGAACTTTAAACTCGCGAAGAGGCTGCGCCCGATACTTTCACTTTCGATAATCATGGCGACTTAGCTTTCTCCTCTTAGATGCAGATGCCGATATTATTTTTCGCTCTAAATCTTATCGAAAGGACGTGCTCGACCTTTTCTTACCTTCTCCCATTACAAACAAACAAAGCATTAAAAATATAATTAAAATTAATAATCACATACATTTTTAGATATTTTGTTAAATTATGTTATAAATCACTTTGCAGCTTAAATTTACACAATGTTTCTGCAATATCGAAAAGAAATGTTAGATGTAATTTGTAAACAATAGGGATCGCCTATATATGTCTATTTCGTGGCAATGCATAATCTTATCTTTGACATGGTTTACGTAATATTTCAAAAGTCTTATACACCTCACCTGGCTAACAATCGAACGGTGCAGTGCTTCGGTCTAGTACCATCGCGGCGTTTAGTACTGTTCGCTTATATATATATACGACTATGTAATCGGTCAGGTTACAGCTTTAATTTTTTTATTTATTCGGTAAGCCGATTCAGTTATTTTAATCCTCTTTTTTTATTACTTTTAATTATTTTTTGCGAATTATTAATTATTAGTAGATATAACTATCGAAATATTCTTGTTATTAAATGGGTGAATTAAACAAATAAATAAAAATTAAAATAAATTTTCTTCGAATCGTGCGTACAGTTTTTCTAATACTATTTTATGACGGATTTGTGAACCGTTACTTTTTCAGAAATAAAATTTAAACATGTGAAAGGTCGTAATGAATCTTGGAAGTATTAGAAGTCAATTATATGTTTTTAAATATATGCGCCTATATTCTTAGCGTACAGGAATACGAAATTGATTTTTAATTATATATACATTTACGAACACTTGAAATGATTTGAATAATATTTGCGTGATATTATAGCTTGTAAAAAAATTACTTTTTAGAATTTATAAGAGGAATACAAAAGTTTTATTAACTTGTAAGATGAATGAATTTATCAATCTTCCCGAGTCAAAGTGTGGGTAAAAAAATAATTTTTTTTTTGTAACGTTTCGGAGATAAATGCCATCCTCTTCAGATTGAACAAAAAATAATTAATTAATTATTATATTAAATTGTTTGAAAATTATTAAATTTAGAAGGTGTAAATTATCAATGTATTATAAACAAAATTGATATAGTTTAAAATGTATAATTTTTATTAATATACTAAAAGATAAATAATTTATTGTTTCTCTCTTTTCACGCCTTAATTTGAGAGGATCGATAAATTCATTCATCTTACATATACAACTACCGAGTCATAAAATCATTGAACAACATGAATATTTTAGGTTATTTGTGATGCGTTTGTTTTTAACTTGTTTTTGATATTATTTTTTTTTAATTAATTGTAAATTGGATTTTAATTTCATTACCATTATGAGGGTAATTTTTTTTAATTCAATATTTTATGCAACTTGTTAGGCCTGAAATTTAAAAAATAATTGACAATTGGTATTGATAAAATACATCGACATCGTTTTAACAAACAAATCATTCAGTGATTATTTCAATATAAATATACGTTTTCGTCGATAATTTTTACTTTACGACACATTTTGACACAACTCCAAATTAAAAGACAAATTTAATTGAATTTACACTGAAAAAAAATTTACTGAATTCAAAAAAATTTTTTTTGAATCAAGTAAATTATTTCTTTCACTATATTGAAGAATCCGTTTTGTTAAATTAATAAAATATATTTATTTGAACAAAATTAATCTATATTAAAAATAAATAATATTGCGTTGTATTGACCAACATATTTCTTTTAAACAAGCAAATTATTCATTGAATTAAAATCTGCTATATTAACACACAAGTAAATAATTAGTTATTTGTAACAAATATTTAGTCACTTAAACCAAACAATTTTATTAAACCAACAAAAATTTTTTCGATCGAACAAAATATTTCAATGTTTTATAAAATTGATGTGTCAGAAACAAAGAAATTATTTAATTGTTTTAAAAGATATTTATTTAATCCTATTAGTTTCATTTATCTGATACTAATAAAATATTTATTCAATTTCATAATATTTTGTAATTATATTATAATAGTGTTATTTGCTTCAAGGTAAATATATTTAAAACAAAATTAATATTTCTTTTCCTAATTACTGCTCTGTAAATTTTATTAATAAATTTATTTATTTGAATGAAACATTTATTTCATTTAATTGAACTATACATTTAAATCAAGAAAATTTTTTTAAATCAAATAATTTTTTATTTAACATAAAAAAAAGTTATTATTTCCTTTGATACTATTTTCGTTTCTTCGATTATGTTCAATGGCCCATTGAATCCAATGTACATTTAATTACATCGAGCATCCTTGAGTTTGTAGTTCTAATGCACTTGTTTTCTTAATGTAACGCATCTTCATCTTTTATGTAAATTATCTGTTACTTGAATCCAGTTTTCATACGACGACCGAAACACTGAAATTGAGTAAATAGTTTATTTAATTGGATGAAACGAAGAGTATTTGATTCTATAACTGTATTTAATTAATGTTTCTTACTTACCTTAATATAGTGCAGCGAATTTTAGTAAATTATTTCCTTGATTCAAGAAAACGTTTTTTCAATTCGCTTCTCGATTTAATTTTATACTTTTGAAAGTTTCTTTTATATGAACCGATAAAATTTTTGGCCGCTTGCGGGAAACTTGGATCCCCCTAGCGGTCGTTGCCGAAAGCTCTCTTATTTAAGTAAATGGTTTATTTAACTTAAGAGCAAAAAAAATTATTTTAATAACTTTATTTTTTTCAAAAATTGATTGGAATATTTTTACCAAAACCAGTGAACATTCAAATAAATTATTCCATCGTTTCAAAAAAAAATTTATTTAATTCAATAAACCAATATTCTTTGTTTCAATAAAACATTTCTTTAAAATTACTTTATTTCGTATGAATTTTATTTTTTCTAATAAAAATGCATTTAATACAAATAAATTATTACATCGCTTCAAAAAAGTATTATTTCTTTCAATAAGCGTATGTTTCTTTGTTTTAAAAATATTTCTTTAAAATTAATTTATTTTATCAAAACTTTTTTTTTAATTACCAATTATAACGGGTACTGTTTAGAGAGTCGGTGCAGGTAGGTCCCTGAATTATTATAGTTTTATAATATAACATATTATTTTAAAGCAACGTAAAACTGAACGCGTTTTATAATTTTCAATTCATTTAGTTACAAAAATTAAAGTAATAAGTACATACCAAATTAAAAACACAAATTTTTTACAATTAAAATATTTAATTATTTATTTCACTCAAATGAGTGTTGAATTAAAAAAAAAATATTGAATTAAGTAAATTTATTATTTTAAAACAAAGATTCCTAATTTAGTTAAAATAAGTATACATTTTATTGAACAATAAAATATAATTTTAACTTTAGCAAATCCACATTAAAAAATATTTATTTAATTGAGAAAAATTATTTTTTTAATGTCATACAGTACGTTCCAGAAGTCTGGACCCAGAATTGAACCCTGGGCGACTCCTGCAGTTATTCGTCTGTCTTTTCGTCCGTCAGTGGTCTCGTATGTGAGACGTCGGTCCCTCAGGTAGTCCCTCACAACCCGGAGAAGGTAGTCGGGCACCCGAAATGCTGTTTCCAGCGCTTCCAGAATGTCCACCCACCTCGCCGAATTGAAAGCGTTCCTAACGTCCAACGTCGCCAGTAAGACCAGAGGCCTGGTCGCGTGGCACCTGGTGTTATGTTCGTCGAAAATGGTTTTCACAAAGGTTATCGCTCCGATGGTTGAGCGCCCTTTGCGAAACCCGTGTTGTCGGTCTGATAAGTCCCCTGCGTCCTTTATCGCCTGTAGAAGCCTTGGTCTCAGCAATAACTCATACAGTTTTCCAGTCGTGTTAAGTAGGCTTAGGGGCCTGTAGGATGACGGATTCTCAGGGTCCCCCTTATTTTTACTAATGAGAACCAATTGAGCCGTCTTCCAATGTCTGCTGAAAACGCCCTCCACCAGGCACCCGTTGAATGTGTCGAGGAGCACCGACGGTCGTCGCAGAACGACGAAACGTAAGATTTCCGACGGCACACCGTCAGGGCCCGGTGCCTTGTTAGGTTTCAACGAGTTTGCAGCTCTGGCGAGCTCCGCACTCGTGAATAGAGGACATTCTCCGTTTGTACGTTCAACGGTCTCCTCCTTCCTCACGGGATGAGTTGGAAAGAGACCGTCGACGATCTTGTCCATCGTCTCTGCGATAAATCGTAATCTTAATTAAATCATATTTACATTAATTATTATTTCGAAGCTCATTCCTACTTTTTATTTCGCAAATTAATTTATAGGACCCTTTAAATTATATCTAACGAAATAACAATATATTCCTAAGTATTTTGATATTAAAAATTTTCAGTTTCCTACATTCTTCGTTTAATAGCAATACAAGTCATAATATATCGACATTTATTCGAGGCTGTATACGTTTATTAAAAATTCCTCTCTAATAGTAATTCCTTTACGTCTCCTGAATAAAATAGAAATCGATTATTATTTATTCAATTACATCTACTTTTATTAAGATATCCATAACTATAATAATTATGTAATAATTTAAGCATTTGACATTATAACTTCTATTTTTTGTACGTCGATACCTAATATTTTGTATACTTATCTTAATTAATTTATAACGCATCTTTTTATTGATAATCGTGTAAAGTTTTCTAACAAATTTAATATCCAAACGCATCACAACCCAATGAAATTGCAATGTAGTTCATATACGTGCTTCTGCATAAACGTTCGTATTAACATTTTCAACTCAATAATTCATTTCGCAAATGTCAATATTATTCATACCTGAAATTTTTACAAATACACTTTAAATAGTAAACATTGTCAGACGTAAAAAATGTGAACTAATTATTCAACGTTATCTAAGGCATTTGAAATGACTTATGCGCGTATCGTATATCAATGATTAATAAAAAATAACAATTCAAAATGTATAATAACCGATTGTTAAATCTAATGTGATCCGAGCATGTATCCTATTATACATATAGTTACTACATTACTATGAAAATACTTGGTGCACATCAAGATGAAAAACTAGCTGTGATAAAAATAATTTTCCTTGGAAATACTCGGTTACGTTAAGCAAATATAGCTTAAGATTCTATACATTTTCCTTCGATGTATCCTTTCACTTAGTTCTGTTTCATATGTGTTTTGAAGAAGTCGAGTATAAAAAATTGATATTTAAGTAAATTAGTTCTGGATTACAATTTTATTATTTAATGAATATAGGGGTTATATTGTTAACGCTAATAGTGTTAGAAAACGACTTTTTTTTATTTGCTTATGTTCAATTAGTCATATACGTGGTATGTATGTTGCTGAATACGAGGAATCTTCAGTTCCAATAATTATATTCTGTTTATTATTATTTAAATGTAACATAAATACAATTCTAATGATGTAAACATCTGTTTAATTATTGTATAAGTAATTAATTTTTTTTTCAGATAATAATGAAACTAAAGTTTATGATATATACTGTAGACGTTTCCTCAAATTAATGCATAAAATTTCCTCAAACTTAATAATAATTCCTTCGTTGACATTTGGTATATCAAGAGAATGTACACCTGACATAATCGTTAAAAAATCAGTCAAAATTGAACGTATCTCGTGGACTTTCACTTATACTTGCAGACAAGGTCGCGAGTCATCGCGTTCAGAATTCAACTAGTAAATGTGTCCGCACACAGACTCTTGCATGATGTCGGATAAACATGCACCAAGAAGTTTAAGTATGTGTGTGTTTGTGTATTTATACATAAACTTATATCTCGTCACTTTAACTGCAGGAGAACTTTAAACTCGCGAAGAGGCTGCGCCCGATACTTTCACTTTCGATAATCATGGCGACTTAGCTTTCTCCTCTTAGATGCAGATGCCGATATTATTTTTCGCTCTAAATCTTATCGAGAGGACGTGCTCGACCTTTTTCTTACCTTCTCCCATTACAAACAAACAAAGCATTAAAAAATATAATTAAAATTAATAATCACATAAATTTTTAGATATTTTGTTAAATTATGTTATAAATCACTTTGCAGCTTAAATTTACACAATGTTCCTGCAATATCGAAAAAGAAATGTTAGATGTAATTTGTAAACAATAGGGATCGCCTATATATGTCTATTTCGCGGCAATGCATAATCTTATCTTTGACATGGTTTACGTAATATTTCAAAAGTCTTATACACCTCACCTGGCTAACAATCGAACGGTGCAGTGCTTCGGTCTAGTACCTCGCGGCGTTTAGTACTGTTCGCTTTTATATATATATATACGACTATGTAATCGGTCAGGTTACAGCTTTAATTTTTTTATTTATTCGGTAAGCCGATTCAGTTATTTTAATCCTCTTTTTTTTATTACTTTTAATTATTTTTTGCGAATTATTAATTATTAAGTTGATATAACTATCGAAATATTCTTGTTATTAAATGGGTGAATTAAACAAATAAATAAAAATTAAAATAAATTTTCTTCGAATCGTGCGTACAGTTTTTCTAATACTATTTTATGACGGATTTGTGAACCGTTACTTTTCAGAAATAAAATTTAAACTGTGAAAGGTCGTAATGAATCTTGGAAGTATTAGAAGTCAATTATATGTTTTTAAATATATGCGCCTATATTCTTAGCGTACAGGAATACGAAATTGATTTTTAATTATATATACATTTACGAACACTTGAAATGATTTGAATAATATTTGCGTGATATTATAGCTTGTAAAAAAATTACTTTTTAGAATTTATAAGAGGAATACAAAAGTTTTATTAACTTGTAAGATGAATGAATTTATCAATCTTCCCGAGTCAAAGTGTGGGTAAAAAAATAATTTTTTTTTTGTAACGTTTCGGAGATAAATGCCATCCTCTTCAGATTGAACAAAAAATAATTAATTAATTATTATATTAAATTGTTGAAAATTATTAAATTTAGAAGGTGTAAATTATCAAATGTATTATAAACAAAATTGATATAGTTTAAAATGTATAATTTTTATTAATATACTAAAAAGATAAATAATTTATTGTTTCTCTCTTTTCACGCCTTAATTTGAGAGGATCGATAAATTCATTCATCTTACATATACAACTACCGATTCATAAAATCATTGAACAACATGAATATTTTTAGGTTATTTGTGATGCGTTTGTTTTTAACTTGTTTTTGATATTATTTTTTTTTAATTAAATTGTAAATTGGATTTTAATTTCATTACCATTATGAGGGTAATTTTTTTTAATTCAAATATTTTATGCAACTTGTTAGGCTGAAATTTAAAAAATAATTGACAATTGGTATTGATAAAATACATCAACATCGTTTTAACAAACAAATCATTCAGTGATTATTTCAATATAAATATACGTTTTCGTAGATAATTTTTACTTTACGACACATTTTGACACAACTCCAAATTAAAAGACAAATTTAATTGAATTTACACTGAAAAAAAAATTTACTGAATTCAAAAAAATTTTTTTTGAATCAAGTAAATTATTTCTTTCACTATATTTGAAGAATCCGTTTTGTTAAATTAATAAAATATATTTATTTGAACAAAATTAATCTATATTAAAAATAAATACATATTGCGTTGTATTGACCAACATATTTCTTTTAAACAAGCAAATTATTCATTGAATTAAAATCTGCTATATTAACACACAAGTAAATAATTAGTTATTTGTAACAAATATTTAGTCACTTAAACCAAACAATTTTATTAAACCAACAAAAATTTTTTTCGATCGAACAAAATATTTCAATGTTTTATAAAATTGATGTGTCAGAAACAAAGAAATTATTTAATTGTTTTAAAAGATATTTATTTAATCCTATTAGTTTCATTTATCTGATACTAATAAAATATTTATTCAATTTCATAATATTTTGTAATTATATTAATAATAGTGTTATTTGCTTCAAGGTAAATATATATTTAAAACAAAATTAATATTTCTTTTCCTAATTACTGCTCTGTAAATTTTATTAATAAATTTATTTATTTGAATGAAACATTTATTTCATTTAATTGAACTATACATTTAAATCAAGAAAATCTTTTTTTAAATCAAATAATTTTTTATTTAACATAAAAAAAGTTATTATTTCCTTTGATACTATTTTCGTTTCTTCGATTATGTTCAATGGCCCATTGAATCCAATGTACATTTAATTACATCGAGCATCCTTGAGTTTGTAGTTCTAATGCACTTGTTTTCTTAATGTAACGCATCTTCATCTTTTATGTAAATTATCTGTTACTTGAATCCAGTTTTCATACGACGACCGAAACACTGAAATTGAGTAAATAGTTTATTTAATTGGATGAAACGAAGAGTATTTGATTCTATAACTGTATTTAATTAATGTTTCTTACTTACCTTAATATAGTGCAGCGAATTTTAGTAAATTATTTCCTTGATTCAAGAAAACGTTTTTTCAATTCGCTTCTCGATTTAATTTTATACTTTTGAAAGTTTCTTTTATATGAACCGATAAAATTTTTGGCCGCTTGCGGGAAACTTGGATCCCCCTAGCGGTCGTTGCCGAAAGCTCTCTTATTTAAGTAAATGGTTTATTTAACTTAAAGAGCAAAAAAAAATTATTTTAATAACTTTATTTTTTTCAAAAATTGATTGGAATATTTTTACCAAAACCAGTGAACATTCAAATAAATTATTCCATCGTTTCAAAAAAAAATTTATTTAATTCAATAAACCAATAATTCTTTGTTTCAATAAAACATTTCTTTAAAATTACTTTATTTCGTATGAATTTTATTTTTTCTAATAAAAATGCATTTAATACAAATAAATTATTACATCGCTTCAAAAAAGTATTTATTTCTTTCAATAAGCGTATGTTTCTTTGTTTTAATAAAATATTTCTTTAAAATTAATTTATTTTATCAAAACTTTTTTTTTTAATTACCAATTATAACGGGTACTGTTTAGAGAGTCGGTGCAGGTAGGTCCCTGAATTATTATAGCTTTTATAATATAACATATTATTTTAAAGCAACGTAAAACTGAACGCGTTTTATAATTTTCAATTCATTTAGTTACAAAAATTAAAGTAATAAGTACATACCAAATTAAAAACACAAATTTGTTTACAATTAAAATATTTAATTATTTATTTCACTCAAATTGAGTGTTGAATTAAAAAAAAAATATACTTGAATTAAGTAAATTTATTATTTTAAAACAAAGATTCCTAATTTAGTTAAAATAAGTATACATTTTATTGGAACAATAAAATATAATTTTAACTTTAGCAAATCCACATTAAAAAATATTTATTTAATTGAGAAAAATTATTTTTTTAATGTTACTTAATTGTTCAAGTAAAGTTATATCATACTAAACCCATCTTTTAAAATAATTTACTTTTTTGCTTTTATAAAATCAAACTTCTCAATTGAAATAAAAATAATATTAAGAGAAAAAAATTATTTATTTAATTTAACAAAATAATTATTTTGTATAATCAAAAATTTTTTATCAACCCATATAATTTTTTTAAACAAACATTTACTTGAATTAATTTAATATTTGCATTAATTTAATAAGTGAAAGAAACATTAATTTATGTAGTTCATTTCGTTAAATTAAAAAATTATTTAATAAATTTAACCAAATATTCTAGCATTTTGAAGAAATATGTACTTATATGAAAGAATATTTTCAGTTAAATCCATTTTTTAAATTAATGCAATTTTTTCATTGAACTAAATAAATTAATTACTTGATTTATGTTTACCATTTTCTTGGGTATTTTTAAAACATGGGAAAAAATGGGTTTTTTCATTTCAAATAAACGATAAAATAAAATTGAAAAAATATTTTAATGATTCAAGTAAAATTTATTTGATTTAAGTAATAATAAATCAATAAAATTGTGTGCATGAAAACAAATAATTAGTTTTATTATTTCAATTAAATTTTATTTATATCAAAAAATATTTATTTGAATCAAATAAACTGAATTCAAACAAATATATTTTTTTGATTCAAACAAATTTTTTTTTCTGTGTAGTAATAAATTCCTCGTGGTAACTCAATTTATGATTTGCAGATCCCGCAAATCGACATTGGCACGTACACATAAAAATAAAGTTTGATTTTCAATGATTTAGAACTAATTATATTTATAAGTTAAATCTAATAGTAAAAAATCTTCCGGCTTTCATAGCGAGAAATAGTTGCATAATGAGAGAGTGAACTACCGTGATTGCAGTGGACGTGTGACGATGCACTTGCAAGCACATCCAAGAGAGATCAAGGGTCGGAGCCCGATAACGATTGATAACAGGGGGCTGTCCCTGGTCTCCGTCACACGTTAACTCGTCAGTTCCTACTTGGTCGACTGCGTGTTAGCTAGTTCCACAATATATACTTACATGCGTATGTTCGCTTTTCTCCGATATGCGATTTGGAGCGAGAAGAAAATCGACTTGTAATATGGATAATATCGTCACGGGTTACTATTCGATCGAATAACTGGACCGGTTAATATTAACTTGACGATGCGTCATTATTTCAATACTGTACGGTAATGATGGATCTGGTGTTCGAGTCGTAATGAAGGTAAATTCATCAATAATCGGTTATTTCGGATCTATTATCTATCCTCTACAATATAAATCGTATATTATTCTCGTTAACATTAATTTTAATACGATATTTCCATTAATATACTAAGAGATTTTTAGGTTTTTACCAAGTCGTGTATACGAATTATTTTAGCTTTGCGAATGAGCATTATAATTAAGTAAAATTTATTATTCAGTATGTGTAAAATAATATTTCAGTTTTGAATTTTGTATCGATTTATTCGAGTAGTGTTCAATGCTAAACATTCTTTCGCTAAAATTACATGTGATAATCGAGTCTTATCTTATCCACATTCAAAAATATTATTTAGATAAGTATTAATTAACAAGGTAAGGGTACCTTTAAGTTTATTCAATTCATCTTTACTACACATTAGTAATCAAATTAAAAATCGCTAAACATTTAATTACTTATATATAACGACTTTATTAGAAATTCACTTTTGCGACTACCCATCTTCTTTTGAGTATACCGTGCTCACTAACTCATTAATTTTATTTAATGACATAGTAAACTAAAATACAAATAAATAAATAAAAAAACTGTATAGATTTTTACATATATATATATACAAATTTTATCGCCATATATGTTATATACAGTATTAAGAATTAATGATCGTAGAGCACATTGTTTTAATTTGCTCACTTTGTGTCGGTATGCAGTTTTGCGTAATGAACCAAGAAAGTTCGGGCGCGGAAATACCGTCCGCTTTTTCTATACGTTGAAATCGTAAAGTCTTTGTTGTTTTTAACGCAACTTTTAGTAAAAGCTACGGAGATTACGTCAGTTGGTGCTCGATTTTATGTTATAGTTGCAAATTAAACATAAATTTTAATTTTAAATGGATGTTTCAAGGTATAATATATCCTGCGATTCGTTATTTACAGAAAATTTGTAATAAGTGTAATGATTAACAAATATTTTATTATATATTACAAAATTATATACGAAACTACGAAACCGTGTAAATATCTGTGTAATTTATACATATAATTATATTTTTACAATATGTAGCAAAACGTATACGTTTTGGGTATATGATTAATATAAAAAATATAAGCAACTTTTAACATATTAAAAAGAAAATTCCGTATGCATGCAAATGGATGCAATCGAATGTTTATTTAAAACCTGCACATGTACACAAATTTAAATAATTGTACGATGTAAAAAAGAAAATGTCCCATAATTATAATTGGTATTATAAAATCTATAATTAATCTAAATTAAATATAGATAACGTCTGTAGATGTTGATAAACTGTGTACTTAAGACGATTGTTTGGAATGTGAAGCCTAGTTTTATCACATCGCGTGAAAATTATCATGCCGGCGTACAATTGCTGTCACTTTATAGACAATCTTAATAATTACGTTATAGTTATTTACTCAAAGAAAGCAATATTAAAATGTTACGTTGATAAATTTAAGCCGATATTTAAAAGAATCGGGACGAGTAACGTTTTAACAATTTGGTCGATGAGAAAATCTGAGATTATAATATTGTTATTAACATCATCGTTTATTATGACTGAGATATCGTATACCTAATCTTAAACCAAAATTGTAGCTTTTGTCATCAGCTATGGCGATTACGATCAAATACGAGTATTAACTATCACGAACTATTAATATATAGAAATTAATGCACATGAGCAATTATAAAAGGAACCAGTATTGTACATGCGTAATTGTTGCTGTAATTAATAATTTTTTAAATTTAAGCTTACATAAAACAACAAATGATCGATAAATAACAAGAAATAACTTTCATTTTCAGATGGAGAACTCGGGTAGGTTCCACGATACATCAAAACCGTGTGACGTACGGATTGTGAACGAAACCGAGTTGGGAGAGCTAAAAACCTCAACCGATACAACAGGAACCCGTGGCGTTCCGTGTTACAATGGAGCTTGCAAAGCTTCCGGGATCAAAAGTCGACCTGAGCACCGAATCGAGAATCCATGGCATTATCTTAAAACTCTCTTTCTCGTCTCCATCATCGTCGCCCTCGTTGTTTGGATCCTCGTTTACGTACTACTTTCTCAATACGACTTCCTGTGAAGGATGAACCTTTCGTTTGTTTCGTACACTACTATAAACCGTTCAACTGGTTTTATTCAACGTAACATTCGTTTGTAACGTCAAGAGATGAAAAATTTATGGAAGAGAGATGCGATGAGCGCTTTGCGTAATACAACAGGGAAAAGGTTAAAAATATGTTAATTTTATAATGAATTTCATTTATCAATATCTGTCAGTTTGTGTTTAAGTTAAATCACTTATCTATCACTTGTTAGTATATATAACGTGTCACTCAATTTTAGAATCTCTTTACAGTTATATGTTTGAGCAATTGAAAAACAAACACTATTATTTTCGAGCATAGAAACAAAGACAAACGTCTAAAATTTACATTATATCTGTAATACAAATTACATAATAAAATCACAAGAATAATATTAATGATAATATGCGACAAATCTATGTGAATTTCCCACTGACCACAATTTCTATTAATTATGTAAAGTGTCCTTCTCTGCGAAAGTAAATTACTGGATATTTATTAAAAAAATGTGTTTATTGTTCCACACAATAGTTATGTATTTGCTGTATAGGAATGCGTGTAAATGATTTCTCATTGCGTAACAGGCAATTGTTTAGAGCCGTTATAACATAGTATGCGAGTTGTTATTTTAACGGAATCGATGATACACACGAGATGTTGTACTAACTGTCACGTTTTTTTTACCGTCGCTGTAAAATGCATATTTGTCTCAATTGCAGTTCTTAGGTTTAAAATATTTTGTAACGGAGGATATTTTATATCTAATTAACAGGCGCATTTAACTTATGGATTCTGTATTTTTATCGACCAAGTTGTAAATTTTTATATCGAAGCGTGCTTGAAAATATTGTAAGCGTATTAAAACGTGGTCAGAAATATGTTGTATGAGAACAGGATTATTGTTTCACGGTTGTTGATGTTGTATTCAATGCGTATATTTTTGTAAAATAGTATGGTAATTACTTTGAAGCGATTACAATAATTGTATAGAAGATCCAGTTATAATTTTTATAAGTTGAATGTAATTCCCAACATAGCGTCGTACAGAAAAATTTTGCATTATGGTCGTTTTACTAAACATTTGAGTATAATAAAAAACAAATGCATTTATACATTGTTATAAATAATAGAAATATTTGATTTCTTTTAAAATTTATATAATTCACATACTTTTTAACGAATTATAATTCACATTCGAACAACATTTCTGTATTTATTTAGTGATAAACAAATTATAATTTTAAATTTGCATTTGTCTCTGAAGATGTAATTATTTTCTATACTTAAGCCGTCAATTCTTTTGTAATTGAGAATACTCAATTCTTACAACGTAAATTTCATTTTATTTCAAGTATGTTTTTCTGTTGCTAATTTGAATCTAATACTTTAACTATTTCGAATACAATTGTGAATTATTTCAGTGATTATTTATTGATATATCAGCGACGGCACAAAAAAGAAAATTGTCATCCATAAGTGAGAAATATGTATATAAAAATGTAAAATATTTTTGTGGAAATAACAACAAAATATATGTTAATAATGACGAATAATTTATAGAAGCACGATACATCGTGTATATGGCAATTGTAAATATATAGGTATAAATATATATTTTTTTTTTTAAGATCTGCGTGCGTTCGATTGTTAATACGACATTATTATAAACTATCTAATTTTTTATTAAACGTTTTTATATTTATATATAGATTTATGTTATAATAATATATATCGTTTGTTATTTACAATTATTTAATATTATAATGTTTTTTGTAGAATAGTTTATTCTAAAACATGGTGGGAAAAATAAAATTTTTATTATAGTTAATATTCAGGATTATTTATTTTTATTATAAATTCACGTATATTAAAAATCTATATAAATAAACCATTACTTATTTACATGTATTATAATTAAATAATTATCTTAACAGCGATTCATTAATAAAACAAGGATCATTTGTCTTGCGATAGAACTTCTTTATGCGCGATAAAAATTATGTAAGTAAATTCAACTGTTACAATTAATTTTATTTATATTTATTATTCTAAATATTTATTTCACTTAGCTGATTTGAAATACAAAAATAATGTGTCGGTAATGTAGATATTCTGCTTTGAAATTGTTTTTGATTCTGATTTTCACGTATCGACAACAAATGGTATTTTGTAAATTATTTTAATCCGTATATTTAATTAAAATTTAACAATTGTCAATTTATGGAGTAAATGTATTAAATAACAAAAAAAATTAATAACACAGCAATTATTTAATTATTTTTTTAATTCCGATATTGCTTAGATACGATCTGAATTTGTTTTAACATCATAAGCAACATTCGTTTGACAACCAGTTAACCTTTCCAGGGTAAAATTTTGATGTAAGTTCAAATTCCAGCTAGTCAGGATTACAAAATCTAAGAACACTGTAATAGGTAAAATAATTAAAAATACAATAAATAAAATAAAATTAATAATCAATTAAAAATATCTATAAATATATTTTTAATGGAATTTAGGGGAACCGCAAGAAAACGAAATAAATTCGGGGGACAAAATTAACGGTGAAGTTAAAAATCGAGAAGAATCTGAAAAATCATCAGGAGCATCTACGATATTTTCAGATACAAATACAACACAAACGTATAGTGCAGCTCAATCACCACGAGATAAAGGAATTCAAGTAGACATGCGAACCCCAAGGAATTTTGAAAAACTCACCGATTTCGAAGATACCGAGGATGAGGAATGTGATACGAGAGTTGGGGTATAGTACAATTTTATAACATTATTAAATAATATAATTCTCGTTTAATTTTTAAACATACCAAGACTATAAAAACACATTTAAATATTCATATATATGTAATATAATTTATATTTCCAAAAATTTTCTAATTTTTTTAACAGATTGCTTAGATAAGCTTAATGACACTGTATAAAATATCAATCGTTGATACACGCTAATTTGTTTAAGTATATTTAAATTTTACATTTATCACGTAACAGTTCTAACCAATTACTTTCTTAAACAAATAACCCAATAACCCAATAATAAATTAATAAAACAATTTTTTATGCTATTTTTGAAAAAATGGATTCTATTATGTACATTGATTATGATAAAATGAAAATTATATAAAACAAAATATAAGTAATATAGTATATACTTATTGATTTTCAAAATGTTACAAAATGAATAATACATTTTTCACGCAATATACACTTTAACACGCATATAATTAAAACGTAAATATTTCGTTTTTCTTGTAGACTAGATGTTCGAGGGCGCAGTCAAAAGGATGCAGACACGTGATGGTCGGATGGGACAGTTTTCGCACCAAAACTATGGCCGTCCTCCTAGTATTGTTCTTGTTGTGGGCAACCATCTATTTCCCATTCGTTTTGAAACGCTAATCTTGAACGCGCGTCTTTAGTATTCGTTGACCAAGATGCCTTGAAAATTATTTGTTAGGGTCCGGAGATAATCTGATCAACCCAATAACCTACTTAATTCATGAAAAATTAGGGGTTTATCCCACTATTAGCATATACGATAAGTAGAAGCTGAACGCTGACCTAACGTCAACATTGATAAGAACGCGTTGTCATCACTATGATAAATCATTTTTAATTCGCATAGTTATCGCAATTATATATTTTTTTAAAACGTATTCGCAAATTATTTGACAATTACAATTAATAACCAAATTAACTGATGTATCAAAACCTGTATTTGTCTATCTGGTATTAAACACGTTGAAATTCAAAATTACTTTGACGTTTCTCGATTACTTATTATTTAAGGAGTTTATTAATCTGTTTATATACCGAATGACCAAAATAAAGTAACAAAGTTGAAAAAAAAAATGTTTAATTTGCACAAGCGTATTATGGACCAAATTGACGAAAGTAAAATAAGCATCGAAATTAATATTTTACAAGCCATGACCTTCCGTAGTCCTCGAGATCAGTGACATCATCGTTGTTACCGCACTCCGGTATATACACCTCTTAGTCTCCGTTTTTGCATATATTCCTATAAGTAATATACTTGACGCTCAAAGAGTAGGAGATGTGTAACATCGAGAAAGCCAATGAAAACCGACCGGACTGCGGGGGGAAAGTCTAATTCTTGAGACGCTTATGCGGCTCGATCGCTCGAGAGTCGATTCAGTCGTCCGCGAACATGAGAACTATCCACTTCCTCATTTTGGTACTGGCGTTTACGCTGGTCGTAGGTAAGTCGTTTTTATAAATCTACGTGTACACGTTTCCTTGATTAGAAAATTGCAAGATTCTTATCATTACTTGGGAATCCTTGGTCTTCTATTTTTAGTGTTATTAAGTAATCGATCGATGTTTATATTGTTCATAATCATTGACTTCTTGTGCTTTTACTTTTTTTTTTCAATGTACGTTCGAGATGAATGTATACTCAGTTTTTTGTGTACAATTATCGATTACTTATGAAATAAATTTATTCTTTTAGTTACAGAAATTGAGGAATGTGAAATTAAAAATATATTTGTAATAACCTATTCAGAGAATTTTATAATATACAATCATAAATTTTCCAATTTTTGTAACATTTTCTAGAAACATGTCGTGGGTATATCTTCTAGGGTGTGAAGTAATTTAAATGCAAATTTATGGGAAACTGGTTTCGTTCCGTCATACGTACACGTAACGTAAACAATGGTCAAAATATTTAAATTTAAAACCATTTTGTCATCCTAGGGAAAATTATCTGAAAAACAAATAAAATTTAAGCTAATGTTTATAAAATAATTATTTGAAATTTAAATAAAGTAAGAAATAAAAAAGTATAATATTCTTTCGAAGGTTATTATTATGCAGTTACTTAGATGCTGACATCCCTAAGCAAACGATAAATAATAATTATTGGACACTTAAGAATGAAAAATCCAAATAATAAGTATATTACTCCAAGACGAGGTATATAAGTATCCATAAAATAAAAAGATAAATTACATATGGTTTTCTTGTAATAATAAATGTAGACAAAAAATTAAAAATTGCTTATGACTATTGGTACTATGCAAAGCATCATAGGTAATGTAATAAAATTAATTTTATTAAAATATTATTCAACAACGAAATATCTTAAAGGACACTAATTCAACAAAAATGCAATTGACTCATTTTTTTAAATCAATTGTTTAAAATTGTGGATAAAAAGCACATAATATGAAATGTATTTTATTTTGAGTTGTAAATAACGAGTTGTATATTGCGCATTAACTAGTATATAGTTTAATAACTATTTTTGAATTATGAGATAAACAAGAATTACATAAATTAAGTATTCCGATTATGAAAGTTCATATTTTTATGATAACCCCGCATGAACGTTTACAGATGATAATTATCATCGACGAAAAAAATTTTCATATTTTGCCGATTGTTGATTTTGGTACAGCTCTTTTTCGTGAATTCTTTATTCCGAAACAAATAATTTGTTCGAGGTATTACAAACAAAATAAGATTGAAATATGCGAACGCCTAAAAAATGTATGCAATATATATGTATCTTTAAATAGAAGAAGGACGAAACTCTTTGGAATACGAATTAACAAACGTATAAGTGATTCGAAACCAATTGTATCCTATAAGAAATAGTTTGCTAATTTTGGCCATGGAAAAAGTCATTGACTGTTATGGAATAATTTTATTTGTTGGTTGTTTGTTTTCGGTTTCAAAGAGTATTTTAATTTAGAACTTATCGTACGAGGAAACTTTCTATATGACTAATTTATGATTCATGTTAAGGTTCTTGGGATAAAGGAGAAATCAAACTATCATCTTATGTTTTGTTTTTAGAATTATTTTTATAAACATTATTCTAATTGTACCCCTGGTATAGAAAATTGATGAGTTATTTAATTATACCCTGGGTGATCATATACATAATCATTATAAACTACGATTAACAAAACTATAATTATACGTATAAAACAAATTTTTTAATAAATGCGTAATTTTTATTATTATTATGTGTATTACAAAAATGAAATAAATCTGATAGATACAATGCATGTGCTATCAAGTAGATTCAACTATAAAAATTAACTTCTAAACTCATTTGGAACATTACACGAAGAAAAAGTTGTAAAATTACTAACAAGTAAGTTATAAAAATAGCTATTTTAGCTTTAATAGGTAAAATTTATTCAAGATTTATAAATATTTACTTTATACCTGGTAAATGTTATCTATAAAAATAGTTATTTTTATAACTTAGTCAAATCTTTCGATTACTTAATAACACAATTATATATTCACTAAACCTTTTTCTTGACACGAAGTCAATAAAATATATGTTGCAAATAATCAAGTAATCATTTAAAAAAACCACTCCTCAGACGTCGACGCAGGATGGAAGTTTTGGAAGAAGAAGGATAAGGATAAGGACGAAGCTACGTCAACGGAAACACCAATTTCAAGCAGTACCGTCGCCTCGACTACGACAAGGACTGTTGCTTCGACTACAACGAAAACCACCCTGACGTCGAAAGCTAGTCCAACTCAAAGAACCAACACTGCCAACCGAGGCATAGCTGCCGCAGCTGATCCCGCACTCGCCATTGGCGTAGGTAGCGTCGGTGACAAGATACGCGATGATGCACGTGGACAACCACGTAGACCGAACCCCGGAACCGAAGTTGGTCTTGACATTGGACAACCCAAACCTCTGAGGCCAGGACTCGGTGGTAACAGTGGACAAGGTTATCGAGATTGGGCGGCTGATCTTACCGGTTATGGCGAACCTGGTAGACAAAGTCCAAAATTACCTGATAAAGGACCAGCTTTGACCTCTGGAGGCATGTATCTTTTGAATACTGTAAAACTCATGTTTTATACTAAAACACCTATTTCCAATTGTCAACGTGATTGGCATTTACTGTAATAGCAAAAGAACTATTGAAACATTGTGTGTTAAAAGATAATTTATCACATATTCAATAATTTACGCTACCGCTTATATAAATACATTTAAAGTAAAGTCTAAAGTACGACAACGACCTAATGGAGAATGATATTTCTTTTAATCATTACACGTAATTTACACTCTGTATACCAAATGAGTAATTCGTTTAATCAATTAACAACACGTGCGCCTCTGTAGTATCTTAACGTGTATACTATTTACCTAATTCTTAAACAGATATCTCAAACAATTATTCTATTGTAGGTAATAAGCCAGCATCTGTTCCTGGAAGTCCGACTGGCCAACAGCCAACATCCGCACCAGGTAAATATTTTGAAAAGATAATTAAATTTAACGTACTATTAAAACTGATATATTATATTTTAAATTTTATTATTTTTTAGGAAGCAGACCCGCATCTGTACCAGGAACACCTACCGGACAACAGACCCCTACTGCAGGTAATTAAAACTTCTTTGCAGTTTGTTAATCACACCTTTTTTTAAATATTTATTGCGTATTATTTTAAATTGTTTATTATGTAAAAATATGTTCAACGAATGAACTATTTAGTAAAATTATAATGTAATTTTTTACGAACGTATTGTTAGGTAATCGACCTGCGTCGGTTCACGGAACGCCTACTGGCCAGCAGATCCCACTAACAGGTAAATTGTTTATTCAAAAATTAAGATTACTTTGCACTATGCTAAAATTTTGTAAATATAATTACACAGATTTTAAAACATTTTTTTAAAATTACATTTGGAAATTTTAATATAGATTAAGTAGATTTTAATATAGATTAATTAATTTTAATATAGATTTAATCCTTTCAAAAGCTAGGAGTTATGACGGAATGTTGTGCAGCCGAATTTAAAATTTCAATGCAAAAAAATATTGTCCTTTGATTTTGTATTTGCATATAATCATCTTAGTTTTTAGTAGAAAGTAATATATAAACTATAGTTTAGTTAATTGTAATATACTCTCTAAATTCCTTAGAGTAAAATAGTCACTCGATGCTTCTACCAAAATGTAGTACTATATGTTTTTTAAATGAAAATTTTACTCAAATTTAATTACCATTTACTCGAAGAAGATAGTTGAAGTTATGTTTGAGATCATAAATAAAATTCTGATTATATACTAAAGGAGGATTAAGAGTAATATAATTAATAAATGAATAGTTAATTAATAGAACAATATAAATCGATACAAACTAATTACTGAATATTTACTCAATTTAACGATATTGAATTAAGGAGCAACATCTACAGTAAAACCTGCAGGAAGGCCAACAATCACAACATCAACTACTAGGCCGTCAACTCCACAACCACAGTTTCCACCGTTGAGCATACCAAAATCGGGTCCTCAAGGTCCGAATCAACCTTACCAACCCCCATCTCCTGCGTCGCAACCAGCATCACCTACTGGTACTCGTTCGTGGGCAGATGTTGCCGGTGGTGGTAGTAAACCAGGATCACCTACACCTGCACCCAGGCCAGGTTCCGCAACACCAACAAGAGGTGGACAACAGCCTTTTGGTATGTACACATGTGAATAAGCAATATCGATTTCAATTTATTAAAACTATTTAAACTTATACAGTGCCAGAAAAACATTCTCGATAAATCTTTAAAAAAAAATTTTTAACTAATGTATCTTAAGTTATATTAATCTTGAAATAAATGGAATTTTTTTAAAATTATTTTATAATTTTAATATTATTTTAAGAAAAAAATTTTTTTCTGTATTTTCATTACAAATAGTGATAGGTAAAAGATTTGGAGAAATCTTGAAAAATTTTAGAAAAATCATAAAATTTTTAGAAAGGTTTTTTTTCTAAAATGCTTCAATAAATAATTATGGACATAGGAATAGTAAATCTCTGTAAAACGACCAAAAAGTAAAGTTATTTATACTCGAAGTTCAGTAAAAGAAATTTATTTACAAATTATTATAATAAAATTTATTATAACATTTTTTGTACAAATATAAACAAATTAATAATTTTTTATTAAATTAACAGAAACATTATGTGAGCTAGTAGTTTATTAAAACATAAAATTGCATTTTCTATTTTTATTCCAAGATTAATACAATTCAAATAAATTTGGATGAAAAGTGTATTTTGTAATTTTTTTATTATATTGAATCAATCAACATATATGTTTAAGCTATTCATACGTAATTGTAATTAAGTATTCTCAACATTTTTTGTATCTGCAAAAAAGATTATAAGTATTTTATTTCTGTTTTTCAATACATAGCGTATACTTTTTAAAGCATTAACAATACTTAAGTACCATTCACCTCGTTTTTAAGTACTTTCGACAGCGATATTTCCTTTCTTCGATTTTTTTTCACAACGTAACATTAAAGTGCAAAGATTTTTCAACAATTTATAATGTATAATTTACAGTAAAAACTTCAAGGCTGTACATTTATCTTTTACAATGATTATAATGAAGATTCTATTACTTCTAACCGTACAATTTTTCTACTATTAACTATTATTTTATTTTACGATAAACGCTTGTTATTATCTCGTTCCATTTTATTTCCATTCACTTCGACAGTTACGAGTTTCTCCAGTTTTACGGGGTTACATTTCGATGGTAAATCTCAGCATGAGCTTCATAACAAAGCAAACCAGCATTATACCTAATCCTTATAGAAGTAATTTTTAGTGGTTTGTGATGTTCTATTTCAAATTTAGCTCAATTTGAACTAACAAGGAGACCCTCATATGTTTGGGAAACGGATCGTGCCCAGCTTGTAGTATATGTTTTCTAATATAAAAATATGAAAAAAGCCAGAGCCGCAGACTCTAACAATCGTTTTTTCAAAAGTTATACCGCTGTTAAAGCAAAATTTCCAAAAAAAGAGACTTACTTTAAACGCTTAAAGCATTAACAATACGTAAGTAACATTCCCGATCGTTTTTAAGTACTTTCGGACAGCGATGAATTTCCTTTCTTCGGATTTTTTTTCAAAACGTAACATTAAAGTTGGCAAAAGATGTTTTCAACAATTTATAATGGTAGATTTACGTAAAAACTTCAAGGCTGTACATTTATCTTTTACAATGATTATAATGAAGATTCTATTACTTCTAACCGTACAATTTTTCTACTATTAACTATTATTTTATTTTACGATAAACGCTTGTTATTATCTCGTTCCATTTTATTTCCATCACTTCGACAGTTACGAGTTTCTCCACTTTTACGGGGTTACATTTCGATGGTAAATCTCAGCATGAGCTTCATAACAAAGCAAACCAGCATTATACCTAATCCTTATAGAAGTAATTTTTAGTGGTTTGTGATGTTCTATTTCAAATTTAGCTCAATTTGAACTAAGTTGGGTTTATCGACAATTGTGTAATTGATTCGAATGTGTATGTAAATCAAGTATGTGTTTACTTTATTATTCTTCGACATATACTAAATGAACAATTTTAATATTTTTAATTAAACATTTACTCTAAATCGCCCGTGCATGTGATTATTATTATTATTATTATATATATATATGAATTTAATAGGTCTATTCAATATTTTTCAATATTGCAAGTAATATGCTAAAAGGGAGGATTTACACATTATTCAAATATATTGAATAGCCGCAAGTTAGCTCGCAAAAGTTCGATTAAATCCAAATATATTATAAAATTTAATTGTTTTAGGCTTTGCATTTAAATCAAATTTTACAATGATCTATACGTACTAAGAAATTTAATTAGCTCTTAGCTTTCATATTTTGTGAACTACCAAATCAAACTTAATGACTTGTGTGATTCACTTTTCCCATCTTAGTCAGTTTCAAGAAAACCTTCTCATAACCAGAGTAAACCAACACATTTTCAGTATTTTAATAAAATCATATATTTTTTAACATAATCTATTCGTTTGCAAACTGTTAAGGAACGGGAAAACAAAATGTACTATTTTACTTTACGAGCTTCAGAATCAAATAAAATCTTTTCTTGTTTTTTTTGAATGACTGTCTCTTTGACGCTTTAGCTGATAGTGAGAAGTATATTTCCCACCAGGGTTGGGTAAGTAATCGTCAACCACCCATTTTCGAATACTTTTTCATTATTTGAGTTTAAAGCTTAAAGAAATGTATATCTATATACCATATACAATATTGCAAGTCTATATGTTTTTTTAAGCTTTAAACTCAAATAATGAAAATGTATTCGAAAATGGGTGGTTGACGACTCCTTACCCAACCCTATTTCCCAACGAATGTATCTGGTTCTTCTTATTACTCAGATCTCATAGCTCAGATCTATAACATCGTATTAATAAAGTATATATAGTTCTATATTTCTTAACATTTTATTTAAACGTTTCCTGAACAATGTTTACATGTAAGAGTTTCATCAATATTTCCGAAGTGCAGCGATTTTCGCATTTTTGACATTTATACTCGCGAAACGTTTCAATACCTTTAATAATAACATAGAAAAATCGTTAAAAAAATTCCAAATTTCAACGAAAAAGATCAGTTTTGGCTATAGGTTTCAAACCAAGAACTCCAGTCTACCTAGGGCTGGTTTTTTGTATTTTAAATTATTATTACTAATTGAATTATATTTAAAGCTCGTCGAGAACACAGTTTGTAAAGATAATTTCATATTTGCGTGTATGAAATGGAAACAGAGATTTTTTGTTTAAACAATTCTACACTGTGAAGTTTTAATAATTGTTAAATCGAGTTCAAGAGTAAGTTCTAATTTACATATAGGAATTAACAATTTGTTAATAAAAATGTAATATCTATCAAACTACCATATGTAATTGTTCGTGTATTAGAGATTGCTTATTTCATCCATTCACGTATTTAAATAATGTTGTGTATTTAAAAAGTTAAATTTCTATTTGTAGAATACCCGCGATCAGGAACAACCAGTCGACCTGGTATATCCCAAGGTGCAGCATTGGCTGGTGGTGCAGCAGCTGCTGCAGGAGTAGCAGCCGCGGGAGCTGCAACCGCCACTGCATCGAATGGCAAGGTCTACTCGAGCAATCCTACTTACAGTAAAGGTAACGGTGTTACCGATGAGGATCTTGAAAAACTTAGCGAGGCGTTGTTCATCAAAGATGTCAATAACGCTAATAAGTACATCACGCTAAACCTTCAGAAAACGACTAGTGGCAGTAACACCAAGGACGAAGCTCCACAACCGTAAATTTTTACTTGTTTCATTATTTTAATTTAAATATATTTTTGTACGAACACGGAAAAAACAAAGTAGGAGTTCGTCCGATAGAAAAGTAGGCAGGACAGTGATTTTTCTTGTGTAGGGCCAAACATCGCTAATTTAAATAAAAGCAATGGCTGATTGATAATTCACAAATGACTAATTTATATATGAATACGTTTTTTATAATATCGCTATACTGTAGCGCTAAATAAGCTATAAAAATTTGACTGCTGAACTAAAAATTTTGTTGGTTTAACTATTTAACGAAGGACGTTTCGCTTTTTTAACTATTTTATTTTTTCCGTGTATACGTATATATCTATACACATATACATAAACATATAATATAATATAATCGTAATTAAAATTTTACATCCATTACAGGCTATTAGAAGTAAAACCCGAAGCGTTGCAAATTCCTACGATCCAAAAAGTACTGAGCATCTACGACAATTACAAGCTTGACACTCGCGAAAACGAATACATCAGTCCTGCCCAAAGGCAAGAGGAAAGTCTGTTAGTAGATACTTTCTTAAGTACGAACGTCATGTCCGCAGCAATGCGATTCCTCGCCGATAAAAATTTCATAAAGAAGGATTATTACGAATACAAGGACACGTTACGTACGCTCTGGTTTAACTTGTACTCGCGTGGCGAAGGGAAGATCGGTAGCACTGGATTCGAGCATGTTTTTCTTACTGAACTCAAACTTGGCACTGAGGTATCTGGTCTTCACAACTGGATTTACTTCAATAGTGAGGAGCTCAAGAAGCGACTCGACTACCTTGGATACATCAAGAAGGTGGATCTTGGAAACGTGAGTGCAACTTTTTTTTTCATTTTTACGCGGTTTTGTAATAGCTTTATTTTTCTAGTTTTTTTTTATCTCATACTTAATATATTGTATTTAATTTATGCAGTCAGTTGTTTTCCACGTGACAAGGTAAAGTCCTTTTTAAGAAACGATTTTTTACAGTTTTTAAATTTATTTTTGATACAGCATGGAAATAATTTCGATTGTTACATATTTAATTATTTAGTGTAACATTTTCATTTAAATGGTTTTAGTCAATTTTATTATTAAACACCGTGGATTCTTACGTGATATATGTATATTAAATAACATTCAACGTATGGCCTGACTGTTTAATAATAATGTCCCTATTATGAAATAATCGGAGAAAAAGGTTCTAGTTCTAAGGCAGATTTGACAATTCTTATAAAAACTACTATTTTTTTATAGGATAATGTTATATATTTATTAATATTGTATATAACATCGCGGACATTAGTTCGATAGTTATAATACGACATTTGTAATCCAAGATTCAAATGTTCGAATCTCATTGTACACCTTTTTCATACGTTAAAATATGTACTATACGTATCTGGTAAATTTTTCTATAAAAATTTTTTATAATTTTCAAGAATCTTTCAATTACTTTAATAAAATATTGAATATATATTTTAAATATTTTTATTTCCAAGTGTTCTAAAAGGGGTTCACATGCTTCGAGGTATTTATTAATAAGAACGTTTACTTTGATATATTTTTCGATCTTGAGGGTCAATGCAGGTGTTTAGGTTTTTAAATAAATAAAAACACTTATATAATGCTAATAAGCAACGTTTCGTCCGCTTAGGTTTGCGGACCTCATCAGGCAATGCTATTTATTCAACACAGAAAATAAATTTTACATTTTTAAACATATTAGATTTAAAAAGAACAACAAAATTATAACTTTAAATTACCATGCGTATCACCAACGTTTCACTTCATGCTTATACTTAAGCGCTACTGAACAGACATTTATAAACGGTCAACAAACTTTATATCAAAGATATACCAATAACTGATTTTAATACCATTTATAATACTAAGAAGTTAATAAATTTATATCAGGTTAATAAATGTTTCTATATAAACGGCTCAAATATTGTGTATCTTCCTTTCTATTTATTGTAAAATTGTTATTATTAATGTGAATCATTTCGGAAATAATTCTTTTCTTATAAAGTGGTTCTTTATCCAAAATTTTAGTATTTTGCCAGTCAAATTCGTGTTCATAATTATCCATGTGTAGCGATATTACAGATTCTGAGTTTTTTTTATTTTTATGTTCGTTAATCCTTTCCTTTAGACTACGTTTAGTTTCTCCTACATAACAAGCAGAACAATCCTTACAATTAATTTTATAAACTACACCAGTAACATTCCATTTTTCTGTAAAATCTTTACCCAACACAATTATATTATTTAATTTGTTGTTCATCATTGGAACAGTCGAGAAGTTATATTTTTTTAACATCGAAGTACATTTATTGAAAAACTGTTTGTAGTAGGGTAAAGGTAAAATACCAATTGAGTGTTTATTCTTTTTTTCCCTTAATCTAATTGTGTTCATGTGTTTAATTTTCGCTTAAGTATAAGCATGAAGTGAAACGTTGGTGATACACATGGTAATTTAAAGTTATAATTTTGTTGTTCTTTTTAAATCTAATATGTTTAAAAATGTAAAATTTATTTTCTGTGTTGAATAAATAGCATTGCCTGATGAGGTCCGCAAACCTAAGCGGACGAAACGTTGCTTATTAGCATTATATAAGTGTTTTTATTTATTTAAAAACCTAAACACCTGCATTGACCCTCAAGATCGAAAAATATATCAAATTAAAAAAATGAAGGGTGCTAATTCTCATAAGAACGTTTACCTTACCATCGACGCTCTGCTCGAAGAATAACACCTGGCAAATGAACTACAAAGAGTACCTTTCTGAATTTAGCCGACAAAAATTAACACTTATTATTAATTATTAATTAAATACATTGATTAAAAAGTATATTTATTTGTATTATTTATCTAATAGTAATTTGTGCAAGTATTATTTTTTACCAAATAGATTTAAAAATGTTCGTTTTAGTCGGAACTATTAACTTAGAGAATGAAATACGTCAAATATAATAAAATCTATGTGACAGTATTTTCGAAATAACAAATTAATCATCTGATTGCGTAAATTTATTTAATGAAAAATTATTAAATTTTAGAAAGCTGCAATTGTCAAAGCCCACGTGAGATTCAACAACATTGACAAACCAGTAACCAACATCTTCATTGGCACATCCCCCGAACTCGAGATGGCTCTTTACACCGTCTGTTTCTTCGTAAGATCCGAAACGAAATGTCCAGTTTCCCTTGGCGGCACCAAATTCGACATTATCACTCACAAATTCCGATACCGTGGCAGGGATCTTATCGGATCTGCTTATCCAGAAATATAAGCTTTTCTTCTTTTATCGAATGTTTACTATACGCTTATATATACAAATATAAAGTTTTCAACTTGTAGACTAACATTTTTAATGTAATATTGCTTGCAATATGTTACAAGTATACGTTCATTTACTCAAACATTTCTTTTGTAAATTTTGTTTTCTATTCGTTGAATAATTGTAATCAACAAATTTTTAAACGATGAATAATATGTAAGTTTTCATTGATACAACGATTGCAATTTGTTAAATTATGCGAGAAAAATAATTGTTGACAATCGAGCGCAAATTGTATTAATTTTCTAGGATTGTGATTGTCTTTCAACCGTTATACAAATGACTATTTTAAATCTATATAGTTTGATAAGAAGTGTAACAATTAATTTTGTTGCTTTTAATCTAGTGTGGTTAATCTGTGTGTGATTTTTATATGAACAACGATATATACTCTTTGATTAAGATATCGATGTAGGTATATGTATAACATTCATTAAATTTACTCCCGATTTAATGAAATCTGTGATTTTATGGAGATTATTAATAAAACCAGCCATGACGAATGAGATGTGTTGTTGTAACTAGTTGTTATCATTATTAGCGCGTAACTCACTAAAGATATCAGTAAATATCATTACGAAACTGTGTACAAAATAGAAAAATATTCCACTTTGTCAAAAATGTTGTCTATTTGGCTTTCCAGACGCAAAGCAATATTCATTTTCGTTTTCAACCTTACTTTCAATTTCAGTAATATTATTTTGATGTACACTCTAAATCCTAAAGTGTGTAATATTGTATGATTTACACATCATAGCGTCAATTTTTACATTTTATGGTTTAGAGTGTAGTGTCAGAAATTAATTTGAAACTAGATTGATTATTACGAGACGAAATGTATAGTTCGTCTTGATTAATTTCATGCCTGACTGTACGACCTATGCTAACCAGTAAACCACGTGATCGAGACAAGTTGAACGGGCGCATCGTAGTATAATCACTCGGTGGTAAACATCTCGGTAGAGAAATTAGTAAACTCGCGTTTACGATACAAAGTTGCATGTATTAAATCACGAAATTATGGTTAAACTTATATTTATATTAAAAAAAACCCACTTATTAATATATCAAAAGTACATAATCGAAAAGAAATGATGAGAATCGAAAAGTGGAGGTATAGTTCAACTGATACGACTTCACGTAAACAGATAAGAAATCATCGAAAGTAAAAGATTGTTGGGCGAGGCTCAGTCGGTGGATTGAGTTAAATCAACGATGTACCGAAGCTTGCGATGGCGAAAGTTTGCGAGGGGCCAACATCGGAAAATACCTCAAAGGTTTTATAACAGTGGCAAAGGCGTGTACGGGCATCGAGAGAAAATTGAACGACGATTTGAAGGCAGGTACATAATCAAAGTTGCTTGTTGGATATTGAAATGCATAAAAACTATTTTACAATTTTTGTGAGACAAAATTTAAGTTCATTCATAGGTAATATTTTCTTCGGAACATCTTTAATTTTGGTAATTTTATTATATTATTGACTTACTTAGGTGCTGAAGAAACAAAACGTTTCAAATATCATACTATATTTAATTAATAAATATTGTAAGGAAAATATTAATATAAATCTATTTTTATAATAAAAAAATTATTTTGTGTATCTCGTTCATTTTAGTTTACTTAAATCTAATATTATAAAAAACGTTGTTTAAAAAAATAATCAGTTAAACAAATCCAAGCACAGTTATATCTATTCGAAGTGTGAGAGAAAAGATAAATTTTTTGCAAAAATATAACACCACAATGAAGCTAACAAAATTGCTTCAAATGGAAAACAACAAACAACGATCTTACGTTATCATTATCATATTTATCAAAACATAAACTAGATTTAATTTGATAATTTGTTTTTTATTTAATCATCCGAAGAAAAATATTTTAATAAATTTCCTTATATTATATTCATATTAACGGTATTAATATGTTCGTGTATAAAATTCCTTTGACGTAACAATAAAGTCATTAGAATCTATCTTAAGTAATTAAACTCGGTTGCAGTACTGCGAGATGATTTGGAAGCTCGTGCAAGATCCAGTAATTTATATCGACTTGTCAGCGCTTATCGCGCACATGGCCACAAACAAGCTGATATCGATCCAATCGCGATCTCAAAACCACTACCGGTACCCGAACTGCATCCGCATCGATATGGACTGCAGTTGTCTGATTCGGTTAAATTACAAGGTTTGATGCGCACCGGTGACACTGCGACCAATGTTGCCCAAACTGTTGAGATTCTTAAAAAAATTTATACTGGAACTATGTCAGCGGAGTTTAGCTATCTAGAGGTATTGATAGCATCGTTATTTAATAACTCATTCAAGTTGATTTTATTTTATCTCATGTATATAATTGTTTGAACTTATACTTTATCTTTTTCGATCTACACTTTAAAATGCATGCAAATATAAGATAAAGGTACAAATGTTAAACGATACATACATGCAAAAATATAAGCAGTATCATCAGAAGTTTTTTTATTAGATCTATATATATCTCAGAATAAAATAATTCACGAAACTTATTCAAGCAAAAATAAGGGTTTGCAGATCCTGTTTTTTTATGGATATATAATTTTTTTACTGGATATAAAGATTTGTTATAAGCCAGTAGTTTAGATAAAATTTTTAATATTTATTTTTTTTTGTTATAAAGCGATTGTTTTACAATATCTATACTCTCTTTATATGTCCGTATTTATATGAAACAACGTGAAAATGACGTTTAATATTCGGTGCATATTTTAGCAGTAGTGTCATTAAATTACATTTTCTTAATAATTGACATAGTAAAATTACATTTATATTTAAAAACTATTTCAAACTATTAAACTATTCTTTATCGGGTAATATTGTCCAGTAAATGTCTTTATAGAGGAAAATGTATCTAATATAAAATTTATTGTAATAAATCTTTAAGTTACGCAAATTTAATTAAAATATATAAATACCCCTTTAATATGGTTTCGTAATTAGTACTTTTATTTTAAGTACATATTTTGTTATTGTTCGCGTAAAGAGGCAACAATATTAAGATTTTCTATTTATAATATTTCAATTAAATTAAAAAAAATGAAACTATAAGAATTGGTGATGTACTTATTATTGTTTGGACTGTATTAAAAATTTAATAACGAGTATATTATAGTCGGAAGAAGAAAGAGAATGGTTCGCTCAAAATTTCGAAGAATGCTTTTACGAATCTCTCCAAGATGAGACGAGACGAGTGATAGCACGAGAAATGCTTAAGAGTCAAGCATTCGACAAATTCCTAGCTGTGAAATTCGTGAGCGTGAAGAGATACGGTGGAGAGGGTGCTGAAAGCATGATGGCTTTCTTTCACGAATTGTTCAGACTTTCTGCCAACGGTTAGGTTAACTACAATTTATTGCACAAATTGTTAAAATACCAATATTAATGAAATGAGTTTACAATACACGTATATGCATATCCATTTATCATACAGAAAGTTTGAACGAACTTGTCCTGTGCATGCCGCACCGCGGACGGTTAAATTTTCTAACCGGCATGCTCAAGTTTCCCGCGGAGAAATTGTTTCGAAAACTTCGTGGATTACCCGAATTCCCAGAGGATGCTAAAGCAACTGGCGACGTGATAAGCCATTTTGTATCATCAACCGAATTGACGATAGACGATAACAACCTTCAAATAAGCATGCTCTACAATCCATCTCATTTGGAAGCTGTCAATCCCGTTTCAATGGGCAGGACACGTGGTTTGATGCAAATCCTAAGGGACGGTGCGTATTCTAACGACACAACAACGAGATGGAGCGACAAAGTTCTCAACGTTCAGGTACGAGTATATATCTGAACTAATTAGACAAATTACCTATCGTAAATTTGATTTAACGTTAAAGTTTTATTAACTCAGATTCACGGTGATGCGGCTTATACCGGACAAGGCGTGAATCAAGAATGTTTAGCGCTTAGTGCGGCACCGCACTTCGAGATTGGTGGTTCAATCCACTTTGTTGTGAATAATCAAGTTGGTTTTACGACACCTGCATCCAGAGGCAGATCTTCCAGATACTGCACGGATTTAGCAAAATTCATTTCATCTCCAGTTATCCACGTGAATGCCGATGATCCAGAGGTAAGTCAATGTAAGTTACTAAATACTAAATTCATATATGTGTGTATATATTGTGTGACAGTAATCGACACGTAAAATTATTATTGGAAATAAGGATTTGAGAGTACTTGTGTGGGTAAATTTTCATTTAAAATTTAACTATTATAACTATATAGTTGGTGTACGTTGATAACGGGTTATTCCGAATGAAGGTCGAGTACTCGGACCCGGGTGTGTGTATTCACGAGCGTGTTAGAGAACGATTGGATTAGTGAAGTATAAGGACAGAGTCATGCACGAGTATAAATACGGGTCACTTTCCTTCACCACTGTCGAGTTTGTGTGTGTTCGAGTACCAGACACCGATACTCGAATCGCGGATACAGTCCACCAACTCTGCTATTGCCGAGGATCTCGATTCGGCAGACTCATCGGTATAGTTCCCCGCGCAAAAACGCAATTTTTGTAGCGACACGAAGCCCAGAGTAATTGTTACAATGTTCTTTATTTTAATTAATTTTATATGTTTATGTGAGTTTCTCTACGCATCCTGCCGATATATTCATATTTTATTTAATTATATCGTGAGGCAAGAAGGATTGCCCGAATTTTATGCATTGTGCATCCCGGCGAATATCTATTAATCGCAGCAATATTTGCGTAATATTTGCAATTTGTTGTGTGACCGGTATAGATTAATACAGCCCTAAAATTGATTTAAATACTTATTTATTTTAACACAATATATGCACACTTATTTTTATGCTTATAAAGAGAGTAATTGACATTTAGGAAACGAATTTGTCGGAAACGGGGGAATATAATTATTTGGCCCATGTAGAACGATCCGTGTCTTGGGGTTTGATTTGTTCGAAATGCTCAGGTATGTTTATCTTTAGAGCCCATAGGATAAAACTCCGTAGTCATTTTTTTATTTAGGTCAAAAAATCATATTGTACCTCTAGTAGAAATGCCGGTATAAGTAAGGTATAACTGCGATGTTATTTACAGAATTGAATGGCGAATTGATCTAAAATACCAAAACATACCTAATACAGTATAGCGAAATTTCTTTTTTAGTTAATTTCCAAATTTTTATCCTACTAGGAACAATTTCATACAAATTCGTTTCCGAAAAGTCAAGTATTCGTTTTGTTAGATTTCTGTAGGAAAACAATTAATTTTAAGGAAAATAATAGTAACTCATGTTGTAGATGGTCGTAAAAGCTACCAGGATAGCGTTTAATTATCAACGGAAATTCCGCAAAGACGTTTTTATAGATTTCAATTGCTTCAGACGATGGGGCCACAACGAGTTGGATGATCCTACTTTTACAAATCCGTTGATATACAAAATCATACACAATAGACCGTACGTATTTTTAACTCTTATTAACAAAAATCTAAAAATTTCGGTTTGTTTTTTATAGATATAAAAAAACGTTTGAAAAATAATTTTAATCGATTTTTTAATGATTATTTTAATTGATAGAGAATATTACAATTACAATAATAAGAATAAAATCTATCTTTTAATCATATAGAATTGCAAAAAGTACAACTTCTTTTCGTATAATTTTTTTGAGGATGTGGTATTTTTACCGATCGAGTAAAAAATTTTAATTAGTTATTTCGTCTAAAAATATATCATATAAAATGTACTCATAGCATGTTAAACACAAAGCCAAAATACAAAAGCACTAAAGTATTCAATAATTTGTCACTCTACAAAATTCCAAATGTATATTACATGTGTACACCTTTAAAACTAATTGTACCAAAAATATGTAAATAATACTCCATTCAACTTTTTCAAAGGTATCTTTTTATTTATAGACTTGCAATTTTACATAATGTATTATTGAATTACCTAGTGCTTCTGAGTTTTGGATTAAAATGATGGTGACTCAGAAAATGGTAATTTTTAATATTTTGTTTATAAACAAAAGAATAAATTTTTGAAAAAATCCTGAACGCCATGCCCTTAGGCATGTTTTAAACAGTATACTCAATTTTTTTCAGATTTTTAAATCAATATTTCCAAGATAATTCTTATGTTGAATGGTGTAGATCCCTGTAAATTAGGTCCGACATCCCTTAAACACTATATTTATTGTTAAATAAATATAATAATTAACCATTTACACATAACAATCATTATTTATAAAAAAAATATTTACTTCAATTCAAGAAAATTTCGAAACATGATGGAATATATGAGTAAACAAAACGTTTACAGATCCATTCCAGATCGTTACTTGGAAGAATTGATAAGGAAAAAAGTAATGAATGCAGAAGAAGGTGCGAAGATCGTTGAACAGCATATCGCTAAACTTGCAGAATCTTTAAACAAAGTAGATAATTATGTGCCACAGCCAACTTACTTTACTGGTCGATGGTCATTACTATCCCAAGCGAATTCGTCCTTAACATCTTGGGACACAGGAGTGGATAAAAATCTTCTCAAATTCATTGCAAATAAGAGTGTCAAATATGCGGAAGACATGGTAATTACACTTGACGCGCTTGGGATGATCTAGTCTTAATATAAAGGCGGATACGTTTTTAAATAAATTGAAAATGTATCTCTGATTGAATTTGTATACATAATTTTTAATGTATGGTTGTTTTGGCAAAAAATTTTACACACTTTATTATTTTTCAACCGGTAGAATATTCACCCAACACTTCAAAAAACTCACGTCGAGTCAAGGCTTAAAAAAGTCGAGACTGAAATCAACATCGATTGGTCAACAGCAGAGGCTATGGCTTTTGGAAGTTTGTTGTATCAGGGATACAATGTTAGAATAAGTGGTCAAGATGTTGGTCGTGGTACATTTTCGCATAGACATGCTATGCTGGTTGATCAATCATCAGGAGGTAAGCTTCTTTAATATTATAAAGTTACGCTAAAAAAAAGTTTAGTAAAATCAAAAAAAGATTTGTTGAATATACGTTTAGAAAAATATTTATTTGAAGCAATAAATATTTTATAGTTACTTTTAAATCAGTACATTTCTTTCATTCTAAACCTATAATCAACAAAACATTTTATTGAATTCGTTAAACTTTGTAAATAGAGGCAAATTTAGGGTCGCAAAAAATACAATGAAGATATGTCCTGCACTTCGTCGATTTCATGCAAATAATAAGACAATATTTAATTATATATATACACCTGCGAAAATATCCGCATACAAGTGCATATTATAATATATTATGATAATTAGCATTTACCAATGTTAGAATTAATTTACTAATGAAAACTCAACCGAGTGAACATATAATAAAAATTTCCTTTCATTTTAAATTTTAAAATTAATATTTTTTGTAAAATTCTTTAAATATATTTAACCCAACGAATCTTTCAAAATTGACACAATTTTACTTATAAATATTTTTTACTAAAAAAAATTACTTTGAATCTCATTTGATACTTCAGACTTCGTCGACAAAATTACTCCACGGTGGAACGCCAAAAATTTGTGCATAAAAAGTTAAAAACGCAAATATTTAAAGGGGATGTCGGACTCAGAAAATGGTAATTTTTTAATTTTATTAAAAAAACTAATGAATAACTTTTTTAAAAAACTTTAAACGCCAGACCCTTAGGCATGTTATAAAAAATCTTTTTCCAGATTTTTAAATTGATAATTCGATTAAGGGGATGTGATACTCAATATTTACCAACCGAGTCAATAGAGATGAAAAAAATATTCTGGTTAAATAAATAAAAGAAATTGTGCAAAATAAAGACATCATTGCCCATTCATTAACTATTATTTATCACTGTGTAAAATTTCAAAGAAAAATAATGTATCGTTAAAAAATGGCATTGGAAGGAAATTTACCAGATTCGCAACATTCGAAGCAGACAAACAGTAAAATTTCCTTCCAATGCCATTTTTTAATGCAACCTTATTTTTGTTTGAAATTTCACACAGTGATAGATAATAATAGTTAAAGGATGGGCAATGATATCTTTATTTTGCACAATTTCTTTTATTTATTTAACCAGAATCATTTTTTCATCTCTATTGACTCGGTTGGTAAATATTGAATATCGCATGGAAGTTTATGCCTTTTTTGACTAACAATTACCGACCAAAAATTGTTTATTCAATTATTATTTAAAAATGATATTATCTTTAAAAAATCAAAACGTCAAGCCCTTCCTTATGTTTCAAGCTAGCCGTATGAATTTTTTCTGATTTTTAGTTCCAATGTTTTATATATAATTTTTAGGTTGAAAAGTGCAGATTCCTGTAATTTGGGTCCGACATCCCGTTAACACATTTTTTTTTCTTAAAATAAATTCCTTTCAGCAACTTTGAGCAAGAAATTGTTTAAAGAAATTTAGAACTTATACATGCAAATATTTTTCATTTACATTTTTTAATATAGTTTTATGGTAAAAGTATATGCAAAAATCAAAATGGTACTTATTTTAAGAAATTACCACATGAAGAGAATATATTGATAAATTTGTTGTTTATTACTTTCGTTCATAGCGATAGACATACCATTAAATTCTATGATCGAGGGTCAAACGGGGAAGATCGAGCTTGCGAACAGTATTTTATCAGAGGAAGCGGTTTTGGGTTACGAATACGGAATGAGCATTACTTTGCCAAATACTTTGACCATATGGGAGGCTCAATTTGGGGATTTTTTCAATGGTGCACAAACGATGATCGATACTTTCGTCAGTAGTGGTGAAGCAAAGTGGATGACAACTAGTGGATTGACAATGTTACTACCACATGGTTACGATGGAGCTGGTCCAGAACATAGTTCTTGTAAATATGAAAGATTTCTTCAACTTACTGATAGCAGGGAAGATCGACCTGATGGCGATGATGTTAATATGCAGATTGTTAATCCAACGACACCAGCACAGTACTTCCATTTACTTAGGCGACAGGTAATTTAATTTATTTTAAAATAAAATCGAAACTCTTCACTTTATTTTGGGTACTAGCGTACAAAAAACTGTTTTGTACAGTGCAATTCAGTATCCATATAAAAATATTATTTTCTAAGTCATAAATCGAGAATTTTACTAATGATTATAAATATTATAAAATAATATAAAACAGAGTATAAAGTATTTTAAGTCTGTAAACGCAAATTACATACATTATAAAATCCAAAAGTTAGTTGTAAGATTGTTTATTTAGTCTTTTTCTTATGACATATACACACCAACAAAGTAATATTCATAATATTAGAGTATTTTTACATTTAGATAGTAGGTAAGATTATGTATATACATCATATATAAAGTTTTAACCTTCTATTAAAGTGACAAGGTGAATTAATTTCAGATGGTAAGAAACTTTAGGAAGCCATTAGTTATAATTGCTCCAAAAACATTACTTCGACATGCTTTGGCTACATCGACTTTGGATGATATATCTCCGGGTACTGGTTTTAAACAAATAATAGGTATACCAATTATATATAGTCCTTGGGTTATTCAACTATATAATTAATGTAGTTTTTTAACAGAAAATTGCATTTGCTTTTCAGAAGATAATAAAGTTAGTGAAGAAGCTATTCGTAAGGTGATATTTGTTAGTGGAAAACATTATTATGCACTTGAGAAACATAGAGAAATACTTGGAGTCCAAGATGTAGCAATTATCCGTGTTGAAAGTCTATGCCCATTTCCAGTAGTTGAGATTAATGATGAGATTCGAAAGTATAAACATGCAAAAAGTGAGTTCCACACAAAGCTTAGCATAAAATGGTTAATAAATTACGAGTAATAAGCCAAACATTGATATTTTACTTACCTTGTATAAAATATATTATACAATATTAATTTTAATTTTGCAGTTTTTATTTGGAGCCAGGAAGAACCACAAAACATGGGTGCATGGAGTTTTGTTAAACCAAGATTTGAAAATCTATGTGGACGTCAAGTATGTGATTTGTCATGTATAATTTTTATAGTTTATAATCGTTAAATTGCAACAATAACAACTTAACTTTTTTTAGTTGCGTTACTCTGGGAGAGAGCCTCTAGCAACGTCAGCTGTTGGCATTGGTCAATTGCATCAACATCAATGTGAAGAAGTGGTTGTTAGACCATTTGTAATGAAATAAAATTCACATTAGTTTAAGTTATAATAATGATAGTTTGTTATTTCATCGTCCAATTAGCATAAAAGAATTCTTAAAAAATGATTATAATTTACCATGTTTTTGTTGTATTCATATAATTTTTAACAAGATTTATATTTAATACAAAGTTCTTGTGATGTATTATTTTGAAAAATAATTTATTAATACAAAAAAATAAAATATCAAAAGCTGAACAATCTTTGTAATGCTAATATATTATTACTTTTTCGTAAACTGATAAAATATAGTTGATGAGCTAATTTTATTACATTATTAATACATCATTTCATTCATATTCGTATACTAAAGAATTAATATTAATTAAATAAAACTGTTTAAAGCATTTCATAAATATTACCTATATACAATTATAGTGTGTAATCATTTATTACTGTTTCTTTTTTAATGTTTTAGCAATAACTAATTTTGTTAAAGCATTAAATAATTTTTTTATATTTTGTATCATTGCATGTTATTTTTAAACGAGACAGGATAATCACTTTTTAAAATTCTTTGTTACAAAATTGTGTTTGATTATTTTTTACTTGCTTTTTCATCATCTAAGCGTTTTTTTTCCTTAGAAAAATAATCTTTTAATTCATCCTACAAAAAAAAAATTATTTTAAACAGAGTAGAGTAAAATAAAATAGTATTCTTACTACTTGTAATTATCTACTCACAGTTTCTTTATCTAAACGTTCATGATCTTTAACAATAAGTTCCTTCAATTCGTCCTGAAATGATAAAAAAATGATTTAAAAAATATTTTCGTATTTACTTTATTAAATATGAATGATAACTTACAGCCCATCCCAATTTCTCAGCAAACAATTCACATCCTTTATCACATTCTCCCAACCATATAACATCTTGCCCACTTGCAGAGTCAAAATTCATACCCATCCTTAAGCCCAAAAATCGTGCTAATTTATCATTTGTATTTTGCACAACATTTTCTTTATTTATAAGTAACCTTGGACACTCGGGTCTTACTCTAAAATTAGTTTATAATTAGAAAAGTTTTCAATTACAAATATTTATAATATGTTAATTAATGCATACCTATCAACTAAAGATGCAAATGGTTGAACAAGTAAACTTGAACCCATGATTATCAAGAGTTCTGCTTGAACAAAGTCCTGATCAATTAAAGTATGAAATCTATCTGGTAACATTTCTCCAAAAAAGACAATATTTGGCTTGACAACTCCTACATTACACTCCTCACACTTAGGAACAGTTGATTCCTTAATTTTTTCTAATTATATAGAAATAATCAATAATATATAAATTTTTTTTTATCTTAAAATTAGTACAGTAAATAGTTTAACAAGTTAAATATATTAGCAAAGAATTTACCTTTCATCCAAATTAAATCAAATGGTGTTCGACATTCTAAACAACATCCAGTATGAAATGAACCATGTGCTTCTACTAGTTTATCTTCGGGTAGCCCAGATAATCTTTCTAAATTATCTATATTTTGAGTATAATGGCGCAATAATAATCCTTTTTTGTGTAATAATTTAATAAAATAATGTGACAGTGTTGGTTTGTATCCTTCTGGAAGTAATTCTTTAGCTAATGTAAAAAATGGTTCTGGATTGCTTTTGAAAAAATCAAGTTCGAAAATTGCTTGAGGATGTGGTAAATTATATTTCTCTAAATTATGATACAATCCACTTTTAGGAGATCGAAAATCTGGAATTCCTGCAGCTATATGTAACAATAAGGCAATAATTACAAAAATTGTGAATTAATTGTTTTATGAAATAATTAATTTTATTAATAAAGTCATTACTTACAAGTTGATATACCAGCACCAGCCATAGTAACTATTTTGGTAACATTTTTCCTTTTGATAAACTCGACAATTCCATCCAAACTTTGTTCAGTAAGAAGTTTTTCTTGTGGTTCACTACTGGTAGACTCAAAAATATGCAATTTTTGTTCAAGATACTTACGAATCTTTTCCATACTTGAATCTGAACTTTCTCCCTCAGCAGCATCTGTGCCACTATCTAATAAAAAATATGACATTACTTAAAAATTTGATTTTGTGCATTATGCTTAGAATTTTTTATTCCACTACTTACAAAAGAAAGTTTTATAAGTTCTTATGTCACTTTCTATCTATAGAAGCTATTTAAATATTAATAATCAATATTTGTAAAGCTATTTACTCTATTGAAAAGTTGCTCTTCATTATACAGAAAAAACAATGTATCCATTGATTTATGGAAATGACAGATAAAAGTTAAGTAACTAATTATACACACTAAAAAGAAGAGCTAATTGAATAAAACATAAAACATTAGAAACATCAAATCACGTATATTGTTTTACGCACCTTTTTTATCTTCAGCTTCTTTTTTTTGTTCCATGATTCTGAAAAAATCACTTGTCACGCGAAAATATTTATTACTTAACAAACCGAATTTCTTGTTGTAGCGCAAGCTATGTGAGACGAAAAAACATGTTCGTAATATTTTGTTTATTCAATCGTATTAACATTAAACGCATTTTCATAAAACTCAGTCACTCAATCACGAATCACGGTCTATATTGTCACTCTAGTCTCTACACTAAACCACTTTCTTTCTTCACTGTTGTGAATATCGAGAGAATAATATAGAATATACGACGTGAAGGAAGAAACCAATGTTACCATTCCATTTACTTTTTAAAAAAATAACAAATAATATTATTGTAGTTTGCCAACTTAATGAATTTGCAATTCAAATTCAAAAAAGTCTTTGGAAACTCCTGTCTGCAATTAAAACTTTTCAAAAGCAGTTAATAAATCTCCAAAAATATAATAATAAATTTATAACGCATAACTGCGTCTACTAGACAATTTATTTAAATTACTATATATTTTATAACTAATTTAATTAAAGGAAAAAATAGATTTTCTTAGTGCTTATCAAATGTTTAATCGGAACCGTTACGCATATTGGCAACGTTGCGTTAATATAATCTCATGCTGTATATATGTGGAAAGGTAATATCATCAGGTTTCTGCGCACATTTCAATATTAAGCTTAGGCTATGTCCACATGTGGCCGATTTAGTACCGTTCCTTGATATTCTATTTCCGTGCTGCTCTGTACGATTTTATTGCATCAATGTATCTATATATATATGGCTGTATAAATCGTGCTCCGATTTTGTTTTTGGAATAAAACTCAAATTAACGAAGATTAAAACTGTAAATCATAGCATTTATACATATAATTATATAATATGTATAATTGCTATAATTTATATAAAATATCAGTTTAATCTTAGTAATTAGAATTTTTTACATAAAAATTAAATAAATTATAATATATTTAATATTTAATATGTAATATAATTTGACATACTAAAAAAATATTTTCTAAAAAAATAAACTTTTTTAATTTTTATATTAGACGATCTCACAATAAATCTTCGTTATTATTTTTTTTCTTTGAAATCGTAACTTTTCTACTCGTAAAAAGTGTGCACTATACAGGAATCCTAACCGTGAAAAGCGTTTTTTCTCTTACACTACTGTGTGTTACGAATACAAAAATTCAAAACAATTAATAACTACTGATAAACATATTGATAATTGATAAAAATTAATAACTATTTATACTTGTCTTAAATGTAGCTATCAAGGGGCGCATCAACGCAAGTATGGACTATGGGACCCTACTGAAAATATTCAGGTGAGAATAAATCACTGATTTCTCAGGTGATTTCTCACGCCAAAATCTCAGGTCCCGAAAATAAGAGAAAAAATTTGTCAGTTTTACTAGAAAAAAGTATTATTAAAAAATATATTTTTTTTCTTATCGTATTGAACTGTTTGAACATATTATGTAAATATAGATACTTTGTAGATACTTTGTGGTTTTATGGTCGTATTCCGTAATGTATGTGCGCAGTGTGCGCAGGTTTATATAAAAAAAATGTTTTTGGAACGTTCCAAAATTAAAAACTTTTGTTATTAAATTGACAATTATGAAACGTTCCGATATTAAATATATTGTTATAAATATTTTATATAAATAATAAATATTGCATTCTTCAAATATAACCTAATAACCTTCTACATCTTGAAAATGGACGAAAATTTGAACACTTATAATCTAATTCGTTTTACTTTTGTTACATTTTACGAATTATCAAAACAACTCGAAGAGTTTGACGACTGTGAGGAAGATTTAATCATTAAATTATAATTTTGCGAAATAAAAAGGCAACAACCTTCTCAAATAAGATGGAATTTTATAAATACTGTAGATAATTATTCTAAAGAAGAATTTAGAAAATATTTTCGTCTTGAAAGAGAAACGTTTAATTTTATAATAATTTTATTAATTGTATAACATTTATTAGTCACATAGTCTACCAATTCGAAATCAATTTTTTGATTCATTTTTTTAATTAAAATAAGTACTTACTGCTGCTACTCGAAAAACAATTTAATATCGGAACGTTCCATTATTTTTTTTAAATTATATATGTTTCCGAAACACGTTTGTATGCGCGCACGCATTACGGAATACGACCTATATTTTCTCTCTTTACAGGTTAGCCATTTGTAAAGAGACGGGAAACATATATTTTTTGCGTAAAAAGCATTGCAACAATTACAGGACGAGTCTCGAAACGAATCGATTCAGTATAATTATAGAAAGTATAATAAAAACCCTGTTGTATGTAAATTTTTTTTCGATGAAACTTAAACAATTGGCGGCTCGTCAAACTTTATTTATTCTCCATAAATAAGTCATTTTTTAAAACGTAAATTCATCTCATGTTCAAAGAGTTCAATACGATAAGAAAAAAAAATATATTTTTTAATAATACTTTTTTCTAGTAAAACTAACAAATTTATTCTCTTATTTCGGGACCTGAGATTTTGGCGATTTTTCAGGTGATTTCTCAGGTAATTTCTCATCTGAGTTTTTTTAGTAAGGGATGCGCAGCTAGCTTTATATATTATATTCAGCTAACTCGCTATGCGTATTTTTCCTTGGATGAATCTTAAATAAAAATTGATTAATAGTTATTCATCTTTATAAATTTTTTTATGTTTTTATAAACAGTTAATTAAGATTAATTTTTATTAATCATCATTTCTAATTGTTTCAATGTTCGTGTGGGAAGTACTTACTTAAATAAAATGTGAGACATTTTTACACAGCCGCTACACATATTTATAAATTGGTAAGGACAGCATGGAAAGTGGAAACAGAACTGCAGGACTGGTACTGAACCGGATCGGACTTATGTGAACACAGCCTTTACCATACGTACAATATATCTCTCCTGTATATATATATATACTTTATATTGCGCGGGATGCCGGCATGATGGTGGATTTCGAGTGAACCTAGCGGACACGTGCTTTTTTTTCTTACTGACCTTTTGATTGCAATTATCGGTGCTGTTTGATTAATTTAATTTTTTTGATAAAACGCGAAAATGCCGCGCGTCACTCGCGATTCCGATGAGGACGTTGAGGCTAAAAGCTGTAAGTATTTTATCAAAATTTATTTCCGCTCACCCAATTTTACACGAGTCTACAATTTTCATAACGTTCATTTTCGTAACGGATTTCTATTTTTTTTTTTAAATATTTTGCATTGCCAATATCGAAATTACAAGTATTAATTTTTGATTATTCAATTAATAGCATGTATATAAAGTTTAAATAATTTTATTATAGTCAATTTTTTTATAGCAATTAAAAGTTTTACATATTCCTGTAAAGTAATGTTTCTAGTTTGTATGCATTGAACAATAGTTAATTATAATTAATTTCTATACATTTATTTTTAATTATTTTTTTTAAATCTGTTCACCTTTTATTCGACCTTCCTTAGGGTTATTATGTGGTGCTGTACACATTTATAAGAACATGTTTATTTACAATTTTCACTCATATTTATCCAAATCAAAATAGTTTGGTATTCTAAGGAAAGACTCATAAAATCTTTTTCATTTGCTATTTATCGTTGCAATAACAGTTGTCTTTATTATTATAAATTTTTAAAATTTCATTATGATTATAAATATATTCTTATGAAATACATTTTACAGCTGTTCGTATAACACGAGCATCTTCTGCAGCAATTGCTGCGGATTCTCCAATCCGAAGGGGTACAAGAAGCAGCAGACAACTGGCAACTATCGAATCATCACCAGAATCACTTGATGAGAGCAATGTGCAACGAATAGGTCGAGCGACACGTAGTCGAACTGCCACATTGGATAAGACAATGGCAAATGTGGCAAAAAATTTAAGATCTAGGAAAAACTCTGCATCATCAGATCAAAGTGAATCAGTACTAACAGAAGGAGAGACTACAAAGAAAAAAGTTGTTAAAAAAAGTGCATTAGCATCAGTTGCTCCAGATACTCCAACGAAGAATTTAAGATCGTAATTATAATGCAATTAATATATTATACACACTGTAGTAATTATAAATTCGTCAATTATTATTTTTATTCTCATATGCAGAATTTGTTACATATTTAGTAAGAGTTACACGTTTTCTATCCATGCATATAGATAGTTTCACTACTTAAAAATTATAATAAATTTTAATTAGTGATGAAATTAAATTTATATATTTATTAATGAAGCAATGATTTATTAACTAAAATATTTTTCCTAGTCGTCACATACGAGCAGGCTCCGAGTCCACATCTACTCCACCGCGTACTAAGAGAGTTACTAGAGCTACCTCTGTAGATCCTGTAGTAGCTGCTCCTGAAAAATCAGCAATTCCTACAAAAAGGCGTACGCGAGCTTCAATGGTCCCTATGAGTTCTGTGATGGAAGAACTAGGTGCTAAAAATAAAGCTTATAGAAGTTTAGAGAATACTGTGATGGAAATTGATGAAACAGATGGTAAAAATGTTTTATTAATTACTTTTAGTACTCTATTTTTAATTCACATTACTTAAATATTATTATGAAATATTTCAGAAAATTTAACTATTTCTTACAAAAAAGATAATAGTAAAATTTCACAAGAAGATATAAAGGATACAGAGATTGGTAAGTTATATTTTCTATATTTAAAAATTTGTTATGCCGTTTTCTTAAAACTTTCTTTTATTATACATTAATAACTTCTTTGTGGCAGTTAAAGAATTAGACAATGATTCAGATAAGTCTACACAGCACTCGCCTAAGAAATACGAGGAATGTGTGACTCAAAAGTCATGTACTAGTGAAATTAATGAGGAATCAACAATTAACTTCATTACAACAGATTCTATTAGTACAATTTTAGAGTCTTCCACAGTTAAAATAAAATCATCAGAAAATAGTAAATGTAGTGAAGAAAGTGTAATTGTTTGTTCTAGTTTAAATGATGATGAGAAAGAATTTATAGATGTAGTAGGACTACATGATAATTCAGTAAATGATTTTGTTATAGTAGTTGATAGTCCAAAAAAAAGTGAAACGGAAATTATAAAAATCAATTAAAAATGGAATTAAAAGATTCATACGTTAAATTAAATCGCACGACTATTGTTGAAAAATTATTAACAGAAAAAGTTGACGAAAATAAAAGTAATAATCAAGTTGTAGGTATTCAATTAAACGATAATAATAATAGTCTAATCACGAATGAAAAGACTGTAGTGGTTTTAACAGACAATATACCTTCTACTAACTTAAAAATTGACAATAATATATCGTTAGGATTAAAATTTAACATTAATTCTACAAAATCAAAAGATAAAGTAAACGGCAGTACAGATAACAGTGACGATGAAAATAATAGTATAATATCTATTGGAGACGAAAGGGAAATAATGACACCTGTTAATGAAATAAGCAAAAGTAAATTAATTTTCATCGATAAATGTAATCATAATATAAAAAGTTCCGCGGTTCACGATAGTAGTGATAATGTTAGTATTTCAACTGTAACAAATTTGGATACTGATGAAACGGAAAACACAATAAAGAATGATGAAGTAGGAATACTGGCACCTAAAAATTTATTAAATGATTTACCTTGTCTAATCAATAACATTAACAAACCAAATGAATCAATTCCGGTAATGAAATGCAACGTAGAAATAGTAAAATTAGATTCTGTAAATACAAAGAACGATAAATTATCAAATATAATGTCTATAAATATTGAATCAATAAATTCTATAAATGAAACAGCCATGAATGTATCAGATAGTGAAATGGAACTTATGGTGGATGATTCACAATCTGATAAATCGGAAAATAATCTATTTGAAAAAGAAAATTTAAATTCATTAAACAAAGAAGTGGCTGATACAAATATAGCTAATAATTGTTTTAATAAATCAAATTTTGTAAATATAACTAATGATAAATTAAATAAACTGATTTCTACAAATTATGAAAATAATTATTGTAATAAACAAATTTCTATAAATGCACAATTGATGAATGTTTCTAATATCGAAGATGATAATTTATCATCAGCAGATGAAACTAAAGGTCAATGTGATAAATCAAATGCTATAAATAAATGTGATAAATCTGAAACTTCGCTTGTGATAAATCAAGAAAGTGAAGAACCTATAAATAAAATTGTTTTAAACACAGATGTTAACGATATTCATAACAATGGAATAGAAATAAATAATATATATCAAGATAAATCATTTACAAAGCAGATTTCTTTTACCGAAAATATTAACCACTCCAATAATAATGAAAATAAAATGTTTTCTACAAAAGAAACTAAAGATCAAAATGTTGAATCAAATTCTGAAAAAATGCATGATAATTTATCGGATATTTCGGTTTCTATATATAAAGAAAAAAATCAATGTACAAAACAGATTTCTATAATCGAAAATTTTGATCAAATAAATTCTTTATGTATTAATAATGAATTAATGAGTTCTGATTTTACAAATAAAATAAATAAACCAATTTGTATAAACGAAAATCGTGCTTGTACATCTGATAAAGCCGATGAAAATTCAATATTTTTACACGGGGATAGTTCTGAATCTGATAAATCTATAATTGTAAAAAATTCAAATAAAAATGATGACGATTTTATACAAATAACTAACTCTATCGAATTAGTAGATTCGATTTCAGAAGTCAAAGATAATCCAATAAATAAAGTGTTTTCTGTAAATCAAAATCACGATATTGAAAAGATGGATAAATCAAGTGATGAAATAAAACACTCTATATTTAATAAAAATCATGAAAATAAAATTATAATTGAATCGGGAAATTTAGAACTTAATAACAAAAACGATGATTCTGTATCATCAATTATTTCATTAAACAATGATCAAGAAAACTTGATCATAATTGAAAAAACGAATACACCTGAAGAAGATGTAGAACTAGCATTATTAGATAAAACCAGTGAAGATAAAATGACTAGAGAATCAGTAAAACCGGAAAATAATAGTAATTTAGAATGCTTATCAAAATCGGTTAATTGTGAGTTAAAAAAATCAATCGTAATTTGTAGTAAAAATCCACAGGAAAATGTATTGTCGGTAAATATTTCTGTAATAAACGATAATAACAATTTCACACGTGATGTTAGCGAAGTACGGGAAGATAGTAGCAATGACATTGTAATGAAAGACCAAAAAGAAAAAGACTTTGAACCAGTAGTAATTGTTATTGATAAAAATAAATCGTCTACAAATTTGGAAAACTTTTGTAATGATGACGATAATGTTAAATTTCACATTCCTGATGACACTGCCTTAGATTTTAATCAATCTGACTGTATAATACCAGAAGTGGATAAAAATAGTATGTCTTGTCGTTTTGCAGACGCTGATGGAGCAAGTGCGTCTCTGGTTCAATCCAACGATGATAATGAAAAGCCTAAAGGAAGTGCAATAAAGGTGAAAAATAAGAGGAATCTACAAAATAAAAGCGAAGCAAATTCCATCAACGATGATGGAGATTCAGAAGGACTCAATGAAAGTCTTTTTCAAGACATACCTGCAGATGAATGGGATGGTAATAAGTCTCGGAACGATTCTGTCAATTATGAAACTGTCCCTGAAAAAAATAAACTTTCAGCAATTTATGAGGAAAGTGAAAACGTCGAGAAAAGACATAATAGTAGCAATGATCTAGATTCTCCAGCGAAGAGAACTCGCAGTTCCTTGATGAAGCAAAATTTAGAATCTGTACAAAGTGCAAATAAGGAAGATAACAAAAAGTTAAACAAATCTATTAATACCTCATTAAATAAATCTGATTCTAATAAGAGTGCAACTGATAAATTGTCAACTTCTGCGGATGAAAACAAATTAATAAAGAAGTTAAACTTAAGTAATGAAAAACAACAGTCCCACAATGTTTCATTAATTCAGGAAGAAAAGGTGGGGAGTTCATTCGACGAAGCTATGGAAGTTGATGAATATAGTGTTGAGGAAAATGAAGCAAATAAGGTTATTAATAAATCAATAAATAAAAATCAATCTACTTCTAACAATAGCACCAATACATGCACAAATAATTTGGAAACGACGAAACGTCGTTCAGCAAATAAATCACTGAATGTGTCATCTCGAAAATCTTTAGTAAATGAAGTAAGTAGTGGTAGTGATGAAGAGATAATCGATAAAATGGAAAATATTAAAGACAAAAATATTTCGATAAATAAATCTTTGAATAAAAGTTCAAATTTAATGGAAGAAAAGGGAAACAGCAGTGTTGTGTCTACTAAAAGCATAATCCAAAATTTGGTAGATCCAGATACTTCAATGGATGAAGAAACAAATATCAATGAAAAGTCTTTAAATAAGTCATCTAAAAGTTCAACCTTGCCTTCTACTAATGATAAAAAAGAAGACAGATCCTTAAAAGAATCTTCTTTTAAGAAATCTCTAAATAAATCTATTTTGCTCAATACTATTCTTGTAGAAGACTCATCAGAAACTGAGAAAGATGAAAAGGCTAATAAAAGTGTAAACATATCACCAAAAAAAATTAACGAAACAAACGTAGAAAACGCCGACGTTTCTGACGACTCAGATGCTAAAAGTGAAGTAGCGGTTAATACAAACAAATCCAATCTAAATAGTTGTTTGCAAAAAAATATAAAAATGATGAAATCCTCGAACCCACCAAAACATGATTTCTCAACTATCGCTCAAATTGATTCGAGTTCAGAAGACGAGAAGCGAAGAAATTCTAATGAAACTATGAGCTCAAGCAATCAAGAAGATGATGATAAAAGCATCGATTCTGATATCGCAAGAGAATATAATCTCGGTGGTAAAAGTATTAGTAAATATGAAGATGATGATATACCTGGAGATGATTGCAGAGCTTCAGAACAGGAATCCTCCGATCCGGAAGACGATGGCGGTGACCTTGACGGTTTTATCGTTTCAGATGAAGCCGTAGAGAATGTAAGTGATGAAGATGAGAGCGACGAAAATGAAGATGAAGATGCAAAGGAAATGAATTCTTCGAGTGTTGTTCAATTGGATAATAGTGCGAACCAGGTCAAGAATCGAAGTAATGATTATCCTGTCAGTTTGGGATCCGAGTCGGATGATGAGGCTACTGGTACTGAGGTTGAAGACAAACAATGCAAACGTAGTACCAATTCAAAATTGTCTAAGAGTGCCAATAAATCACTAGTTTTGAAAGAAAAAAGTATTAGTAATACATCTACTTTATCTACTAAAAACGTTACAGAAGAATCTTTATCTTCTGAGTCTGAGGATGATACAGTAAACTCAGTGATTGAGACAGCCAGTTTAGAAGCTAAATGTGCTAACAACTTAAGATTATTAATAAATAACAATAAAGCAGTACATGATAAAATTTTAAAGAATACAGTATTCAATGTTTCTAGTTCTGATGAAGAAGAATCATCAGATAACGAGGACGAAAAAATAATCCTCCGCAATTCGAAATTATTAAAATGTCTAAATACTAACACAAAATCAAATAAACATAATATGTTGGTGTTAGAACTTTTGAACTCTGAAAGTGCTGAAGATGACGAAAGTGATGATGAGCCTCGTGCAAACAATTTTAAACTGCAAGATAAAAGCGCTAATACTTCAAAACTGTCAACAAGTATAAATAAGTCGATCAAAGAGAAAAGTTTAAACACAAGCTCAAAATCAAATAAAGGTACAACTTCAGGACTGCAACCTTTGAAGCCTGACAGTGATGAAGATGACGAAAGTGATGATGAGCCTCGTGCAAACAAATCTAAACTTCAAGATAAAAGCGCTAATACTTCAAAACTGTCAACAAGTATAAATAAGTCGATCAAAGAGAAAAGTTTAAACACAAGCTCAAAATCAAATAAAGGTACAACTTCAGGACTGCAACCTTTGAAGCCTGACAGTGATGAAGATGACGAAAGTGATGATGAGCCTCGTGCAAACAATTTTAAACTGCAAGATAAAAGCGCTAATACTTCAAAACTGTCAACAAGTATAAATAAGTCGATCAAAGAGAAAAGTTTAAACACAGGCTCAAAATCAAATAAAGGTACAACTTCAGGACTGCAACCTTTGAAGCCTGACAGTGATGAAGATGACGAAAGTGATGATGAGCCTCGTGCAAACAAATCTAAACTGCAAGATAAAAGCGCTAATACTTCAAAACTGTCAACAAGTATGAATAAGTTGATCAAAGAGAAAAGTTTAAACACAAGCTCAAAATCAAATAAAGGTACAACTTTAGGGCTACAACCTTTGAAGCCTGACAGTGATGAAGATGACGAAAGTGATGATGAGCCTCGTGCAAACAAATCTAAACTGCAAGATAAAAGCGCTAATACTTCAAAACTGTCAACAAGTATGAATAAGTCGATCAAAGAGAAAAGTTTAAACACAAGCTCAAAATCAATGAGAAGTAACTTAGACGAAAAAGATGCCGTTGCAAATAAATCTGAAAGCTTTAACGATAAAATAGTGTCCACAATCATCAGTAAATTAGTGAAAGATAACAGTTTAAACATGTCTAAGTCAAGTAAGCAGACTTCGAAATTAAATGATTCAAGTTCAGACGAAGATGAAGATCCAGCGGTAAACAAATCAAAATTAAAAGAAAAAAGCACTAATGATTCGACAACGTCAAAGAGCATTAATAAATCTATTAAAGAAAAGAGTCGAGAATATCCTACGAAAACACCAAAAGATTTTTATGATTTCTCTGACTCTGAAAAATCAACAATAGAAAAAGAACTCTGCAATGAAGAAAATACTGCAAATCTACATTCGTCACAACTCAGTAATAGCGTTAATGTTTCAAAAAAAAATAGTGAGAAAAATGGATCAAAAGGTACAAATTTTTATAATCAAAATTACAAAGAAATCTCAAGGTCGGAATCTGAAGGTTCATGCGAGGATGAAGACAAGAAAATTTCTATGAGCGGTGCTAAAAATAAACTTAATAAGTCTACAGATGCAAACGTGTCTAAAAATATAAATAAATCAAATAGAAGCAAGAGTCTTGGAAATTCCACGAGTATTTCCGCATTCCCAGATAAGAAAGAACCAAAGCCATCAACATCGAATCACATTGCATCGCCTTCTTCTGAATCGGAAGATGGTGAGGATTCTTACCGCGTGATAACAACAAAACCAATAACATCAAAGAAATCTCTTGTAGGTATAGGTTGTAGCACTCCAAAACCTGGTACAAAAGGCAAAAGCATGGAAACTTTTGTTGACAGTAATATCTCTTGTAAATCTATAACTAGTAAACGTAGATCAGGTAGCATGAATGATCTTACAGAATCTAAAAGTATCTTGCACAATGTGAGTACTACTGAAAATGTACCAAACAAGGCTCTACAAAACTTGCCAGCATGGAAATTAATACCATTAAATAAGTCGTTACAGATTGGCGAAACTCCAGTAACGAAATTTTTGAAAAAAGTTAAATTAAATGAGACAGTGCCTCCAATACAAATATCGGATGAATGTAAGGTTTCAAAGAAATCGAAAAAACGGAAATTACACGAGACGTCTGCAGTAAATTCTGTTGACGATAGTTTATTAGTTGGTAAAAAGCATAAAAAGCGACCACGTGTAGAGGATTCGGGTATTATGGAAGACGAGGATACAAAAGAAAATAGAACCGATGAAAATGATCAAAGTGATTTGGTAAATTCGAGGAAAAATAAGGAGAATGCAGAGGAAATGGAGGATCAAACTTCTAAGAAGAAGAAGAAAAAAAAGAATAAGAATATAAGTGGAGAAGAAGCAGAACAAACTTCAGATATGCTCAAAGAACAACCGAAGAAAAGTAAAAACAAAAACAAGTCGCAAGAATTTGAAGTTACCGATCAAGTTGAGCAAGTAAATGCAGATATTAAAAATAGATCTCAAGATTTTGAGACAAATGAACAAGTAAACCAAGAAAAGTTAAGGAAGAAAAAGAAAAAGAGGTTGGACGTTTCTGAGGTAAAGGAAGAAGTTGTTGAGGAAACTGCAGGAAAGAAAAAGAAGAAAAGACTTAATGTTGAATCAAATAAAGAAGTTGTTAAAAAAACGGAAGACAAAAAGAAGAAAAAGAAAAAGTTGGAAAACGTTGAAATGTCCGAGGATGTTGGACTTGAAACCTTAGAAGTTCTTCCACAATCCAAGAAATCAAAGAAATGCCTGGCACGGATAGAAAATCAACCTGAACCAAAGAAAAATCTAAAATCCAACTTAACCAACGAGAGCGACAAACATTCGAAAAAGAAACGTAAAAAGTCAGTCGCCAGCGATGATGACGAAAAACCAGAGACTGTTGGATTTGAAGAAGCTCGGCTTAATGCTTTAGCTGCGATCCAACATGCTGTGGAACTCGCGAAAAGTAAGAAGCAAGCAGCTAAAAGAAAGAATATTGAACAGAATGAAATAGAAACTCTGAATCGACTACCCAGTGATTTATTAGAAAATCTTACGGATGAACCAGTAAGACGTCCTCAAAAACGTCGTAAGCTTTCTAATACTGAAGAAATTTTACCTTCTACATCAATGTTTAGTCCAGGAAAAGGAAAGTCTTTGAATTTACGGGTTGACGATGATTGTAGTTCAATTAGTTCAGTTGGAGGTACTACTCATTTCGAAGTTATTAATTTACAAAAAACAAAAAAGATAACTAAAAAAAGCATGGCTGCTTTAATATTCAGAGAAAAAATGCTCGCCAGAAATCCTAGACTAAAAATGTCTGCCTATCTCACGTACCTTAAAAAAATACAAGCTAAAAATAATGTTTAGATATATTTTTTTATTTGGTTGACAATTTACTGATATTAAGATTATAAGTCTGAAGTTTGATTATCATATTGATACCGATGTTTATTGAAAAATTTTGGCTTTAATATTTTTTTATATATCTATTAATTTTTTATTTAAAATACAGATATTGTTTCAATTTAATAATTTTATCGATAAAAGGTTAATTAAAACGGTATTTAGTTACAATAAAATACCATTATTATATTACATTCCGATATAACGATGCATTACTTTACTATCACAGTTATTATTAATTATTAATAGTTTTCATAATATAAGCAAAAACCGGTTTTTTGGAATTTTTTATTTTTTTTTTAATAGGATTTTTTTTGTTGACAATATAATTTTTTCATGTAACGACCCGTTTTTGAGCTAATTTGACTGGACTAAGTCACTAAAAAATAAAATTCCATGTTGTTTGATACGTAATTATCTACCATAGTGTTAAATTAAATCTTCCAAATGAATCACAATTCGAGAATTTTTTAATGATATTGATATTTTCTTTAATTTTATGTGTAATTAATTCAATGTATCATATAGGTAATGTAATGATTCGTAATACAATATATAATATAATATAATATAATATAAAATAAAATAAAATAAAATAAATAAAATAAAATAAAATATGAAGTACTCAAATTTTTCAAAAAATATTAAGGTAGGAGTGTGCAGTTGATGATTGCTCTTCCAAATAAATATATTTTTAAAAATAAACTTCAGATAAATGTAAGAAACATATTACCGGAATGCTTGCTATATCCGCAACACGTTACTTATTTTATACAGAAAAATCTAAATCAGCGCCAGTATTTTCAACTTACATTATTTTTAATTTATTGATTACATTTGTCGATGAATGGTGTATCGTCTACTATACAAAAATCAACGAATATAATGTTTTTCTCGCAATTGACAATGTGAAGAAAACTTTCTTGTTACTTTCGTCGCTGTCTCTTTTGAAAAGACAAGTGGAAAGAAAAATCCTCTATAACATAAATTTAGGTAAGAACAAATGATAGTTTATTTTTATATATTCCATTACTAGCTACCACTACGTGTGAAGAATAAAATATACCATTGCAGAAGTTAAAATTTACTTACGCAGTGGTAAATCAATTACGATAAAAGACTATTTTCAATTTGTTATTACCTAAAATAAGGTTTTTTTAATATGTTAGTATTTGTTTAATGTAGTAAAAAAAACAGATCTTGTATTACGAATAGCATAAGAATTTCATTGTAAGGGTTAAAATGTGTACATACGTTATTCAAGGATGAAAACAGTAGTTACTGCAAAAGCGAATTTTTGTAATTTTTTTCAAATAATAAATGTATGCAGAAATAAAATAACTGAATGTCATAAAATGATTGAACCTCTTTTTTCATTTCCCTCTTGTGAGTGCATAACGACGAAAAAAGAGCAACTTCGTTTTCCCAATGATATTTTAAATAGGAGTAACTGTAGGTGTGCTTTTTTTCGTCTGCGGTGTCGATACAGTAAAATAGTTTTATTTAAAAACATGTCTCTTTTGATTTAAATAATTATTGTGCAAGGAATAAATATTAGTATCAAACTATTCATGACATGTAATAATGCATCATTCAAATTATATACATACAAAATTTTCGTAAACGACATCAAAATTTACATTGAGATTTGTGAATGAAACAAAATCATGAATGATGAATAAACTCAATAAAACTTAATTTATCAACATAAATAATTTCGCAAATGGCGTAGCTATATAATTACAATCAAATGAATGATTAAAATGCTATTCGCATTTGATAAGAAGGTATTTGTTTTCAAAATCAAATACAGCTGGAAAGTATTTAGATTCGAAAAAAAAAAAAAATAAAATATCTGTGTAATTGAACTCGCATTTCGGGGCTTGTCGTCGGTTATATCAATTGTGTTATATCAATTATATCAATATACGTATTGTGGAAAAATGTAAAGAATGTGGAGTAACATATGAATCATCACTTCACGTTTACAATTTTCGTTAGGTTCAACATTTAATACTCATCTTATTTTACTAAATAAAATAATACATGTAATCTTATCATCATATTATTACGATGAAAATTCTTGCCGTGTAATCAGATTATTATATTAAACAAAATATATATTTAGTTCGAATACATATATTTAATAATTGTATTAAAGCCTACGTATTTAAAACTATTATTCTACGACTATTGACTTGTTTTGTTGAAATTATTCTAATGCATTAATTGAAATTTTATCCCATATATAGTTTGTAAAATTAAGGCAAAAAACATCGATCAATTATGCGTCAATGGATTAATATTTATTTATTTTTATATTGTATATTTATACATATACACATGTGATTTTATAATTCATATATTTAATTATTATTATTTAATATTACTTATACATCTATTTTATATATTTACTATGTATGAAGTTTGATTTCATTATTTGTTTGATTGTATAATAGGTATAATATGCACATTATTTTTATACAATTTCAATATAATTAATCAAATCTTGTTAGACAAAAAATTTTTTTTTATTTAAATCATCTTTATTTTTAAAAATATATTTATAATCGCTAAATCAACAAAAATTTATATTATTTATTCACACACCTTATGCGAAAAATTTGTTTTTGAATCTCTATTGCTATATACATATATCAATATTTGAATACGCTATCTGATTTCATTTGAAGCAGGTGTCGTATATGAATGAATATTAATAAACAAATTAATTTAGCCATTATTAAGTGAAATCATGCTATTTTTATGCTATTATTGCCTATTTCTATGTGGAAATAACTAATTTTATATAATATAATTTATCTAATAAGAATAATAAAATTTCTTTATTAATTCCGATGATAAAATTATAATACATTTGTTAATCAATTGAGAGTAAACTTATATGATATACGTAGCAATCAAATAATTGATATACCAGTAGTTACACGTTGTTGTAAATTATGTATTTATTTTGCTTTAAATTATTCCACGATAGATCTAGGATAATTTACATAATTTTATATTCTGGAAACGATTATATTAATAATTAGTCAGGTGCATATTCTATTTTAGTTACATTTTATATTTATTTAATATTAATATAGTGTTTAAACTGATTTTATATTAACAAAAAATATTTTCCACGACATTTACAAATTAGCGGCTTTGAATATCGGATTGTTTTATTAAATTTAAATTAATTTTTTAGAGGCCTGCGATGGCTCGGTCAGTTAGGGCATCGGGTTCGTAATCTAGAGGTCCCAAATTCGATTCCCGGCCCGGCCGATTGATAAAACCACCACTGTGGAATGAATTTTCAACAAGTGCTTTCTTAACAAAGACATTTTATGCTGCCTCCGTCGCTGATTAGTACAGACTTGGGAGCATAAATAGAGCGACGTTAAAATAATAATAAAAAAATTGATTTTCCGACCCAATACTTGATTACTTATGTTTAAGTCTTGAATTTATGCATATTTTTCTGTTAATAATAGCAAAACCGTTCTCGACACGTATTTATTTATTTTCGGGGTCACTCGTTTCAAATTTGAAGTCGTCATTCAACAAGTCAAACTGACAGACACGTTTTTGAAAATTCGATGATTTCTCTAGATATATTTAAAGGCCGACACTTTCAATTCTGCATTGTATAATATTAATATTTACTATTTATAACAATTCAAATAACTATTATTAAAAATAAAATAAAAAAGAAAATATAGACTAAGTAATTCTGATGAAGCATCGCTTTCTCTATTATACTTTAAGAATCTAAAACTATGATCTACACCGCTGAAGCCTTAGGATGAATTAATAAAAATTCCAAATACATAATTGTTAAAATTTTATAGTACAATGCGAGATACAATGTTTAGATAAAACATTAATAAGTATGCAAAAATTATTTCATATTCACACGACGACAATAAAAAGATCTGAGGTATAAATACAGAAAACTGTGAAAATTCAGATGGGAATATATTCTTTCCACTGCTAATGAAAGGATTATAAGGATTATAGGTTAAAAAGTACAGATGTAGAAGAATCAATTAAACCATGTATAATGACCGATAATTTCGGACTGGGAAACAAAATGTTTGTATAGTGGCCAACTACTGGTACATCGAAGTCTTTAATATTTTATTAATTTATTCAAAATAGAATCAACATATTTTATGTTTATAACAGATTTGATCATCAGATTTACGTGCCGTGATTTTACATTACTATGGTGGCTCAGTAACAGTACATTTAATGTATATAATGTTAATATAACGATTCAATTTTTATTATTTATAATGTAATCAATATTACTGTATAGTAATATCAGAGCAACTTCTAAACCATTCTTGAGGTCCACAACCAAGTTTTTCAGTACCATTTACGCAAACGCCCCAATTGTTAGCAGCCCTGTAGTGCCACCTGAAGCTGCAATGTTCACAAGAAAGATCTTCGGGTAAAAGTACATCGATAACATGGTCACCCAATTTACCAGGTGGTACGATGTACTCGCTCGATCCATCAGCAAGTTTAACAGGGTGAGCTGCAAAACATTCCTCGGTCTCCAAGTTATTTGAACCATCGAGTGGGCAAATCGCGAACTCAAAGTGACCCAAGTGGTTTGCACTTATGTCCACTGTCACGGTAATAGGTTCGCCGATCTTGTAACTGTTAAACATGTTTTAAAATTAAATTCTTTTAAAATGTATAAGAGGATGTTATATACAAAATTATCGCGACTAACTAGGAGAGAACACGGCCTTCGGATCACGGATCTTAACCAAACTCTAGCTAGGATATGTTTGTAATATAAAAGTATGAGTAAAGCCACATTTTTAGACCCCTGTTGAAAAGACCTTATAAAATCCGATAAAATAATGGCACATTGAATCGGGATGCCGATAAAAATTTTATAGTAATATATCGGGCGATTTCTTTTTTATCGGTACCTATAATGAAATCCTCACAGCTACGAATCACAAGTTCCGAAATTTAGTTTTTATAAGTTTTACCTGGTAAAAGATATATCAGTTTCTATGAGACTAATAAATTTATAGGCTTTTATAGAGATATGCTCATTTAATTATTTATAGAAATCTATTCACTTTACCAATATGAATTCAGAATCGGCATATATCGTAATAATTTGATTGAAAAATTATAAGCCTATATAGAAGTTTTACTACATGAATTACACAAGTGCATCCAAGAAAATATTAATCGGGTTCTATAATAAAAGAAATGACTATGAAAAGATTATAGTTCATACACATTTCCCGATAAAAAATTTAATAAGTTCTTATCATGGAAATACTGTATATGTTTATATCTTTTTTTGCTTTTTAATAGTAGGTTTATAATTCGATTCTATAAGGAATTCCGGGTGCAAAAACCTCATGCCATACTATACAATAAATGCTTATAGTATTTTATAAGATAAACCTCACAAAAGAAAAAAAAATTTTATAGTACAATATGATGACCAACAAAATAAATGGGCGGTTCGTTTACCGGATCGTATGAGCTGAGACATCCATAAATACAATCTTAATCAAATCGCTAATCGCGTTCAACCAGGCATTTCCGTATTTATTATTTATAACAAATAGGCATGTATCGGGTTTTCGAGTATTTGACGCATTCGTGTGCATTGAATTAATAAGGTTCTATAAGGCTTTTCACTATATTGTCCACTAACAGCTATCGGTGTCTACCGTTAAATTCCATAATTTTAAACCAACCAATACAGTTCTTTTATAAGGTTCTACGAGGATCGACGCATGTATTAGGCATACGACCTATCGGGTACTAACGGCTGCGCCAGCAATAACAAATCTTAATCAAATCGCTAATCGCATTCTACCAGGCAATTCCATATTTATTATTTATAACAAATAGGCATGTATCGGGTTTTCGAGTATTTGACGTATTCGTGTGCATTGAATTGATAAGGTTCTATAAGGCTTTTCACTATATTGTCCACTAACAGCTATCGGTGTCTACCGTTAAATTCCATAATTTTAAACCAACCAATACAGTTCTTTTATAAGGTTTTACGAGGATCGACGCATGTATTGGGCATACGATCTATTCGTTACTACCGGCTGCGCCAGTAATAACAAATCTTAATCAAATTGCTAATCCCATTCTACCAGGCAATTCCGTATTTATTATTTATACCAAATAGGCATGTATCCGGTTTTCGACAGTTTGACGTCTTTATAAGGTTTTACGAGGTTCGACGCATGTAAGGGACAGACGGACTATCGGGTTGTATCGGCTGCGCCAACAATAATACGAATTACATAAGTATACTTAATTTATTAATGCTGCAGCGATACTCGTGTGACACTTTCATGTATTCTTAGTTTTGTAACCTTTAGTTATAAATGTTTTTCATTGTTATTCTTCATGAAAGTAAAGATAGTGGTTTTCTACAGTGAGCTAGTAATAAACACGAACCCAGACGGAAATTTATTTTTCCAGAAAGAGCTAAGAAAAGCTAATAAATTATATAATCAATTTATAATATGCAGATTTTGGACTCTGTTAATATTTAGTTAGAATTTATAACTTTTATTAGTTCTTCTTAGCTTTTGCTAGATTTTATTAGCTTTTAGGTTTTTTTCAAAAGTAAAAGAAATGTGCGAGTTTAAAAAAGCTAATAACTACTAATAACTTTTTTAAATTATTATACACAGTAAATAAGTATTTAGAATTTTTATGAATATTTACCAATAGCAATCTTTTATTAATAGCTTTTGTTTTTTTGCATACATCACTTAGAAACAGCTAAAAACAGTTAAATATAGGAAAATGCAACAGTTACTATTAGTGTCATTTTATCGTTTTTCACGATATTTTCGAAATACAAAAATCTAATAAAACCTAATAAAGCTTAGAAATATTTACGAAATTTTAAAAACAATTAAAAAAATCTTATAAACATCACCAAATTTTTTAAACTATTACTACAGTCCAAAATCCGCACTTTATAAAGTGTTATGAAAATCTAATAAAAGCTAATAACTTTTATTAAGTATTTATAAACATTATTCGCATATGATTATATCCGCTAGGGAAAGAAATATTAAATTTAATTTTCAATAAAGTAATCCAATTTTGTTAATCTTTTATATGATTCGATGATTCATGTTAACATTGAAAATAATTCAAAATTTGTTACGGAATTGGTATGTATTCTTTATTTAGCATTCTCTTGTAATAAAGTTTATACTTCATTATTTTTCTAATATGAAAACATATTAACCTATTTTTAGAAAAAATATTTCAATTATCCAATATTTCTATGTGTTCTTAGTAACACCAAAGCCACTTGAGAAATACAAATTTCGCGCCAAAAATGTAATCGACAATTCCGTGTTTATTGTAATACTAAACCGCTCATTTATGTGACAATCCTGATTAAACCCTATAAACGAACCACATAGGTTGCTTGACAATATTAGAATATACCGGTAGATTCGGATAAATAATGCTCGACTTTATAGTGAAATGTCCTATTCAACCCGATAAATTGCAATCATGAAAAATCATTAATTATTTGTAATGCAGATACATGCCTATTCGTTGTAAATAGAAAATACAGCAATACCTCATATAAAATACGATAAACGATTCAATAGCGGTTGCTTCAACGACAGGCGCCCACGTGAAAAAAATTTATAAAGTTTTTATAAAAATTGTATAAAATGAATTGACGATAGAGAAAAAAGCCAACTTCAGTTTGACATCTAACCAACTTCAGTTTAATGTCTTATTCCCGTGAGCTTCGTGCAGCGCGAAACGTTTGCCGTCGTATTTTACTTAATCAAGCAGTTTACCAATAAATTCGTCGCGGAAGTCGTACTTTTAACCTAGATATATGTGGTGCGTCAATTGACAGCATGGAATATTATCGATTTTGAGAATTTAAAATTCAGTCTCGGTGAGGGGAGAGCCGGAATATTGAGACCTGAAGATTCAACTCCGTCTACACTTTTGATCAGATAAGTCCTCCTTTCTCTTGATTTTTAAAAACTTAGCGATTGAGTACATTAGATACTTTGTGTTTTTGTAATATTTTTGTTGCAGGAAAGACGATTTTAAAGGTACGATCAACAGCTTCTCCGTGCGTAGAAGCGTCGGTACGAGTCACCCATCTCCACCGCTGCCAGCTGATGAATTTTGCAGTCCTGTTTTTAAGGTTATATATGTTTATTCCCAAAACTTTAACATTTAAGTTTTGCAAAATTTTTCCCAATTTTCACAAACTTTTCCCAAGTTGCGCAATACGTTTCCCAAAGTTCACAAACTTTTCCCATCCTATAAAATACCGTAAAAAAATCTTAAAACTTATCTCGAACGTTTTTAATTACTTTATTATTTATCTTTTTCTATTTTAAAATGTTTCAAATTATATTGAGCCTAAAGTGACCGCGTTTTTGTATGTAAATTCCTTTAAAATGTGCTTTAAAGTGTGGTATTTATTTAAAAATTTAAAAAAAATATATTTTTTATAAAAGCCAATCTTATATAAAAATAAATAAAAAAAATTTTATAAAGTTTCTATAAGACCAATTTTTTATACAAATTGTATACAATCCATTTTATACAATTTTTATAAAAACTTTATAAATTTTTTTTACGTGGGCGTAACCGATAAGATCCTGTAATCAAACCGCTGATTTATGTGACAATACTGATTAAACCCTATAAACGAACCACATAGGTTGCTTGACAATATTAGAATATACCGGTAGATTCGGATAAATAATGCTCGACTTTATAGTGAAATGTCCTATTCAACCCGATAAGTTGCAATCATGAAAAATCTATAATTATTTGTAATCCAGGTACATGCCTATTCGTTGTAAATAGTAAATACATCAATACCTCATAAAATACGATAAACGATTCAATAGCGGTTGCTTCTACGACAGGCGTAACCGATAAGATCCTGTAATCAAACCGCTGATTTATGTGACAATACTGATTAAACCCTATAAACGAACCACATAGGTTGCTTGACAATATTAGAATATACCGGTAGATTCGGATAAATAATGCTCGACTTTATAGTGAAATGTCCTATTCAACCCGATAAGTTGCAATCATGAAAAATCTATAATTATTTGTAATCCAGGTACATGCCTATTCGTTGTAAATAGTAAATACATCAATACCTCATAAAATACGATAAACGATTCAATAGCGGTTGCTTCTACGACAGGCGTAACCGATAAGATCCTGTAATCAAACCGCTGATTTATGTGACAATACTGATTAAACCCTATAAACGAACCACATAGGTTGCTTGACAATATTAGAATATACCGGTAGATTCGGATAAATAATGCTCGACTTTATAGTGAAATGTCCTTTTCAACCCGATAAATTTCAATAATGAAAAATCATTAATTATTTGTAATGCAGATACATGCCTATTCGTTGTAAATAGTAAATACAGCAGTACCTCATAAAATGCGATAAGCGATTCAATAGCGGTTACTTTTTGACTGGCAAAGCCAGGTACGATGCGTTAGGCAAGCCGCCCATTTCATGCGTCGATCGTCATAAATCCCTATAATGTTACCAGGTAAGTTGTTATATAATATTGAAATATGCTGGTAAGGTCATATAGCCGTTACTTGGCGTTATTGTGAAACGCCCTATTTAACCTTATATTTTTGTATGCTCTATAAGACAATAACTGTTAAAATCCCGATAGAAATCCACTTGTTAAGAATATATCATTTTGTATTACCTGAAATAGAACTATAGATAATTCATTCATGTTCGGGTTTTTCATTATAAAATACTATAAGCTTTAGAGTGAAAAAGCATTGATATATAAGTACGTGAAAGGTGGCAAATCCTTATAATGCCCGGTAAATATAAATACAAAATATTTAAATATAAATGTGTACCCGATATACTCCGATAAACTATTTTATGCTCTTTTATGTTACACGTTTATTCCTATAAAACCTTATAAACAAATTTATTTTTATCGCATTTTATGAGGTGTTCATTATGAAGCCTATAGTTATAAGCTTATTCATTCCGATTCGTATTAAATAATGTATAGCATTCTATCGCAAACTCCGGGTGCAAAAGCCACATGAAGTACGATAAAAAATTTTTTTTTATAGTTTTATATGAGGTTTTTTCAACAGGGACCCTAACGGGTTAATTTACCCAAGTTATAGTAGCTAGCTAAAGCCCATTTGGTAAAAAATTGCTTCTACTTTGATTGCTTATAACTCGGAAACAAAAAAGAAAGAATTTTATTCTCCAATTAAAAAAAAAATTGATAATATTATCAAAATATATGAAAAATTAATTTTTCAAAAATGGAAAATTGTTTTTAAAACAACAATTATTTAGGGGAAATAACCAAAGTCTTTTCCCGAATTCGGAAAATAAAAAGCAAACTACACACACACACATCCATACAAACATTTTCTAAAAACACGTGATTTCGACTCCTGGCATGTTAAAACATACTTATAACATGTTTTAGCGAGTCGAAAAATTTTAGTATTATAAAGCTTTCTCTATGACATAGCTTTTTTCGATTTCAACACTAGCTGGTCCCCTTAAGTTTCGTGAACGGAAGGCCGTGGTCTCTCCTAGTAAGTACTTTTTATTTTTTTAAATTAACATTGTATATTAAAATTTGAGAAAAATCACGCAAGTATTATAGTTTACAAATTTGATTGATTATAAAATTTTCGTCACTCTCAACTTATATTTAAAAAGTGTTGCTTACATTTTAACATAAAATATTAATTTTTGAAGAAACCGTACACTTTTTTATCATGTTAATTTTAATGAGGTGCCATACTCAATTTTTAATCCTCTGTACCTTATCAATGTTGACCATTTGAGGGGAACATTTTTCCAAACAAATATGGTTTCTTCCATGTTTTTTATTTATTGATCAATAATTGTTAACATCGATAACAACAAGTGATAGGTCATATAACTATTTAAGTGTTTAAATTCGAAGAGTTGATTTATTAATAATCTATCCATCATCATGTACCATATTTTAGAGAAGAATATAAATTAGTTTTTGAGTACTTTCTTACAAAAATTTGTAATTATTTTCTTACAGTATTAGATTATGTTCAGCAACGTGAAATTTATTTTTAAATTTTTGTTAAAGAATCTCTTAAAAATTAATGCATAGTTCTGCCTAAAATCTAAAACACATGTTGGTTATTAATAAAGAAAGCGAGTACTCATAGAATTCAATTAATTAGTGCTGTTTTTTAATCATCTAATTTTTTAAAAATTTGTAAGATTTCGTATAACTTTGATTTACAAATTCCTTCAAGTATTGAATCGGCTATACATATAGATTATATCCATATTTTTTATTCTCTTTGCTCATCACCCCGTATGCCCATTATTAAACGGGTTTTTACAGGGACACCCCTACCACCTATGTGTGGGGGTGAAGACATTCCAATTTTCCCATCCCGATCCCCACCGTCTCGCATTCGCCCGGGGAAAAGGGAAAACCTCGTAGGAAAACCTTCCCTGAGACGGCCGGTGTACTGAAACATTCTGTTTAGATGTTTAGGTCACCTTGCGTAGGCCTTGACACCGAAACCGAATGTTCCACACCTTCCGCTCACGTTGTGAAGTGTGGAAAAACACCTAACCGATCCCGAAAGCCGCACAAGAATGGTGTCACCCATCCAAGTGCCAATCGCACTCAGTGCTGCTTAACTTTCGTGATCGGCCGAGGTGATTTTCCGCCACTCCGCCACCGTGTCGGTTCAGATTATATCCATATATTTTTATTAATATATTACGTTGTTAAAAATTATTGATAATGTTGAAACTGTTAAAAAAAATTACTATATTTACTTAAAATTAACCTCTAGTTATAATACAAAAGATACTTAACTAGAAAATGTTTAAAGTGGGTAAATTTACTCCTTTAAAAGTAGTTAATAAATAGATAGTTGTAATTTATTACCTTTAATGATGTAAAATAGTGATACATGTCGTAACCGAGTACACTCAATAAAACTTGACAAGCAATTTTACATAGTCAAATTAGATAAATCTAATTTACTTAGATCTAATTTTTCTATCGATCGAATAATAGGTTGTTCTAAAAATAGACATGTGAGTCTGTCGTCAAGTAACCCATTCAAATGATGCCGTTATGAGAGTAACCGATTATGTGATAAATCAAACTAAATGATTAACATGAAAAGAAACACAATGTTCTTTTTACTAAAACTATGAAGCAACTATCATATTGTTATTTACATTTACCTTTTCACAATGGTACCAGTTCCATAATATCCTCCATTTTCGTTATTTCTTGGTTGAGGATCGCGGTAGTCGTCTCCGCAAGGACCGCATTTGCCTCCGTTTTGTATTTTTATCTAAAGTTTTGTTGAATTATAGTATATTTTGAAAACTTCTTTCGCTTCACGATTTCGATTCTTTTATAGTGTGTACATTTAAGTTAAGGAGATGTAAACCCATTAAAACAGAATCACTATTTATTTTTTCTCAAGCGAACAGTATACTTTATCAAAAAAACGCTCTGTAACGGTGTTGTATTTACATTAAAGATAGTCTATGAATTTTTGCAAATTTTTTTATCAATAAATCAACGAGATTTTTGAGCAGCCGTGCAGCATTGTTTTTAGCTATATGTTACTGACCAAATAATTATTTTGAAAAAATCGCTCTGTAACGGTATTCTATTTGCTTTCAACATTATCTGTAAATTTTTTCAAATTTTTAATTCCATTAGTTTTTAAAATTTTTGGGATTTTAGAGGTAGATTTCTGTAATTTGGGTATCCTTTGAAAAATGTAGTTTGTCAAAGTTTTGACCTTAAGGGGATATCAAATTTGTTATGTTATTCTTTGAGCCCTTTACTAATTCAAAAGTATTGTTTTGAAAATCACGAAAGAAGTTAAACCATTAGTAAAAAAATCTACAATTCTGCAAAATTTCAAGGCGATTGATGGACTAGTTCGTGAGATCAATTTATTGTTTTATAAATGTAAAATTCCCTTTTCTATAATACCTAACATTTTTTTAAATAATTTATCTCATTAATTATTCCACAAATCACTCTAATACTTTTAGCACAATTGTAATTTATACAAAGCGCAATGTATTCATATTTTTCCTTAAATTTTAATAAAAATATTAATTTTTGTAAAAGCAGTGCTACTTAGGTAAGAATTAAAAGCGCGAGAAATTGGAATTGCTACTTGTGTTTGACGCCCCTCAAAGATTCATAAGGAACAAATAAAAGAGACTTTTTCCAAGATTTTTTCGGAGCTAATGACTATGATACTTACGAAATTCAACAAGGCCGAGTTCATAAAAAAGCTTGCACTGTGAGAAATGAAAGAAAAATGATGCAAATAATCTATTTGTTTAAAAAATTGTAATGATCACATTCTTAACTCTACAAACTAGCCGATAAAAATGATAAAAAAACTCCAAATTATATAAAACTCGGTTGACAAAATTCATTAAATCACGCGTACTTATACTTTATATGCACGAAATTAAACAAAAATCGAAATCGTGATTCCAAACGAAATATTAGAAATGTAATGTGTACCTGTGAAAAGTATGTGTTTTTGTTATTGAAAAATACTTACTTGTAGTCCACCACAGAAATTCGCATTATCAGTCCAATTTGGCGGTGTGTCAAAACCTTTTCTCCATGCGCTCGATCGATTTACTGGATCCATAAGTTTACCATGACCATAAATTTCATGCAATCCAATAATAATTAAGAATATTCGAATAAATCCATACTTAATAAGGGACCGCATGTTTATATTACAAATCGTCTACCTATATAAATATCAAGATCGAGTATGTTTTACGTTGTTGATTAAGAAAATAACTGACCATTTGGCATTAATCCCAATGTTTTCATACTGTTTTAAGATAATGTACATTTTAAGATTACATGTACGATAATACTTTATTGGTAAACCAATAAATTTGATATTTGCGATTGATCATTGCAGTATTGTTTAATACACTTTGTAGAATTGATATTACTGCAGGCATTTCACTTTTTGGAACTGATTAGATGTATAATACGTACAGATTAATAATTACAATTTTTTCGAATCTAATACATATTACTTTCGTTTTAAAATAATTATTTCAACTAAAAATTCTTGAGTAAGTATCTGTAGTTGCAACTATATTATAAAACAATCCGTAATTTGTATTTGTATTGTTTATGTTATATCGGATTAATTGCAAAATTAATTATTGTAAAAATGTAGTACGCAGAATAGCTTATCGATCATTGGTACTTTAATTGATACAGAATTTAATCAACAAACACGATAACAAGTATTAATGACAGTTGAGCTACATCATATGTTTCTCTTAGAAGGTGTGACACGTTGACGCAAATGTTTCGCATTGTTCTAAATTACCAAGTGACCAATAAATTTTTATGTTATCGATAGGTAAATAAAATTGATGCTTAATTACGCTTAAAAATATTTGTCTTTCTCTGTACGCGCAGTCATTAAAAGAAACAAAAGTGTATTCAATTGAAAAGTAATTGCTTATGTTCAACATATATAAATTTTTATTGATTAAACTTTTCATGAAACATAACTTTTCGTAAAACATAACAATTCCCAACGATTGCACAACTAAAAGATAACTCAGACTATGTCGGTGATAAGTAATTTAAATGAAGTAAAACACAAATTTATATAAACAAAACAATATTTAATTATTTACAATAACAAAGGTAGAATATAATGATCAACAACAAAAACAACACTCCTTGTAAAAATCTTTCTTTTTTTTACAAAATAGCGATGTCAGAGCAGCTTCTAAATTGTTCTTGTGGTCCGCAGCCAAGTTTACCAGTACCATCGGAGCACCTACCCCAGCTGTTTCCGGTTTTGTAATGCCATCTGAAGGTGCAGTGTTCGCAAGTCAAACCAGGTGGAAGTACGACATCGATGGTATGGTCACCATTGCCGCTTCCGACAATCGGGTACTTGTCAGAACCATTGGCAAGTTTAACTGGGTATTTAGCGAAGCATTCTTCGGTTTCGATGTCCTTTGGCCCTCTAAGTGGGCATACTGCGAATTCGAAGTAGCCAAGGTGACTCGCGCTCAAGTTTACGGTAATTCTGATGCGCTCGCCTTTTTGGTACCTATGTGTGTTAAGAAATAATCGTTTATTTCTATAGTTATGTATAGACAGGTCATGGGATTACATTATCGAGTAAATTAGTTTTTTTTGTTGACACGGAAAAACAGTTTCTACTAAAAATTACTCTTTTATTGAGTTACTGAAATGCAGACTAGATTAATTATAAAAATTTGATATAGTAAAAAATAAAAAAATAAAAAATAGTAATTTAACAATCTTTACTACAACTTTCTTCCCCCTGTACCAAAACATCAAATCATTTTGACTTTTGAATCAAAAGTTAGATATGCTTCAACGAGTTTTATAACAAATATTAATAATCTTAGTAAAGATTAATATTAATAAACTGCGCACATACCTTTTAACAATGGTACCAGTGCCATAATATCCTCCGTTTTCATTTTTCCTGGGTTGAGCGTCACGGTAATTGTCTCCGCAAGGACCGCACTTGCCACCGTTCGACTGCTGGATCTAACGATTTAAATTACAATTGAAATATATGAGCAAAACTTAAACTTAACAATATAACCCATACAACTAAGATATAACTTACACCAAATCCACCGCAGAAATTCTCATTATCGGTATAATTTGGCGGGGTGTTGAATCCCTTCCTCCACGCGCTCGACCGATTCACCGGATCCATAAGTTTACCATGACCGTGGATCTCTTGGAAGGCAACGAGTACAAGTGCCAAAACGAGAAGAAACTTAACCGCCATGACTTGTAGTATAGTATAGTAGACTGGATTTTACGAAACGCGGAAGACTCTAATGAACTACCGTAGATATTCCAATTTTCCCGAATATATATCGATCTTTTTATACTACGGATCTTTCTGTTTGCCGAGCAAATCGTTTGCTTCCTTAAACGGCGAAATATTTGCATGCGTAGTGTTTGACATGTGACGTATACCGACGATACCTCAAGGTGTGTAAAATTTCTACGTCAAATATCATAATTTATTTGCTCGTGGAATTGTTTACGTATATGATTTTTTAAAATGTTTGCGGAAACGTGCCACTTATTTCTATCAATGAAACTTTGTAATACGTAATTATACCGAATTTTAGTTTCCTTTGCTTTTCGTTTTCATTTTCTTCGTTAAATTTGACATCGATTAATGTGTCTGGGTTTACATTGTCGAATATGCGATGAATTCATTTTTTCTCTTCGGAAAGTTAACATTTAAGAAATAGTATCTCAAAACGAAATCTCAAAAAATTAATTATTATGTATTAATAAATTCAAAATTTCTCGAGTGCAAATAGTATGTAAAATTCTTTAAAAATTTTCGCTTATCAGATATAATTTACATTATGTAAACTATGCTAATTAATCCATTAACGGTTGGCTCGATTATTTAGTTTTAGATAATAATTGTAAATAGTCGTCGAAAATTAAAATAATAAAGATCATAATTTGAAAGCCCATTCATAAGATGAATTTATTGTATAGGCGTTATATAACCACTATTATATTAAACGGTTCTTGAATTATTTAAATTATTATCTCTAGTAAAAATATTCAAGGGTTACTCGTGAATCCATCACTAATTTTTTTTTTCTAGTATTAGTTGTTTAAAACTATATACTAATGCGTATAATAATTTAACAGTGCTCGAAAATCGTTAAGATCTAATTTTTGCTTATAGATCCATGTACGAGTTTCGTAGAAAACTGGGGTAAAGCTCCGGCAAATATATCTGAGTTACTAAGTAGCATCATTGATAAAACGAAACTATTTTTTTATGCTTTTTATATGCTCCCGGATCGGTGCTAATCAGTAGCGAAGGCATGCTATGTCTAAAAAGGAACTACAAAAATTAATAAAAATATTTTTAATAGCAAATAATATATGCATATCTGCATTCCGTGAATCTTGATAGAACCAAAAAAAATTTGTTTTTTTAGAGATTGTATTATATGTATATTTAAATCTTGGAATTATTCATTTTTAAATTGCATCTTTATTTAAGATTAGTTATTTATTAAATACCATTTACATATTCCTATCTGAAAGGCATCCTATAGAGGCAAACATGGTTGCCTGTACATAGGGATAGCACGTAGATAAACATTAATACTACAAAATTAAAACTATAAAATTAAAACTTAAAACTTAAAACTACATAAACAGCAACATAATACAATCAACGCTATATCATATCATTATACTTTTTCATAGAACTGCATTCTACAGTGTGATAATTTATACATAAAGTTTAAAAATTTGTACGATTTTTTTGGTTTAAATCTTTTTAAAACAGGAAAGTGGCGGTCTAACAGTTGCACCATCGATCCCTGCTAGAAATCACAACTTTTTAGGTAGTTATTAGCTAATTTTGACGAAGTCAGCTAACTATTAGCTACCAAACAAGTCATACATATCGGCTAAAAAACTTTGGATTTTTAAGTAACAATTTAACTAATTGTCGGGTGAAAATTATATTAAACTATTTGTACAAAAATAAATAATTTCATTTACTTTATAGAATTTTAATAATACAATTTTATCAAATGAGAATATTTTATACTAATTTATACGTATACAAATAATATTAATATATAATTTTATAAATATGCCAATTTTGATGTATTTTTTTACTATGTTCATATTCTTTAAGTAATTAGTCGATAAAATTTAGCTAATTAATAATTAAATTTTAGTTATTTCAGTTACTTAATTTTTAACTTTGTAACTAAAAAAGGTTAGTTAAATTTGAGATTACTTAAAATCGAATATATTAGTTGACACTAAGTGGAATTACCTAATTATAACTTTCGTTTATCACTGTTAAGTTAAAGATACGTAAAATAACAAATAATAGTAACAATTTTTATTGCAGATTATTGCAAATCCGCTTTAAAAGATATTTGTCCCTTATAGGGCTAGGATGACGCTTTAAATGACGGTTTAGTTGTAAGAAATTATGAACTATCAAGATTTTTCATATCTCAGCTCCTTATAGGGGGTTCCATACTCAATTTTTGATGATTAATTAATAAAAAAGCAGAACAGTATGTGAAAAAATAAGAGAAGAGGCGCCTTCGTTTATTGACAATCTAACTGTGTGCTGAATTTCAGATTAAAATTATATTGCGTTTTTGAGAATAGTCTTACCAAAAATCTGAACCTAACCTCAACGAGGTGAAAATATTTGATATTTTTGGTAAGACTTTTCTCAAAAACGCAATATAATTTTCATCTGAAATTCAGCACACAGTTAGATTATCAATAAACAAAGGCGCCTCTTCTCTTATCTTTTCACATACTGTTTTATTTACAAATTTATTACTAATAATCGCGATTGCCGGTAAGGTAGGGAGGATAAATATTGACTATGGCACCCCGTTAATGATAAGATTGGTCATTTTGCATCGATGACCGGTATATAGAAATATTTTACAATGAACATTATGACGTTCATATTTAATTTTTTATTATATTGTATTTACATTATATACATTATAAGATAATAAAGAAAAGATATTCAATTGGGTAGGTAGATGACGCGTAAAACTTAATTTTTGGGAAAACGTAATTTCACTTTTTACAATCGATCGAGTGTAACAATATTAACTATAAAATGAATACAATAAAACTTGCGAAAATTGTAAATCGAATTATATGTGCTAATATGAAAGTTAATATTTATTGAACGTGTGCATATCGATCAGATAATACAATTAAAAATTCTGAAATTCATTTGTTGGTTTCAATGATAAAATTACACAGTACATTTAGTTGACGTAGTACATCATCTTTATTATCGTTATATACATTGTTAAAAAAATAAATAATTTTCATGTTTTATTAGGTACAAAGTTTTCCTTAAACAATTAATCAGTGTGTCGAAATTATGACACAAGTGCATTCACTTATCAAAAACGCATAATGAAACTACTGACACAGTACTCAACGTGTCGTTTACCTCTTCGATTCCCATAATGCATGTATGCAGTTTAGTATTATTTTTAACAATATTAATGAAATATTGTTACTCAAGTCAATGATTACGCTTCTACAAGAAAGAAAAACACTGCACACATTGTCTTAATGAAAAAAATATCTACTGCGTCCATCATTAGTAACGAGTTACGCGAATGACAAAAATCCGGTGGATGTACCAGTTGTTCAGTTAATTCATATGTGACTAAACGTATCAGTAAATAGTAATGTCGGAACAACTTCTGAAGGTCTCTTGATCGCCACATCCAAGGCGACCCTCGCCAGTCTTGGGGTTACAGAATCCCCAGTTGTTACCACATCGGTAGTGCCACCTTAGTACGCAACGCTTGCACTTCAAACTTTTGGGCAATATCACTTTAATGTTAACGTCACCACTAAGATTACCCACGTGATATTTGTCAGTTACTTTTCCCTCCCTGTTGATCAATTTCAAGGGATGCTTGTCGAAACATTCCTCGGTTTCGATGTCGTTTGCGTGGTTCAGCTTACAGATCGAGAATTGGAAGTATCCTTTATGATTGGTGCTCAGATCGACCAGGACATTGATCGTCTTGCCAGCTTGGTATCTGTAACATAAATATTTATTTTTTAAGATGTGATATATTATTGTGTATATATATTTTACTTATTCAATTGTTAATTTTTTAAATATTTATTTTTATAGTAAAATTATTGTTCGTAACTGTTGTCAGTTTTAAGCAAGATAATGTAGCAAATATCTTAATCCGAATGATGAGGTTAATAATATTTAAAGTTTAGCTAATTATTAGAATTAATAGCGTGATTCTTACTTTCTTACAACGTGACCCTTTCCATAAAAGCCTCCGTTCTCATTTTTCCTTGGTACCGCGTCGCTGTAATTGTCACCGCAGGGTCCGCATTTACCACCATTTTCTTGGTGCTGAACCTGCAAAAAGCATTTATTATAAATACTAGATATAAAGTATAAAAATCAGATCTATTTAAATTAAAAGCTTGTACGATATTTATTATGATTTTTTTTACATCAAACTTAAACGAATATACTAAACGATACATCAAGTTTACTTATGATATTATTATTACTTATAAAAATATATTTACTTTATTTAAACTATATTTATGACGAATTAAAGATTAAAACATTCTTAAAATCTTACGCTTATTCCTCCGCAAAAATTCTCGTTATCCTCGTCATTTCTAGGTGCATCGTCGTAAGTCGAGAGCCTCCAAACACTCGATCGATTTATCGGATCCAACATTTTTCCGTGGCCCCGAACATTTTCGAAAGTAACGATGAAAACGGCAAAAATTGTGCAGAGCTTAACCAACGACATTTTTCGGCGATTTTATTTCCCGCGGATAGCGATTAATATACTACGTTTCAATCGAATTAACCGGATTCCAATTTATACCCGTGCAAAGAATTTTTATAAATTATAAATTCGGATATAAAATAAGCGTGATGTTGATTTAATGATATTATTAATAATAGAACAGTTGGAACTCACCGACAGTTAGACATGTTTCATTATTTAAAGATGAAACGCGCAAAAAAAAAGGATTCATCTAGAGATATTTTTTTGATATAGTGTATGATAATATATATTTAATGACTATTATAAGATAACTATTACAAGATTGTCAAATTAAACACTTGTATTTGCTTTGAACATAATATATTTTATTCCTTTGTTAACATTTTTCTTTTTTATATAACGCTCTTTCAGCGTATTAATTTCATTTGCGTAATACTGTTTATATGCGTACATAATTAACGTTAAATATTGTAGTAATGTTGGGTAGTTTAATAATTATTTATATAAGTGTTATTAGTTCGGTAAATAATTAAAAAGTATATTTTGTATTGAGAAAGAATAATTATATATAAATAAGTATTTATAGTAAATCAATTAAATAATTATTTTACTGCGTATAAAAGTACAAAACCCAGTTATAGAAGAATAACCGAAATCATAAATGAAAATTCTAATTAAATTTCTATATCTACAATTTATGATATTATCGAATCATACAAGTGATCGAGTACGAAATTTATAGTATTGTATATATCGAAATCACTCTCCACGGTGTTGATCTTGAATACTTATATGCGATCTGACGAAGGCAAAGGAAAAAATCTTAAAAAGATAGATTTTTTTAATATTATAAGCAACGTTTCGTTGGTCTGCCAACCTCTTCAGGCTATTTATTAGACACGCAAAAAAACAAAATTACAATTGAGAACGCACATATGAAAATACACTGACAATAAAAGATTTTGTACCTTTAATCGGATTATCGATGCGTCAAATGATCTGTTAAATTTTGTGTACATCATTGTGTTTATATATGTGAAGAGATTGGCAGACCACGCCAACGAAACGTTTTGCTAATAATAAAAAAATCTGTCTTTTTAAGATTTTTCTTTTGCTTCCGTCAGATCGCATATGAGTTTTCAAGAAATTTATAGTAGTTTAACAACATTTGATTACTCCGAAAAAATACATAAAATTTTTTTACTGTGCAAGAATCTTTCAGTATTGATGTAAGAAAAGATAATTCAACAGAATTTTTGTTCAACACAAACAGAGAATGATCCTCTTCGTGTGTAAAAACCAAAGGAATTATTTGACTCTATAATAATATTTCAGTTTTTATCCTAGACTTTATAATTTTACTACTGCATTCGATTTTGAACTAAAAGAAAAATTGTGTAAGTATGGCGTGATTATTATTTAACGTAATACCCTTCTAATACTTATTATTATATTACTATCAGATTTTTTAAAAACAACCCCAATTGAGTTTGACTATTATGACCGTGAATGAAATAACCATTCATTTAATGTGAGATGGATATTGACAGTGATCACGTTCTGGTTTTATACTCTGTGTAAATAAAAAATTTTTAGTATTAAATAAAATAGTGTAAATAAGATTAATACTATTTTGAACCCAAACAATAAAAAGTCACTACAGGGATATCGTTATTCACGCCTTAAGAGAGTAATAAAGTAAACTTTAACGTTCCCTACTGTACCAACCGAACAAAATAAATAATTCAATTAAATGCTGCACAGAGCTTAATCATTAGTAAACAAAGGCGCATACTTTCGAACTTTTTCATATATACTAGCGTATTTTATAAATTAGTCTAAAATTTTGCACAGAAATAAATCGTTAATTTTCGTAGACGAATATTTCGAACAGTTTAAATACTCGTGTACTTTGATTAATATGTTTTAAAATTATAATTAAATTATTTGTTTACTTTGGATGATAAACTAGAGACGATAAAAATTGACTTAGACACCTCCTTAACCCTTTCAGTCACACATTTTTCTTCTTAATATTTCGGCCTGAATTTTCTACTCGGGGTCGTTGATCACGAATCTGAGGTCAGAATTTGAACATTTTTTAATATTGAAAAAAGCTATTCAATATTAACAATTATTAATTTAATAATACTTAATTTTTTGAATAAATTGTACATTATAATTTTTTGGACAATTTATTTCTAACCTGACTACTTTAATTATGAGACTATAGTACTCTAATTTTTTTCCACAATGAACTTACCGCAGGATATCTTTATTGAACCACTTCATCGAATAGGCTGAAATTTTAACAATAACCTTTAAATATGATTTTAATCCACTTGAGCGAAACAGAATGTATTAACATAATAATAAGAAAATTACTACTACCAAAATCATTACAACAATTGAAAAATTATATAAAACACAGCTAAATAATTCTTTGTATATAAATAATTAGCCTTTTTTGAAATTCTGTCCCATTCAAGTGGATTAAAATCATATTCGAAAGTTACTGATAAAATTTCATCCTATTCGATGAAGTGGTTCTTGAGATATCCTGCGGTAAGTCCATCATGGAAAAAAATCGGAGTCTTATAATTAATTGAAATAGTTACGTATAATATATAATTTATTCAAAAGATTAAGAAATGTTTTCAATTGTTATGGAAAAAATATTAATTGTTAATATTGAATAGCTTTTTTTCAATTTTAACATGGCTGGTTTCCTTAATATGGCAAGTGTGAAAGTCGGAAAAAACTATTTACATTAGAAAATTTTAATAGAATCTTCTTACTTAGGGAGTTTTTGGCGTGACTAATCATGAATCTGATGTTAAAACTAGAAATAACTACGCTTGACCCTCATGGAGACAAATTCTTACCCCAGAAGCCAAACGCAACACCCTGTTGCAAATCTGACTCCAAAATCATTATTAGCGACCTCTGAAACTTAAGATATATAGTGCTTTTAATGTTTTCCGAGAATGTCAAATATTATACCTCGTTTAAAGGCCTATTGATCTTATTTGAGACACTTCTGACCTCTTGGGATACATCATAATATAGAAAACGTTTGAAGTTGTGAATAAACTGTAATAATGTTAGATTATAGAAATGGAGATTTTTAGGTGGGATGCTCACTGACCCATCTGTGACTGAAAAGGTTAATAATATCACTGTTGAATTTTTCCACATATCATTACTTTGTTATAATAAAAATATAAATATTTAGATAATAAGAATTACAAGTTATAAATGCGCTATTTTTTATCTCCTGAATCATTAAATATAAATTATAATTATAATTATTTACTAGAAATAAATAATGTAATTAATATTTATGCATTAGACAATACTTTAATAATTGGTTAATCTTAAACTTTAATTTATATCTCTTTTTACATTACGTTGATTACAATTAAGAATTGTATCAAAGAAAAATGGGCTATATAGCCATTCACTCAGTATGTAAAATGGCTAGTTTCTAGTAGGAGGTGAAACGCTTTTTTCACATTATCGTCCATTTAATGGAGTGCCCGTAACCTTCAAATATTTAAAGTAAATCTATCGGTAGCCTTTAAGTTGTGATTGGTCAAATTCGATGGGTTTCCTAATTGTATAGATATGATTTGACAATTATTTACTTTCTACGAATCACCGTTCAAAATATATATAGAGATTCACGAATTTTTTTTAAAATCGAGCCGAATCTATCTTACAAGCCTTTTTATGGGCTAGAACGAGCCAAACAACCTATTTCAGACCAAATGCCGAGGAACCTATCTTTCTGGCTAGGAAATAGACTGATCTTGATAAAATAATGTTGTGAAAAGCGTTTCATCGCAAGAATAAAAATGTTCACATTTTAAGTCCATTTTTTTCGAAACAAGCTTGTTAATACTACGAAAATGAAGACGATTCCTACCAGTAATTTGCACTTTTAATTTTAATTTAAATAAAAATCAATCGGTGAGTATAATATAGCTGTATATAAATCGGCAATTCATACGAAAGTAATATAATTTTTTATAAGTAGTATCTTTGTAAGAATAGCCTAATATCGTTATATGAGAGAATATTTGTACCTTTTATTTAATTACCTTTTACTGTATTTTTTGATAGAAACTCTATAAAAAATTATTTAGAAGAAACTTACTCATCCACTTTATAGCGCTTCTAACCATGTGAAAGTATTCATCAAAACTATTTGAAAATATAATAGCCGAACAAAAATTCTATATCGTATTAAAATATGAATAGGCTAAAACCAATACTAATAATTAAAATTCATTAAATTTCAATTTTATGTAATCATGTTTATTAAAGCTTATTTTCATATAAGAAAGTTCAACGTGTGCATAAGGTGAAAAAAAATTTCCACTTATTTGGGCATGTAAGTCTATTCAAACAATTACGAGGTAGAGTACACCTATACGAGTGCGTCAAATGGAAACTATTACGATTGTAATTCGAATTGGCAGTCCGATTCCATTATGCAACTTAACGGGCAGAGAATAAATCATAAATATCGTGACGGCAAAATTAGGCACTTGTGTATACATCATCCAAAACATTCAGAAATTCCGTAATCAATCGGTTGACTGATTTTCGCCAAACTCTCGATAATTAGCATTATTTTTCATTAATTAAACCGTGCGGAAGTTTGATTAATTCGAGATTCAATGTCGAGGGTATAAAAAACAAAATTTTTCATTTGGTACACGGCACTTGTCAGTTAGTGATTGACAAACACTCGTACAATGGCGGTGGTGAAACTTTTACTCGTCTCGGCGATTTTAGTCGCGGGTTTGCAGGAAATTTTGGGTCATGGAATGGTCATGGATCCCGTCAATCGATCCAGTGCATGGAAAAAAGGATTCAAGACGCCAATTAATTACGACGACAACGAAAACTTTTGCGGTGGAATCAGCGTAAGCTTCATTTTTCAATCTTACTTCTGTTAAACGTTTATTTTTATGAGGTTTATAAAATAATTGTTATATTCGTTAATTTTTACAAACATTTATTACTTAAAATACTATACGTAACAATACTTAATAACATACAATATTTTCAAGTATGGAATCGATAGAAACTTACACCTAATAGTTAAGCGAACAACTTTTTAATTTCGTTTTACGTTACAAATTAGTGAAAAATAAAAAATTATTAAATTAATATTAAAATTAAATTTTTAGATAAAGATAAAATATATATTTTATTTGACAGGTTCAACACGATGTGAACAAGGGTAAATGTGGTGTCTGCGGTGACAGCTTCTCGGCAAGACGTCCACGAGCAAACGAAAATGGCGGAAGATACGGAACCGGTACCATCGTCAAAACGTAAGCGATTACGCAATAAATATTATTGATGTAATATAAGTGATTATTTTCTTAATCTTTCCGATTCAAGCTGTGGAAAAATAAAGACTATGAGTATTTTTTTTATATATCGATAAGGTGGTCAATTCTATATACCCTCTTCAGACTGTACAAACATTTATTACCGAATTTTCCAATTATTGCATAATAACAATTTCATGATGTTATTTAAAATTAATCAACAAAGCCTGTTTTACATTCTAATTTAAATTGTAATAATGGAAAAATTACTAATATTATACGATACTAATGATTGAACTATCAGGCATATATAGGTAAAATAAAGAACAAATTTTTGTAAACAGATACAAAGCCGGTCAAAGGTTCACAGCTACCGTCCACATCCACGCGAACCATCTTGGTAACTTTGAATTCGCCGTCTGCCCACTCTCTCATCCCAAAGAACTCGAAACCGAGGAATGCTTCGCTAAATACCCAGTCAAACTTGCGAATGGATCCGATCACTTCAAACTGAGATCTGGAGTGTCCGGAGACATCCCGATCGATCTTGTTTTGCCCGCTGGATTGACTTGCAAACACTGTGTCTTCAGGTGGCACTGGAGGGTCGCCAACAATTGGGGACAGTGTGGAGGTGGTAAAGAGGGTATGGGATGTGGACCCCAAGAAACTTACAGAACCTGCTCCGACATTACCATCAACTAGATACACTCGAGATACCTGTTCATTTTTTAATATTTATTTATTTAATAATGTTTCTTTTGTTAATAAAACTATATAGTATATTACAATATGTTGCGGTTTTACACATTTTATTTAATCCTTGTGAATTTTAAGTATACATCGTTTATACGTGGACTGAGTTTGCGATTTAAATTTTTAAATATTCAGTCAAAAGTCAGAAAAACGGAATGAAAGATAAAATACAAAGTAAAGAGAAAATTTATTCTGATCAATATTATATATTTGTAATCCTAAGGTATAAAAATTCATGTATGCGTATATTGCCAATTTTACACTTTTGAAAATATGTAAAACGTACAAATTGGACTGTTTAAAAGTATATTATTCACATTAAGTACGCACTTTACAAAAGTGTATAGTTTTCGATTTACACATTCTAATGTTCATTTGAGTCTTATTGTTCGTTATCCCCCCCCCCACCCCAAAAAAATTATTTTTCTTTATAATTTGCTAAAAAATGACGAAATATATACACATAAAAATACAAATTTCGATGACGAAACTCATTTTTTTAAAAATCCAATAACCCAATAATTATTATAGTTCTATAAATTTGAATTTTTATTTATATATTTGGTCATTATTCAATTATTTGTGAAAAAAAAGTAATTATTATTTTGGGGCGGAGAGTATAACGATTAAGATAGCCGTCAATTTTTACATACTAATGTTTATAGAGAGTATATTTATTATAAACAATAAAATTGGACAGCTAGATCTCGTAAACTCTGCGCAAGCGCACTGTTTGGCGGTTCGTTTGACTCACGATAGAGCAATTGCGCGTACGTTCATTCGGACAGTCGCGCGACCAACATGATCCGCCGAGTAGTCCATCTGTGCGTGTTTTTCTCTATCTTCGCAATCGCACTCTCTGCCAATTTAACCCTCAGTAAGTCTGACCTATCGGGACACTTGTTATTATTTATTATTAATTCCATTACAAAAATTGTGTAAAATCTTAATTGTGATGTAAAACACAGTGTTACTTAATTTTCTTATACATCGAACGTCTACGCGTTGTAGGAAAATTAATTAATAATTTAATATTCATTTTCATAATTTTTACATTTATAATAATGCAAAACCTGGAGAGTTGATATTGTTAATTCAAATACGGTTTAATAGTGCACGTTATATAAGTAAACAACTATTTTTAAATGTTAAAATGTCGTTTAATGTTAAATATTATAATTTACAATTAAACTATTTATAAATTTGTTGGTGGATTTAGTGTATAAAAATATAGATATTTTAATATTTACGTATCGTAGCACCATAAATAGACATTAATAAATAAATTAAATATTCCTTTTATATAAAACCATAGTTATATCTCCATCACTTAGATATTTACTCTCTAACGATAAAATAATCCGTAAAAAAGTAATCAAATTGCCCTTTATTACATAAATAGAATAATAAACATTTAAATAAAATAATACCCAAATGCAATTGCTAAAAATGAATATTTTCTGCCTTTCACTACGGTAAATTTGCATAGAAAGATTAAATTTCCTCATTGAGAAGAAATGTGTAATCCTATTCGTGAGAATAAATTTAGCGTAATTAATCGTAAATTAGACAGGGTAACACGAAGAAACGACGAAATTTGCGATTATTTAGTTGAAAAGTGAATCAACAGTGTTTCCTGACCTCTATACATATTTTTAAATTTTCATGCCCTGGCTTATCCGACCTAATGCATTAGAGACGTTTATCCACTTACGGCCCCATTCGCTTTAAATCTGCAATGTGCGTGCCGAGCTGACAATTGGCGCTCTTTGCTATCCCTTCTCTTTCTCGGTCGCTCTTCCCTTTTGTCTTCGAATTTCGTGTCACCGCGTGGGTACATCTTATATCTATACCAACGGAGACCTGGTTCTTTACACATCGAGTACAAGGGCTTTTTCCTCCTCCCCCCCGCCGAACGGCTTCATGGAAAAGTGGTTGTTCAAAGGATTTTTTAATTGACAAAAGCCAAAGGGAAATTCAATTAAGCGGATCGACAATTTTATTTTCTTTTTATCTTTTAAATCGAATCGTGTTTGAATGGCAGAATTGTGTACTTACTTATGCAACATAAATGACAGTAATTGTTTCGATCGGTTCATTCACTGCAATTCAACGTGGAAATAATTTGTTAATTTAATACGTTATCTTTATCACTATTATTTCTCATAAAAGCACTTTAACGTCGTAATGTATACTAAAGACTTAAGGTTCAAAAAATATATATGAACGTGATTATTATGCCGTATACGTACAATGTATCTATATAACAGTAGCTCCGAAAATAAACTCCCATTTATTAATTGAGTAGCGCTCGATGGTAAAAATAGCAAAGATTCTCTTTGCGATTTTTCAGCCTGATTCGAAAAGTTAATAAACAATCGTAGATTCTCCGGCATGGAACGAGACGTGGACGGATCGTCTCAAGCAACATTTATTAGCCAAGTACGACAAAAGTGCGAGACCCACTCAACACTGGAATACGACCACGGTCAGCGTCAAACTCGATGTCCAGACCGTCGAGGTGGTAAGTCATCTCATCAGTTTTTCAGTTTTAATGTGGAAAACTAGAGAATAAAACGTTCGATAGAAGAGTAGTGTACGCATATTTTACTGCTTACAAAAAAGTAATTTCAATTATTTACTCTTTGTAAAGTTTAATTTCATGTTTCTTATTTATTTTTACATACGTTTGCATGCTTATGTTGGATTTTTAAAACACGTATAAAAAAATTAAAAACTACATAAACATCTCTTCTTAAAATGTTATGTAACAGAACCGCCGTATTATAATATATTACAGATTAAATTTTATAAAAAATTTACATTTTTCATTTAGAAAAATATATTGTATTACAATGAATTTATGTTTTAATCGAGATGTACGTATTTTTGGTTCAAAAAACTGAACTGTATCTTGGTCAAATCGAATATTTTCAATATTTTTTCTCTCGATATTTTCAAATAGAATAGAGAAAACCAAGGTTTTACACAAATAATGGAACTCAGGTTTTACATCTATAATTACCACTGAAATTAAAAAAATAGTTCATTCATATGTATTTTATTTTATTAAAAAATCTTAAATGATTTAAAGAAATTAAAAATTCGGCAGTATACTAAGGATTAGTCAGCGATCTCGATTAACACCATATACATTAATGTATACAAAAATAAATTTTCCGAATTTACATTCTATTAGATTCCTAATCAGTGTCCTTGATCTTCTTCTAAACGCGAACGTATGTAAAAATAAAGTTTTTAAATATTACGTCCGCCATATTGAATCCGCCATTTTGTATTAAAAAACTCCATTAGTAGATTTCTAATCAGCATCCTCCAAATAAAAAAATTATGAAATTGTGATATATTTATTAATAATTAATTTTTTTTTATTATTTTGCTCTTGCTCTTTTTATGCTCCCAACTGGTGCTAATCAGCAACGGAGGCCATATGATGTCTTTGTGAAAAACGCTATTAATATTTTTATATGTTGCATTAAGAATGAAAAATTCTTTACTCTTTAAAAACTATACAGTACATTGGCAAAAGAGCAAATGAGATAAATTAATCTTTTAGAAAATATATTTACTACTTTTTAAAACGTGAAAATTGTATTATTAAATTTTTTGCAAAAGATTAAATGTGCTACATTACTATCCTAAAAGATATAATTCACTCTTTTCTTCTTTGTAAAGTATAATCGTTTTTTAAGTGAAGAGTGTTGAAGATTATCGTGTGTAACTAATGTGAAAATTTCAACTATTCGATTATTCAAATTATTATTATTATCACATTCTTATTGAAGATTTATTGTTCATTAAACAAACCTTTCTAAATACAAATCTTGGGGCTACATGAAAATCTTGTTCAATCATTATTTATATTAATTCATTAAATAATAATAATTTAAACGATCCATAATTATAAACATCACACCATATAACCCTATAAAAGTTTATGTAACAATTATCTAGCTATTTTTAATTTTTGTCCACAGGACGATATGTCAAACGTAATGGCAGCTAACGTGTGGGTCATAATGGTAATGGTTATTTAGCAGGAAACTACACGTTTACTTTCTTTTTAACCAATGACTTCATTTTCAGACGTGGAACGACGACAAATTGAAATGGAATTCTTCGGATTACAGCGGACTCAAGATGGTCAATTTAGCAGCCCATGAAATTTGGCTTCCCGACATTTACCTTTTAAACAGGTTTGATCATTGCTAAATTACATAATATATATCTGAAATCAAATAAAAATGAACGTTATATTAAGAACATTGCAATCGCGAGGTATTTAAGAGCTATACATATTATTTTACATTCTGATTTTTAAACCAGAGTTGGATAATTATTCGACCGGGGAATTTTATAAATAATTTGCACATTATTTATGTTGATCAAAAAATGTATTAACTGTGAAAGTTTCAGAGATACTTTGATAATATGTATGGAAACTTTTTATAATATACATATTATCAATGTATTTCAAAATAAATACTGTACACATTAAGAATGTATTTTAGAAATTTTGTCAGCTGATACTTTGTTTTTAGTCACCATATTAGACAAAATACGGAAAAGCATTGAAACAATTTTGCGGTCAAATATTTCATCAATTTTGCTTTAAACTTATCAAAAATTATATCTACTATTGTTTATTATTCTGTTGAAATGTATAAAAAAATGTATTTAATGACGGATGAAGCTAGAAAAAACTGGTTACAGTGCGATTCACGGGATGGAGTATTACGGTGATAGGCATTGTGTAGTTAGTGAGCAAGGCGTCGTTTTGTGGGGATCACCGACAATATTCCACGGCTATTGTCATTTGGATTTTACCTTCTGGCCCTTCGAGATGAATACTTGTAGGCTCAGTTTAAGCTCTTGGACGTACGATGGAACGCAAGTCGATCTCAGATTGATACAATCTGGAATCTTTGTATGTATACACGTTTTTCATCTTATTCTTCATTATACATTATGCAATTTTTATTAAATTAAGGGAACTAGCCACTGTTAAAATTGAACAAAAATTCTTTAATATTAATAATTAATAATTTTTTTCATAACAAGTAAAAACATTTCTTAATTTTTTAAACAAGTTATATTATAATTAACTTTTATTTAACATTTTTTGGATAATTTATTTCCAACCTAACTATTTTAATTAATTATGAGACTATGTACTCTGATTTTTTCCATAATGGACTTACCGCAGAATATTTCCATTGAACCACTTCATCGAATAGGCTGAAATTTTAACATTAACTTTTGAATATGATTTTAATCCACTTATTATTATTTTTCATTAACACTATCCTATATTTATGGTTACTTACGGTATATGCAACGGTTTTTGAGTTTAAGCAAAGTATTATATTTCGAGCTTTAACAAAAAAAATTAGATAATATAAGATTTAAACAATTATACCAAGAAAATACTTGTAAAATTGGTATAGTTGGTATAAATCTATGATAAATCACTCAAAAACTAAAACTTAAAGTTTTTTCGTAGTTAGACGACTACGTTGCCGTGAACGAGTGGATTGTCAAAAACATCACGGCCAAGCGAAGAGAAGAATTTTTAGATTGTTGTCCCGAAGTCTACGTTACTTTGGATTTTGATTTTGAACTTTCCCGCTCATCCGAGCTTTACTATCATATAGTTTTCGTACCTACAGTTCGTAAGTATTTAACAAAATTTTTGTTTTTTATACTAAAAGAAATCTACAATATCTATAATGATAGTAAAAATCATTTTGGGGAAAAGTAAATGTTATGCTCATAATGTTTACAAAATAATTGGATTTAAACTCGATATCGTAATACATGATAGTTAATTGCTTGAATTCTAATAATTTTCTTCACTATATTTTTCAAACGAGTTCAACAAAATATTTTATTGAATTGACTAAACTTTTATCTTAATATTAAACGTATTATGCACATTTTAGCGATTGTATTTCTGTCTCTGATCACATTTTGGCTACAACCACATAGCGAGAATCAAGCTGATCGTAAACGCTTGTGTAATTATTGTGGTCGTCTTATACCTTATTTACTTTGGATACAAAGTGCCACCACGATTTGACAGTATGCCATTAATTAGTAAGCAAAGTCCACCACGTTTTATTTATATTAAAATTTTAGACTGATACATCGTTTACAATATTATTTCATTATCGTAACATTGTTTCAGTTAGATTCTACAGTGCCTGCCTTTACCAAGCAACCGTATCGATGATTATCTCGACCTTCGTAATAAATATTAACAAATTTTCGTACTTTACAAATGTACCGCGGATAGTCAGACGATTCCTTTTGGGTAAACCTGGAAAGTATTTGGGTCTTGGTCATATCGTCCGGGAGGTTAGTTTAATATTTAATATATAAAAAATTAATTAATATCTTTATTTTAATTAAAATTTTTTCGCATTTAATGAATATTTTTTTACCAACTAATATTTTTTTCGAATATATTAATTAAAACATTATATTGAATTAAGTAAATGTTTTTCAGTATTTATTACTATTTTTTTAATCTCCAAATTTATAATACAGATCGAATCCCAAAAATCATCAGCTGAACAGGAGATGTGCGAAAATCATTTGATGGACATATCGATGTCGACAACATCCTTTGTAAGTTTCAACAATGGTCAGCAAACCTTAACGACACCCACCTCGACGAATAAGACCATTACGAATTTAGAGTGGACGTTGGTTGCAACAGCGATTGATCGACTAGTATTTCTTATTTTCTGCCTTGTTTTCATCATCCTTGCCATCAGCTGTGTCCGCATCAAAAGATTCACGTTTCCGAGTGACAACATTCCTTATTGGCATAGTTAATATTGTTTATTTTTTTTTGTTATTTTATCTCGCTGAAAATCCAAACTTTGCCTTGAAAGAACATTTGATGGAATTTATATAGGTTATTAACCGTAACATTATTGTTGAAGTTTTTAACCAAATAAACCGTCGTTTATAGCAACGTACTTAGGTTATGAAAAACGACGTTAAGATAAATTCTGAGAGCTTCTTTTTAAATTACTCCGCTGTTTAAAGAACGTTTGAGACGATTCTATCTCTAGATTTAAAACTTGCACTATTAATTGTATAATTTAAATTAATAGTAAAATGCACATACAAATTCCAATAGGGTATAATTATCCCAAATAAATTTAATTAAATGTTCAAAAAAAAAAAAAATACGGCAAATTTATGCGAAGTCAGATCAAATAAGATGAGAAATACAAGCTGACGTACAAAGGACTATTTATTCGAAAGAAAACACCATACAAGTGGATTGAAACGCTTTTTATTACGTTCGAAAAAACAATATCCATTTATACTACAAACATTTATAACTTTAGTTCAATTAATATGCTACGTGTGTAAATATAAATATATTAACAAATTATATAAAAGCGATTGTATAAATATACGAAAAAATATTATATTACCCTTCTTTTTTTAAGAATAATGACTTAGAATTCGAAAACTTTGCAACGATTTTAAATGATTCGTGACAAAAAAGCAAAATTAGCATACTTAATACCTAAAAAAAAACAAACTTGATTATTTTACTAATCAGCAACTTTTTTTCTTTCGAAATTTTAACCAATATTTCATTTTCTCAAGGCATTTCGTCGTAGCTCAAGAGACATTTCGACAAGATTCATCCGTCGTGCACAGAGAGAAAAAAAATATACATAAAAAATTATATCGCCCTAAGCGAAGGTTGCATACTTGATACACTTGACTTGAGAATAAATAAGAAAAAATCTCTCTCGGAATGATCTTGTCGAAAGTGCCTCTTTCGCCCGAAAGATCCTAAGGCAGATTTGTAAGTTTGGATACATCAATATGACACGAGGACCTCGTAGAGGACCAGGTCGCCGGTGATGCGTATCGTGTCGATTATCGATGGTTGAAGTCTATGTTTAAATTCCCCGATTATTTTATCGTTCAGCCATATTGCGAAGTTCTCGGGTTCGCAGTGAATCCTGTAAATGAAATTTCCACGTTTCATGTATATTATTATCTAATATTATAAAACTCGAAATTTTTAGTCTACAGTGCTAATCCCGAAGTATTTTATCATTCGCTTATACAAAAAAAATAATAACTTAAATTTATTACGTTTCACGCACTGTTTACTAAACGTTTTGAGTTGACGGGGTGTACAAATCAAGTACGAAACATTAAGATTTTTACTATATGTTCGATTTAGTTTAAATCGACGAAAAAAATTGATTATTTTAACAACGTAATAAAACGAAAACGCACAATTTACATCGCAAAATTGTACATAATCTCGGTCGCTAAGGACAATACCCTGTACACCTCTTTAATAAAAACTATTGTTAAGTAATAAAAAAGATTTGATTTATAAATTTAAGATGAACTAACGTTAACAAAAATTCCCGGCCTGGGGTCCAGTTCTGTTTGTCGTGTCTTTCCTCTCTGTCCCAGGATCCATTATTCCAACAGTTCATGATCATGCAGGACGGCTGGTTCCCAGTAGTGGTATCGTGCATTTAAGTGTAAAGCGATTGCCGGATGCGGATATATCATTTTACCTTTTTGAAGATTTATGAAAAACCTGTAAATCGTTTTTTTTATTAATTAACCAATTTTGATCTTACAAAACATCATTTTATTATAAAGCGTTGTGTATATGTTCAAAGTTGTCAGTGATATTTTTACATTGCAATTATTTTTTTAAATCACGCGTTTAATAAAATGTTTTATTCAACTTACGAATAAGGTAAAAGTTTCAGTCTTCCTTTTATTAATAATCGCGCTCCAAAGTCGAATCCTTTTGGAAGATCGACGACGATTGGTAACTCCTGAAATAATTTTTTTTTTATATAGGACCAAAAATTATTTATTATTTTATCATGATCTATCTACTTAAAAAATAACCTGTCCAGAAAATATATTTGTTATACAATAAAGTAAGCTTACTAAATTTTTATCCAGTGGTCGGTCATCCAATAAGGCAATGATTCTCGTAGGCTTGCAAATTTTTGGATCGGGGTACAAATAAATATTTGTTTGCCTAATTTTAGGTTCCTCGATATCATCGTTGAATTCGATGCCAACGATGTCTTCGAGCGGATATCGGTAGGCGAAGGCACAAAAATGTTCTCCATCGACTGCAATCTAAAAATCATCAAATATACATTAATTCAAGTATTTCAACATTCCTAACTTATATTGTGTATGACCTATTTCTAAATATTTATATCTTTATTCAAACTCGTAATTTAAAAATACTTTTACAAGTGAATGTCAATTTAATATACATTAAATAATACCCTTTTAAGCTCATATATTTTAATAAAAATGTAACAGTTGAATAATTGGATACGCATCGCGTAAAAATAGATACATAAGTTAAATAAAAAATAATAATTCAATGTAAATAAAAGAAAGAGAATGTACTCACTTGAAATTCATTGAGCGTGCAAAATATAGTTATATGAAAATACGAATTCCTTTTGAAAATGTAGCCCCTCGAGGTGAGCGGAGAGCAGGTTTCCTCTTGTTCCCAATATCCTTTGTGTTTCGTATTTCTTACAACGTAACCGCGATCTAATCGCGGATTAAAGTGTAAAGCGATGTTACCTGACGATTTACACTTAAGATTTATCGAGAACCTGGACAGAGATATATAACAAAAAAAGGTTTTTAGTTAAATCAAGCAATTTTGATTGTTCGATCCGGAAGGTAATGTCGGTAGATTTGGAATGGCTGAAACAGTTCGACGACCGGTCGAATTTATCGATTTCGTTACCCTGCCAACCAAAGATGCTTATTTGTTTTGATACAATATTTAAACTTCTTAAAATTTGAATTTTAATCGATGTAACGGGGTACAATCTCAATCCAGCGATTTTTTATTTCTCTCGCGTAAATATCCCAATTCCACATTTCAATAAAGAATTAAGTTATTAAAAAATCATTAACAAATATTGTTGTAAAACTTTTGACTAACAGAATTACTCTCGGTTCTATTTCACTTTTTGTTATACAATTTTCTTGTTCATATGTTTAAGAATAATAATGTAGCCAGTAATTTGATTATTAAAAATGAATTAAATTTTTCCTTTATTAAATTTTTTAATTTATCACTTTTTTTAAATTATACCACTTACCTTATCGCTTCAATCGGAATATAGCCGATGACGATAATCGCAGATGTAGGTGTTAAAGCGTTCAACTTAGTGACTGTTGAAGGGTCCTGAAAGAATTTGTCATATTGCTTGTAAATTTGTAAGAAAATTTATTTAATAAATGTCTATTAGACGAAAAAGATATTTTAATTAAATAAATATGGTAAATAATGAAAAGCAAAGTCATATTTGCCCTTCGTTTCTGTATTATATCTATATAGATCTGAAGTTTGCATCCTTAAACAACAAAATTTTGATATGTTAAATTAAATATTGTTAAAAAAAGGTATTATTAAAAGATTATATAAATAAAAACCTACTATTATTAAATTTTTATGTATCAACAATTTTCGGTTATTAGAAACTTTAAATAATTCTTAATTTTAGTTGGATTCTAACGATAGAAACTTCAGACCCATTTATCTATCATTATACTATAGTTTAAACAAAAATTTTTGTGCATTAAAAAGTAGCATTGAAAGGAATTTGACCCATAAATCTATGACGAAAAATTAAGAGTTAAATTTCCTTCCAATGCAATTTTCGAATGTATCGATATTTTTTAATAAAATTTAGCACAATGATAAATAATACTCAATCTAAGGGCAATGATGGTATTTATTGTACCTATTTAAAAAAAACAGTTTTTTCGGGTCCCTTGATTTGGTTGGTAAAATTTGAGTATCACGCCCCATTCATTAAACTCAGTTGCGTTTGACAAATTCGCTAATGAAATAAAAAATTTATAATTTTCACTCGTAATCTACTCCACAAACTGTGTATTTGTGTATTGTCGATGACCGAGTCAATGATGCTTACAATCTACCAGTAAATATATATATTTTGGTTTATTTTACGTACAGTCTGAGATATTTCTTTTGTTTTTAAAATAAAAAATTGACCATATACTTATACATGTATTAGAAAAAAAAATTTAATATATTCTACAGTCGATTATGTAATTACGGATCGTAATTAATATATAAAACATAGGAATTTTTATAAATTAGGTTATTATACAAATATGATTTATTCAAATAAATGAATTGTTCAACAATAAAAATAATTTATCGGTCTATCCGAACTAAAATTGAAATTAAGTTTCAGTTCACAGAGAACTATAAATTATTTTTCTTACATATTATAAATACGATTTATATTAGATTATAGTATAATTTGATTAAAGTCTTATTCTTTTATAAACGCGTACATGAAGGACAATCTGTGATGCAAGGTATCGCTCAGTCTTGAAACGCATACTGAGTCATGAAAGCTGCACAGTGCACGATAAATAATACAATAACCAGTAAGTATATAATGTGTGAGAACCGAGTTAAATAACGAGATCGAATTAAAACAACTTTTGTGTCGTATTGATTTTTCTTCTCATACACATCACTAACTTGTACCTTTTGGCTATTTACTCGTTTTAATTATAATAACAAATAACGAACGAGTAGAAAATCAGCAATTATTGTTGTGTAATTTGTTAGCGTAGGTGTGGTATTTTTTAGAGTTAATTAAATGTTACGTAAAAAGTACGAAAGGCTTTTCATATAGGACTGTTTATGGGTAAATAATAAAATAATGTCCGAAAATAGTTAATATTGTTAATTCAAAAGTTTACACTGCATTACTAGTAAAAAAAAGCTCAAGAAAAATGATGAAACTCGATAATTTAAAATCACGTAATCTCGTGTGTTTACTGGAGGATTTAAAGTGACCGCGCAAAGAACGAAAATACAATCGATCGGTCTCGATACCACCCGAGTAGAATATTCAACACCGCAAACACCTGGCACAATTATGGTTTAGGTGAAATACGATCTTATCTACAAATAGTAATATTATTTTCGAGTCGAATGAATCTTACCACCGAGACAGCCTCGGGATCATGATGCTGAAAACGTTTTATAGCTTCGTTCCGACGCGCTACGACACCTCTTAGCCACTCCCGTGACGTATCCATCGGTCATCCGCGGTAGCACTGAAAGCTATAACCGAGAGTCCGAGACTCGAGTCGAGATCCCGGTGTTTGCTTATAAGCAGCATTCTTGTATGTATTCACATCGAGTATCGTGTTACTCTGTTTGGATAGTAGTAGTGTTGTTCTATTGTTTCATGCTTAGATATATATATACACACATATATCTGTAATTAACATTCCCTTCAGAGTTGAGGGTTGTTTTTTTTCGGTTTGGTTAGGTTTTTCATTACTATTTTTCTGGGTTGAAATGTTTACTTCTCGCGGTTGATACGATAAACAATTAATTCATTTTTCTCGTTTGGAAAATTTAAAATTAGAATCTTTAGAAGTGCATGTGAAATGCACTGTTAAACGAGTTACACGTTACATGTATATTACACTTTCCTGTAATGTCCGCACATTTCGCTAAGTACTATTTATATAAATTTTGTTTATTATAAATTACATTTTTTCAATTATCAATGTTAAAATTTGTTAAATATTTTTTTTATAAACTTTTTGCGTAAATCAAGATGCGCGAAATACACTAGTTTATAAGTATTTAGGTAAAAGAACGAAGGATTTATGAATATCAAGAAATTCGCACTGTCCTACTAATCTACTATTTAATCACTGATTACACACACACACGCACGCACGCGCACGCACACTCATGCATAAAATCTAAGTAAAGTAAATTCATTGGGATACCCACCTGTTGATTGTATCACATTATTTTTACATACTGAAAACAGGTAATAGTAAAGCAATGAATAAAAATGTAGAAATTTCAATGATAGTACTTTTTATTATATATTCTTTCACATTCATCAGTTCATAAATTTATAATAAGTAGTAAAAATTTATAAACGTTTCTTCTTTTTTTTTTTTTGATTTTATAGATAGGCCAGCCTTCGTCGAAATTTTTGTGTATAAATCTTGTCTCTATTTAACAATGATTAAACTTTGTGTAAAATGTCATAAAATTCGTAGTTTGATATAACAAGGTTTGTATTTGTGCGCAACTCATCGTTTGTTATATAAACATGATTACGAAATCCTTGAAGATATTATCAAACGTTAAAAATATTTGTAAAAGTTGTACTTTTTCCATCGAACTTGTCTTATTGAGGAACTGGAAGACGACGCAGCCATTACTTATTGCTACGTGAAAATATCTCTGGCGCGATTCGCTAGCGAGCACAGTAGCAAACATTTTCATTTTGAAAAAATCTTTGGAACACACAAGTTAGGAATTAAAATAATTAACAATTAATCTATAAATATGAGCAAAATATCATTGTGCCTTCGATGTCAACCATAACGTCGAGTATCAATTTAAGGCTACAAAATTTAACTAACGTTATAAATCTAAAATCTATCGTACCTAAATAAATGATCATGAATAACGTATAACAATTTATCCAAGAAAAAAGATAGTTCTGTCACGACTTATACAGACTAGAGCAGTTTCAAACAAATTATATTAAAAGAAAATATAGGGGTGGGCGCGTATATAAAATTCATCATGAAGTCTTTACATGCAGTTACAAAATAAGCCAAATATAGGCGTATGATGAGAGAGTAATTAATAAATTGTAAAAACGCTTGCTCTTTTGCGCGACAGTTTTCATACACTTAATACTATTGACAATGTCATCTGTTATAAGAAACAATTAATTAGTCAACGTTGAAAGTGTGCGAAAATAATTCTTATGACTCGAAATTAAATCAAGCGTTATTTACGGTCAAACGATTGCGGTTAAATGTGATTCGAATGCCCAAAGATTTTCCGTGTCATTAACTGCTTGACTAACGCACGATAAAATTGTATGCCGATTCTTACATTAAAACGTTGAGTATTACGAATTTAAATATCACGGGGTTCATGAGGATCGGGCAATTTTTGCCAGTTTGGTTCGACACCCCAAATTTCACGAGCGTATTCGGCGATCGTTCGATCCGATGAAAATTTACCAGACGAAGCAATGTTGTGAATGGCCATTTCTACCCATTTTGTTTCATCCTGTAAAATAAAATTGAAAGTATTAAATAAAAGTTATAAAAACATTACCAATATATATTTGTATATGTAATTGAACATACGAGGTAAGTCTCAGACACTCGATCTTGGCATTTTATATAACTTTCATAATCTGCCAAAAGGTAAAACCTATCCCATTTAAGTAAAACATCCACGATATCCTGGAATTCATTTGGATTGTTGGGACTGAAGAAGCCACCTTGAATTTGATCGATACATTGTTTTGCTTCGGGTAATTTGTTATAATAGTCGTAAGCATTGTAGCCTCGCCTTTTCAGATCTTCAACTTCTTCTACAGTCATGCCAAAGATAAAGATATTATCGTTACCCATTTCCTCAGCCATTTCTACGTTTGCTCCGTCAAGAGTGCCAATTGTCAACGCACCATTCAACTGTACAATTAAAGAAATGTGTAAACGTGAACAATCTAATTTATTTTGTTTCTAATTTGGGATCGCTACACGTTTGCTTATTTTAATTCTTATTGTACTCGTAATAACGTCAATAAAAATTTAACATTGTTTATATTCATATTTATATTTATAAATATATTAATTTATCGAAATTGTATTACGACTCCTGACTCATTTAATAAATGTTATTTATTTAAAATTTCCTATTTAGTGTGCAAAATATTTTTTAAATAATTTAATCGTATATAATATTAATAATTCTAAATTATTTTTGTTTTATTAGATGCACCGAAATTAGTAAAAAAATAGAAATACTTATTTTATTAAACATATCAAATAAGGAACGTACCATGAATTTCATATTACCGGTACCAGAAGCTTCAGTACCAGCCGTTGAAATCTGCTCGCTAAGATCAGCAGCAGGAATGATTTTTTCAGCTAAAGTAACTCTGTAATTCTCTAGGAAGATGACCTTTAATTTGTCTCCAATAATTGGGTCATTGTTGACGACATTCGCAACGCTGCAAATGAGTTTAATAATTTTCTTAGCAAGGTGATAACCAGGCGCAGCTTTGCCACCAATCATAATAGTACGCGGAACCACAGGTCCATTTGGATTTTTCTTGATACGGTTGAATAATGTAATTATATGGAGGCAATTAAGAAGCTGTCGTTTATACTCGTGAATACGCTTCACTTGAATGTCGAAAATTGATGATGGATTTACTTTGACGCCATAATCACGTTCAAGAATTTCCGCCAATTTCATCTTGTTTTCTTGTTTGACTTTCAAAATTGTACGTTGGAACGTAGGATCTTTGGACCATTCTTTCAATTGTTCAAGTTGTTCCAAATGTACGGTCCAGTCGCTTCCTATTTTCTGTACACCAGTAATACAGTCGAATGAACATAATTCATTATATATTCCAATATTTAAAATTTTTATGTAATTTAATTTACCTCTTCTATGACATCAGACAAATTGGGATTGCAAAGCAGCAACCACCGTCTAGGTGTAATTCCATTCGTTTTGTTTTGGAATTTTTCTGGATTAAGCTCGTAGAAATCGCGGAATCTATTCAAAAGGTAAAAAAATTCGAATTAAAATTTAATTGATGCAATTTTAATGAGACTTCTCAGACATGAAAAATTATTAGCGTATACAAGGAAATTATAGGCGTTCTCATAATTCAAAGTGGAAAACAAGTAGTAAACAGCTATTGAATATAAATCGTGACTTGCACAATCGATATAAAAGAGAAATATTACTGTATAAAACTGATAAAAGACACTATCTGTAAGGATAAGAATAACAAACGCTTGTAATAATTTACCAGCATAAGCCAAGAAAATATAACCATTTTATATAACGAAACGTGTTCTATCAAAGCTTTAATTTAACATTAAAAATTTTAAAACTTACTGCATTAATATTTAATTACGTTAATAATTCATCAAAAATATTTTGTATAAACGACGATTAATCATATACGAAGACTTAATAATTTATGTAATATCAACCCTTACACAGAATCTTTCAAAATTTCAGAGTGAATTCTGGCAACACCGTTAATGGCATGACTTCCAACAATAGACAAGTGCGCCATGTTGACTCTTTTTTCGCCTTCCTCTTCAATGAGGGACATTCGACGTAATCGATCAAGGTCTCCAGGGAATTTAGCTTCAACTTGTTTAAGATGTAAGAAGTTAATGTGGTAAATAATTTGAAGATGTCTTGGCAGAATACTATCCAACATGCTTGTCGGCCATCGTTCCAAAGCTTCGGGTAGCACAGTGTGATTTGTGTACGCACAAGTACGAGTGGTAATATCCCATGCCTATATAAATACAATTTAAAAGTGAATATTTACTTGATTACTTTAAGATAAAAGTTAATAAAAAATCAAATTAAATAATGTATTAAACGTTTCTTAATCAATGAAATCTTTTTACTTAAATTTAATAAAATTAATAAATAAATAATAATACTTTGTTGCAAGAATAAGTGTATTTATCCAATATTATTAATTTAATAAACTGTAACCAACCTTTTCCCAAGAAAGACCTTCGATATCAATAAGAATTCTCATAAGTTCGGGTATGGCTAAGGACGGATGAGTATCGTTAAGTTGTATAGCTACTTTGTCAGGAAAAGAATCAAAGTCAGTTCTGTGATGTTCCCGTGAGCCGAATTTGCTAGATTTGTAACGGCGTATAATATCTTGAAGAGTCGCAGCAACCATAAAGTATTCCTGCTTCAAACGTAACTCTTTACCCTCAAAGAAATTGTCATTTGGATACAAAACCCTTGAAATGTTTTCAGCGAGATTTCTATCAATCACAGCTTGAATGTAGTCTCCGTCGTTGACTGGAATATGAGTTAACGAACAATTTTTAAACTATTGAAATCGTATATATATCGAGGAGCAACCGGCATATAAAAAACAACTTACAGAATTTCAGATTAAACTCCACTGGAGACTTTGCTGACCACAACCTCAGAGTATTGACTACATTATTTTTGTATCCTGGGATTGGATTGTCGTAAGGCATGGCGAACACGACCTACAATTATATGCAAAACAATGTCTAAATATATTCTAAGAATCTCGACGTAAGGTTTTTTCCAACTCGAGCTATCGATAAAGTATGTAATGAAATAAGTAATAAAATTAAGGGGGTACCTGCGTGTTCACCCACTTCTTGCCTTCAGGTGTGTCGATAACGTGTCCGTAGAAGTTAACGGGTAACATAAACTCAGGCCTGGCCTTTTCCCAGGGATTACCATACCTGAGCCAATCGTCGGGTTCCTCGACTTGTTCGCCATTTTTTATCTTCTGAGCGAATATACCGTATTCGTAACGTATACCATAGCCGTAAGCTGCAAGACCGAGGGTAGCCATACTGTCGAGGAAGCACGCGGCAAGACGACCAAGGCCACCATTACCGAGACCTGCATCTTCTTCTAGTTCTTCCAACTCTTCGATGTCTAGACCCATCTGTAGTTCATATTTTAATATATAACAACCGTAACTTCAAAATATAAGTACATTTTTTCGGCTAATTATAATTTTTAAAATAAAACTTAATTAAGTATATATTGACATTAACTTTCTAATTGGCTTCTGTACGTTTAATGATTCAGTATTTGTTTTGTTATTTTATTCTCGTGATTAGTTTTTGTTACTAACTTGTGATGATATATCTTATAACTATCCTCGGATAAGATACACGGAGAAAACAGTTGTAGTAAAAATTAATATTTCATTGTGCATTCCAGAGACAAACTCGACAATTATTATAAAACTTACTATTTTTCATAGGTAAAATTTATTACAAGTCTATTATTATTTACTATCCACCTAAAAAAATTGATTATTGATTATTATTCAATAGCATTGTTAGTTTTACTTCAACTTTTTCTCTGTGTACATCTTTATCCGGTTGTTTACAAAAGAAATTATGCAATATTTTCATTAATGTTATCATCTTCTGTTAATATTTTTCATATATTTTGTCAACTGTTAAAAGTTAATGTAACGTATACCGAATTATTTCGTAAAGTATTTGTGTTTCTGTTTAAAGGTCCATGCAGGTATAACATTTTTTTACATTTATCAATACATTATACATATAATTTTAAAAAGTTTAAAGTACATTTCCACACTAATTCGAATTTCTATTTACTATATAGATGTTTTAATCGTACAAAACAACCTGTTCATGTTTTGTGGTTAAAATTATCTTGCATATTTTTTACATAAGTTTTACGATATACCGTTTTAAATCGTTTAAAGGGGTGTTGGAGCTAAGGTACAAGGATCTACACTTTTCAACCCAAAAATTCTATCGCAGAAATATTGAATTAAAAATCTGAAAAAAAATCATACGGATTGACTAAAACTTAAAGGAGAGCCTAAAAGATTGATTTTATTAGTAAAACTAATGTTTTTAAATAATAATTAAATAAACATTTTATGTTCGGTATAATTTTTAGTTAAAAAAGACGTAATCTTTCAACTTAATTATTAGTAATTAAATTATCTTTTTCAAAATCTGGGAAAATTTGGGTATATTGTTTAAAACATGTCTGATGGCCTGAAGACCAGAATTTTTCAAAAACTCAATCTTTTGTTTATAAATAAAATATAACAAATGGCCATTTTCTGACTCCGACATCCCTTTAATGTTTTAAAGTTAACACGCAATTTGTACTTTGAAAGAAATTATTTTTGAAATGTAATATTTTTCTCAAAAAGTACACTTTTCAAAAGTTTAATAATACTCTCATTTTACAAATTCTACCATCAATGTTTGCACTTCAAGATTTCGAGTGTGTATATACTTACTTGATACATAGCTTCATCACACGCGCCTTGAATGCCCAAATTGATCATCGTATTTTGTAAAGTTCTTCCCATATAATATTCGAGAGACAGGTAGTAACATCGCTGTAATATAAAAAAACAGGAAAACGAATTATAAACGCAATTAAATTGCAAAATTACATATATTATTGCTGACATACAACTAGAAGATAGATAATATCCGTATATAATTTTCGAAATGTTCAAAAAAATTCATTAACGTGCCAACTTATTTATCGTTAAGGTCATAGATTATCTCGTTCTCGTACATTTCGTTTAAATCAAATGATCCTTTAATAAGAATATTCTGATATATACGACTGATTAGAGTGTCTATATCTAACACTTTTTTTTGATCTTTCGTACACACCAAAATTAAATTTCTAATGTCATGAATTTAAAAAGGAAATTAAAAGCAGTTCATTTTTTAGGCAAAAAATTAAATGTTGCGCGTTACGTAATTTTTTTGGATATGCAAACGGACAAAGAAAAATCGCACGTTCGAAAATACAAAGATCGTTTAAGTAAAAATGTGCATAAGAATGTAAAACGTGCCAAAATACGAGTCGACTAAACTTGGGAAACTTTCCAAAACACCGGTGAATTAAAATGCGCGGAGGCAAGATCAACACGAGTAAAAGATTTTTTTCTTAGTGTACTATATTTTTTCTTAAATTTACAGGTCAACTTAAAATTCAATATATATCTATATACGCATTGACGCAGTTGGAATCGAGTTGATCGATTTTCGCTTACTTTCCATTCGGTTAAAAACGAAAAGGAGACACGGAAATATAGAAGAAGAAAGACGTCGAGCTTGCATACATGAAATTTTCATCTCGAGACAGCTCTAAGCAACGCTTAATGGATGTAATTTTAGCTACGCGTTCGGATATGTCCTTCGACACTTGTTCTATAATATACACCGAACAATGATCTAGTATCACTGTATGATAATTTATTTATCAACAAATTTTGTTTTGTTACTTATACCTTTATTTAAATGTTACATAAAATTCTTATTAAAAAAGAAGTCACTTTTTACATGATATGGAGAGTAAATTTTTACCATTTCTAGCGTGGTTGGGAGAAATGAAAGATGCGTAATAATTGAATTACGCGCCAGATTTTTTATCTATAATATATACAGCATGATATTTTTAATTTTAACTATACGTATATATTCCTTATTCATTTTAGAAACATTTTGTGCAGTGCAGTATATTAGATTAATTACATTAATAATTAATTTCTAGAAATTATAACATTAGCAATTAATTAAATTGTCCTTAGTAACGTATGGTCGTATAAAATTGAAACTAACTATGATTCTAACGTAAGTCTGGCTTAGTTTACAGTCTCATGGCGTGATTTTTCACTTTTTAACTCTTAACAAACTTACAATAATAATTAATCATCGAACAACTGCTTTACTTCTTTCCACGTCGTGAGTGTTTATAGTAAATATACATTAATTATTAGAATAATTATATATATGATTCTAATTTTAGTAACTGTTTTTTTTTATTTCCAAAGATTAAAAAAAAATATCAACGATCAGTTGCAAAAAAAGTACATGTTAAGTAATGTTTCATGATGCATCCTCGCAACTAATTTTGAATACACATATATTTTCACCTAGGAAATTTGAAAAGTAAAAAATTTAAAGTATTTAGCTTAATTGTTCTTTTCGTAATTTAATATTAAAAAGTTAAGGGGAGGCTAAAGCCCCACCCCCCTTTTAGTTATGCGACCGTCTTCGTATTTCAAAGTTTTTATAAAAATAGCAAAATAATTAACATTTGCTTTGGACAAATCAATAAATAATACTCATAGCTATGGCGCTTGTCTATTTATTTAAATAATTATTATGTTAATCTAAAGTAATTTGGTAATTTCTAAGCTACAGACATTTTGAGGTTAGGTTTGAGCACGTAAATAAGCCTTCGTATTTCAAAATTTTTGGAAAAAATATTTACTTAATCGACTTAATGTTAAACGAAAAATGTTCATTGAATCGAGCTATATGGCGCCCTACTATTCGTTTTTTACCTTAATCGATTTTACAATAGTTATAAATAAAACAAAATATGGGATTTTTGCTTTAGCCTCCCCTTAAAGTTGAAGATCGTCGCACCGAGTGAAACATAAGTAAAACAACATTTAATAAATAAACTAACATTGCAACTGATTTGCAACTAATTACTATTTTTTTTAACCGATAACTTTTTATTAATAAAAATTTATGTCCTACAATCTCTCTACAGTCTCTTTAAACTCGCTCGTTTAAATATAAAAAACGGTTGCTAATCATATACTTATATATCCCTAAATATTGACAATATTGCACAATCGACGAAACTGTCAACTGTAGCTTTCAACACTCGAAAAAACATCAGTTTTCCTCAATAAAATTTTTATTCCCCCCTTTTTAATGAACCAATTGATTACTCTCGTCTCATGAATAATATGTGTGCGAGTACATGTATATATGTTGCATTAAATAATTAACGGGACGAATTTTCGAGATATACAAGCATTCGTGTGTATTATACACACAAATTCCAGAGAGACGAAGACGTTCGACTCAATGACAATTATGCAAGTTTTGCGTTGATAATCTCGATGTATACTCGTCGCCTTCCGCAACAGCGTCCTTAATTATATACAATGGATCGACTTCTCGTCTTGTATCTTTAGCATTTTTATAATCAATTCCATAATTATAGATATATACATATTTTTCGCTCACACTCGACTGTCAAAAGAATATAATTTTATATAGTTACAGATAGTATATAAACGCTGATGTTTACACTAATCGTTTCGTCTATTTAAAAAAAAGTCATCTGCTAGCGCGATATATAGAGTATAATGGTATATATTAAAAATTTGTTTATTTCTTTTGCGTGCGCGGATGTGATATAGATGGTTGACTAGGCGAATATAAAGATAACGAGTTTATAAATGATATCAAGGTACTTAACATTTTAATCCTCGTAAATTAAAAGTTTTTAATTTAAAGATTAAATTTTCTTTACTTTAGAATATGTGATTTGCCGTTTTATAAAAAATGTTGTATTCGAATTTATTTTATTCCAAGATTCTTCGATATTATTATTATATAATACATTAATATTAGTTATTCAAGTTGAATATCAAATTTGAAGAGTGACCATTTACGACCTCGAATATAATTTCAATTTTATTTTCGAATAAGTAATTGTCCAATTAAAATTTCCCATATGTTTAGTGACTCAATTTTTATTAAAGTAATTTTTTATTGTAACGAATTTAAAGATAAACGAAACATTGTTTTATAAAGATGTTCATAACGATCGGTTTCTTCGTGTTTATAAAACTTTGCCAAATTTATGCAATTCATCCCGCACCTGATCGACATGCTCGAAATTCATCAACAAATACACCAAGAGGGGCAAGGAACGCGTGTATGACCGATACGAGCGATCTCAAAGGAGTATACGGAAGATTAAGGTCGTAGATAAAATTTTTCGTTGATGATCCCGGTCTCTTTGTGTTGGTCTTTTTCACGAGCAGTGCGCGAGTCGTGATGTCATAAATTAACTAGACGTTATTCAGCATACACGTATAGATACGCTACAACCCAATCGGTAAACAGGAAGAAAAAAAACTTGGCAGAGCCTCCTTATTAAATAGTTTTTCGGCTCGATTATATAGCTATAACAAGATGACCGACTGCATTATAAAATTATTTTTTTTTATTTTCTTAATTCACGGGTTCACGACAGTTTAACTTTCAATTTCTCTCTTTATCGACGATTAATATCTTGATCGTTAATAAAAGTATGTTTTTACACTATGTTTCTTACAGCTTGATGTATTATTTAAAGATTACACTTACATCGGCCGTATGATTAAATTATTCTTTAACAGTTGTATTTGAAGAAAAAAGATATTAAAACTTTTATCATATTTAAAAAATGTAAATAAACAAAAGGCTTTGGTAAACATGTTACACTTCTTTTTTTACAGCGTTACATTAAATTACAAAACGGCAGTCAATATTTCCATTGAATAAAAATTTTTCTCGAGCTTTGATAGTGTATAATAATCACATTTTTGAGACGCGATAAACAATGTATATCAAACGCTGTCGCGTAACTTTTTGTTTATCAAAGTTCAATGATGAAAATGGGAACGCGAACTACTGTTATAGCATTGGGGTAACAATTAAAAATCTCGTTTTACAGATTAAATGTATCGCTATATAATTGTGTGTGCGTGTGCGTGTGTAGTTGGCCTGTTATTCATATTCACAGTGCTATAATAGGCAAAAATTTTAGAGCACCAAATATATATATATATTTACACGCTCGTTATCGCATAGTACAATGAATTATCCGCGTTGTGAAATATTTGTAGATTCTTCGCGATTTTCGTATCTCAAGTTTATAATTCCGATGTTATTCTATTTTTGATTGACGAATGTGTAAAGTAGTTCAACTACATACGGACTGCAAAATTATATGCGATATTTAATATACTCGTTTTAAACATTTAACCGTATAGTATTAACAATTTACTGCACGTAACAAATTTTACGCGGTAATTCGAAATTACGGAACAAGCTAAGGTGCACACACATACATACACGCTATGCGTATGTGCGACATGTATTTTCGTACATCTTAAAATATCTCGTATAACTCCGGAAGAGTTTGCTGGAGACAAGAAAAAAAATCAAAGCAAACTATATATATATATATAACAAACGGAATTTTTTTCGTTTTCAAAGTGATATTTACTAGATATATTAATTTTTAACAGTTTATTTTGAAAATGTTTTATTTATATAGTTATAGATATCTATACAGATATTCTGATCAGTATCAAATTATTCATCAATTTTTAAAATAAATAATAACATTAAAAAATTTTGTTTTTAAAAACATTTGGACAACCTTTTAAGAGAATAATAGATTAAGTAAAAAACCCACATATTATTTGGAAATATTTCATTTATTATTAACCTTTTTATACATAAATACGGTATAATATATATGTGTAAACACACATCGTACTAAAGGAAAACACTTGTATAAAGTTACGTTTTTTACGTTAATTCCTACACGGAAAAATACGTTGACAATTATTAGAAGAGTTACTATTTTTTACAGAAAAGTTTTCTAATGGTCTATTAATATTTCTATATATCTGTTAAATCGTTCCTATATAAAAGTAGTAATTTTTCTATTGATTATCAAGTCTGCCTCGATTACTCAACAACATAGTAATATTTACTAAAACCTTTTTTTCTGCGTATCAACATTGTATTTATAGATGCGCAATAAAAAAATTAAAAATATATCGAAACCTACACACAATTACAGACTTTAGGCGAAGAAAAATGACAGTTTGAAAAAAATAGTAAATAGTTCGATATATAGAATTTTAAATCTCAAGTGTGTAAAATTAAATATTCTCAAGTATACGAGATAAAGGAGTCGGGCACTTAAAATCATCGATAAACGAGTTTATCCCACAAAGGATTTCAACTTTCGCTTCTTTATACTATATATATACGTATACGTGTACGTGCATATACATATACGTAGAAAGATACGCGTTGCATCATTATAATTTATTAGTGAAAATTTTTTGTCTAAACCTTAACCCTCGAATAAGGTAAATGTACCAATCGTCGGCCACTGACCAGTACTTGGCCACTGCCAAGAAATATTCTTATTTTTAATGTTTTGGGATCGAATTAGTTATTATCTTAGGTAGAATATTGTTCTACACATATTACTTAGTTAATGAGAAAAGGATCCGATGCTTAATTATTTCATTATACATTAAAAAATAATATCTCCGTCTTGCAGTTTGTGATACACGCGAGCGACCATACTTCCCTTACGAAATTATTAAGAAAAGTGCATTCACGTGTAAGGTGATAAAAACTTAATAAAAGAATGTTTTATATGTTTTAAAATCTCTTCATTAATTTTAATAAGCTACGAATACGTTAAAAATAAAATTTTTTTTATTTATGTCGATTTATATTAAAATTTAATATGGCCATGTATTGGTACTCATAAACCGCTTCGTAATATCACGTCGCAGTTGCTGACCTATGGCCATCTACTGGGACAGTCATGTATACTGCGCAGTAAATCTGGGTCCTAAAGCATGACACGTGTGGGGCTGCAAATTATGTGTGCACGTTTCTTTTCGATTGAAGAACTTATTGAAGCAAATATAGTAAGTAAATAATATTTAAATAAATATGAAAATTCGAGGAAACTTTTTTTTTTATATTATCTTAATTTTTCATGACTTTTTTGTGATTTACGATACGATCAATTGCGACGTTATTAACTAACCTCAAACTTAACCTCAATACTCTAAGACTATACTTGCTTATCAGGTTTTTGTATTATTTTGTTTACAGTTGCAATGGGTAAGGAGAAGAAAAAAAGCACGAAGAAGTGCAAAAAACCGTACAATAAAAAGTACGATCAAGAAGATATCTACAAAGCTATTGAGGCAGTTGAAGCAGGTACATCAATTCGCATGGCTTGCATGCGTTTCAATGTACCAAGGAGCACCTTATACACTAAAATGAATGAGATAGTGCCTATCGAAGCCACTCGAGGACCATCAACAGTGTTAACCTTTAAAGAAGAAGAGATGTTAGTGAAATGGATTCTGTGGGGTAGTGAAAGAGGTTTTCCTGTGACAAAGTGTTTCCTTCTGGAGCGAGTACAGAAACTTATTGAGCAACTCGACAGAAAAAATCCCTTTAAAGATAACAAGCCTGGAAGGCACTGGTATGAAAGCTTTTGTAGGCGACACCCAGAACTTGCTGCTAGAGTTGCGCAAAGCTTGACCACAAGGCGAGTATCTGCTACCAAGGAAGATTTAGTGAATTGGTTTAAACTAGTGCAAGATCATTTTGATGCAAAGAATATGAAAGATTTGGATCCATCTAGAATCTTTAATCTCGATGAAAGTGCCTTTTTCCTGTGCCCAAAAGGTGACAAAGTCTTAGCGAGGAAAGGAAGTCGTTCTGTTTACAAAGTGGTTGCAGGCAACGAAAAGGAAAGCATTACGGTTCTCTTTACTATAGCTGCTAACGGTGTAATGCTACCTCCTTTTCTTCTCTTTTGGTATGAGCGTCTTCCAGCTAACATTGTGAATAGTTTGCCAGCAGGATGGATTTGTGGGAGCACGGAAAGAGGTTGGATGACCGCTGAAAGTTTTTTAAAATACATTACTGGCCAGTTTTACCCTTGGCTGGTAAAAAATAAAATTCAGTTCCCTGTTGCTCTGTTCGTGGATGGCCACTCGTCTCACCTAACATTGGAGTTGGCGATGTTCTGTTCTGAGAAGAAAATTGAGCTTATTGCTCTTTATCCGAATGCCACGCACATTCTACAGCCTCTGGACGTAGCTGTTTTTCGCCCACTCAAAAATGAATGGAAGAAAGCTGTTGACCAGTGGCGGTTGAACCAAACTCATCAACTGAAAAGGGAAAACTTTGCCCAGCTTTTGAAAACTGCTATTGACTCTATGCCTAATTTACCAAGAATCATTCGAAATGGATTCGCTACCTGTGGCCTTTCACCGTTCTCACCAGATGCTGTAGATTATGACATTCTAAACAAGAGTATGACAAAGAAGAAAAAAGCTTTAAATAATACTCAAGCTGAGCCACAAGAAAATAATATAGTATCTGCACACACTGTAGAGGAAGAAAACAAGAAGCATCTTGAGCAATTCGAGAGTAGACTTGCTCCAGAAATTTTGTCTGACTTCAAAGAAGCAGTCGAGAACAAGACCTTCCTCATATCAGATAACAGTAATCAAGGACTATTCGATTATTGGCTTCAATCGAAAAGACTTTGCGGTGCATCTATTATATATTTATAGTTTGACTTGCTTTTTTTACTTTATTTATATAACTAGCTATTATTGATTTAGGACAAAATGTAAGTAATGGGAATGAAAATTTAGATTATTCTACACATGAAGTAGATATTGTGAGAATGGACTCAGCTTCTGATGCGATTCAACAGGATAATAATGATCAATTATTACTTGCGATTGATACTGATGGTGACGATGCACCCTTACAACAATTGATTGTTTTCACAGAAGGAAATGATTCTTCTTTCAACTTTTCTGAAGGTTAGTTCAATTTTTGTAGTATTTTCATTTATTTTTAATTATAATAAATGTATATTGTATAATAATATATGTAAATTAATTTTTAGCTGACATTGTACTTCATATTCCTCCGTACGATAATGCCATTGAAAGTATGGAATCTATAACTGATATCAAAGAGGTATATGTACTACAACTTCAAGATACTCCGACAGGACAAAAATCTCCTTCCGAAGAAAAGGATGCTGTAATACTAACTAATCAAGAGGTTGTGGGGCAAGAAGAGTTTGTTTCAGAGGCAATTGCTGTTTCAGTACCTACTCGTATACAGAGTCCAGTACCTACTCGTATACAGATTCCACTACCTACTGATATACAGAGTCCAGTAGAAAAATTAAGTTTCGCAATCGAAGAGGTAGTTATGACACCTACAGAAGGTAAATACTTTTAAATTCTAACAATAAACATATTTTTACTGACTCACTTTAAAAAAAGAAGTTATCATTGTTATAATAATTATATTATGTTATAGTTACTAGCAATACAAGCAAAAGCTCTGTAGAATTATCAGCTATGAAAGATGACAGTGGCATTGTACTTCAAGATACAAGTTTAATGCATAATGGAAACCTAACCCATGCGACTACTACTATAGACGATGCAGTCAATAATAGGCAATTGATTCCTGTCGATGAGGCAGTAGATATGAGGGAACAATTTGAGCAAAGTGCATATGAAGCTGTACCAGAAGTTGTACTTGATCTTAGTACTTTCAAAGGTTAGTTTCATTTGTATTTTTATCGAGTAAACTTAAATTATATTATGATTATGATGTTTCGACAATCTATTTATATCAATTACTTATGTTTATAATAGATCGTAGTCTCCAGGAAATCACTGCACTTGAATCACCTCCGATCAAGAAAAAAGATCAGTCAGCTGACCTAAATAAATCTACACTCGAAACAGCTACATCTGCATCTGAAACCCCTACTACGAGCCAGGAATTCAAGCAAGCTGACGTCACCAAAGGTTATATTGTATTTTTTATTACTTATTGATATTATTAATTACTTACCTATTCTCATTTATCATTAATTTAATTTAGATGATCATGCTATTCAAGAAAAAAGTGTGGAGGCTGTTTTCCAGGAAATTTTACCCTATGCGCAGAATATAATTAGGAAAAAACCTACGAACAAACATATTAGTCCTGTACTAACATCTGAACAATGGCGATCTCATCAGAAAAAAATAAAAGAAGAGAAAGAAAATAAGCAAAGAGAAATCCAAGAAAGAAAACGATTTAGAGAAGAAAAAAAGAGGCAAAAGGAAGAGGAAAAAAAGGAGAGAAAGGCTAAACTAGAAGAGAAAAAGAAGCTAGACGAAGAGATCAAGAAGCTTCAGATGATGAAAAAAAATATTGTTCAGATCAAAAGGAGAAAGAAGATTGATCGAATAAATAATAAAGAAAAGTATTGTTCAGTATTACTAACGTTGACAATTAGTTGCTAGTCGAATGATCAAAACTACTTCATGTATATTAAGTACGTAGTTATAAATAAGAAATGATTTAAAAAAAAGCATGTAAGATGACTAATAAATGTTATTTTGATAATAAAACTTCAACTTATTTGTATAATTAATATTATCGATTCCTTAATAATACTTATAATCAAATTCTTGTAATAATAAAATTAATAATGTTCAACCTATAGAATTTTTCTTAAATACATTGGCTAATTACTGGTACATGTGAGATTGGACGCTGGGACATCCTTGTTTACATGGTCCAAGTACTGGTACATTGCCGTGCTACTTTAAATAACGTTTATTTAATTTTCCTATTGATTTTAGTGACAGTTTTTTGGCTTGTACCAAAATTTAAGTTAATATCATTATCATTAACAAAAAATTATGATAATTATTGAAAATTATATCCTATAAAATCGCTATAAGGGAGCGTAGCAGCGTTAGACGGCCAATGATTGGTACATTTACCTTAGTTGCGTTGTCAAATGAATCAGCCTCTATATACGAGACGAGAGTACCAAAACAATCGAGCACTCCGTCAAAAGTATGTAATTGTTATCTTGGGCGTTTCGAAGGTACACATACGTAACGAGAGCAAGGCCGGCTTGTTTTTATTCATCTCTCGGATCACCCCTCGATCCGTCGACCTCTGCACGATACGAAAATTCACCACCGAAAAACTTGAGAAGATAAGACGGATCGATCGATTCGGATTTACGGGCTTAATGTATAAACAACGAAACACGGTGGGTGTGCGTGCGTAAATAAGCAACACTCGTACGTAAAAATAAAATATTTAGGGAATTGAGAATAAAGAGCCCATCTGTGGCGGAGACGGGTATATAATATAACTTTGAGGCAAACCCAAGGCCGCCCGAGTGCAAAATATAAAAGGTTAGAATTGTATATATATGTTATGTATATGCGATACCGCGCGCGTGTATAGTGTACATAGACAGCAGAGACGGAAAGTTAGGTAACCTAAAAAACGAAAGATCGGATTAAGTACCTTAGGGTCGTTTTCGTAGTAATACTGTTGAGTACGTATCCACCTTGATACGAGATTGTCCTTGACGCTGTGGGCGAGGGCGAAGTAGTAATCACGCGGGGTCGAGACATTACGGTCCTTTACCAAGGTATAATGAAGGTGCCTGTTGAACGTCTTCTTGAAGTTAGCGACGTTTTCTACGTCGACGATCCCCCGCACCGAGATCTGCTTCCTTTTTTCGTGATCCGAATCGCTCACCGACATCTTCGATTATAAGTATATGTGTGTCTATACCTTAAAACGTAGAGCTCGTATTGCGAACTAGGGATCGCCGACACGAGCCGAGCGCGAATGATGATATAGTCGCGCGCGGAACCCGGTGTGCGTTGGCCGGTGTCACCTTGGAAAGGTCGCGCCTGCGTACTCACTCTCTTTCTCTCGCTCGCGTGCACAGATAAACTGCGCGCGCTCCTCCCGTGTCCCGGGTGATTCGAGTTAAGGTCATCTTGTCAGTTTCTCCTCTCGAAAATGATGCTCTCAGTTTTTTAACCGCGTTGCAAATGTGATTTTTTACGTTTTCTTGCGCGTCCATCTTAAATGTTTAGATTCCTCATTATTCTTTTCGTACCGTATTTAGTACCTACTTAATTCCGTGTAATCGTGGAGGTGCAACTGGTGTTGCAGTATATATTATTGAAGTGCTTTTAAGGTCATATTTTTTATTCATATTTAACTTGTTACGTTCTAGTGTGTAGTTTTCATATAAAAAAAATAATCTTTTAAAATAAATAAATAATCTAAAAAAATAATCTTTTTGTAAACTATATATTATATATATGTTCAAATATTTTTATAATTTGTCATAACATTTTGGAAAAAAGTAATAAGAACTTTAATAAAAATTGGTTTATATAAATTTATACCGCGCATGCATTATTTTTTAATATGTACAATAAGTAAACACAGTCAATGGATTTATGTACAGCTCGTTTAATTATAATCGAGTTTATACATTCTATAACTCAATGTAGCAAAAATTAAATTGAATATTTTACAATTTATCAATAATTGTGTAGCATACTTACCTTTAAATTAAAATTATAATACGTCAAATTATAAGATATTAATAAAAATACACAGTGCATTAAAAAAAGTGTAAGTTTGATGCATTGAAATAGAATGTTATAAGCAGCTATAAACAAGTATAAAGTTTTATTAGAAAAAATTTAAAATTATAAAACGTGATTTAACTTATAAAAGTTTATAATGAAGCAGTAGTAATTTTATAAGATAGGGTTAAAATAAATTTCTCGATTAACAGAACAAGAAGAAAGTATGTAAAGTATAAATGAAAGAAGGAATAAAAAATGAATAAAGTGTAGTAAAACGTAGTAAAAGAAAGGTTTGCACACTGAATAATATTTGTAAGAGATAATAAATGAAAACCAAAAATTATACGTAATATTGAAATTTATAAAAACAGAGTTATCGACATTTCGTGACTTATTAATATCGTTTATTTATAAATTAATCGTGCGAATGCAGATGCAATAATGAAAACGTCAAGAAGCGACACGCGTATTACAAGTCACATATTCTCTTAACACTTTTGCCACCATTTCTGAGATAAAAACACGTGGATTCACGTAGCTACAGTTAGATATTTAAGAATGTGTATTATATAATATTAAGTTGCATCTTCATGTTCTGTTTTATCAGATCGTTAAATTGATGTAGGTTTTAACTCCATCTCCATTGCATTGCCATAAGCCAATAGTTATTTTCTCACTCTTCGCACTTTAACTTTGCGAAATATAAACCGATGTATTTATGTCTTTTTTGTAATAATTTCATATATATATATTTGTATATATATACTTCTTTTATATATATATATTTATATATTAGCTATATAATTACAATAATAATATCAATGTAATAGCAATAATATTTTGCAATCCTCAACGTCGTTCAAAGAGACAGATAGAATAATTAATAATCACTTTATTTAATTTTCTCCATTAAATTCATATTTATTCTCGATCGCAATAGTAACAACTAAAACACGAGGGATCGCTGGTTATTTAGACATTACATCTTAAGATCTAACGATAAAAAAGAAACAATTTCGACAAGCACTCCTCGCAAGTATCCTCACCATGATTTTTTTCTCAATTAAGCACTGCCTATACGTAGACACTTTCACATCGATCGCGATTGTTTATTTATTTTCGTGCGTAGCCTGATTACTTCAACAACGTTTTCCTACATTTAAAAAAGGATAGACTCTTCGTTTACGATGAGTGATAAAGTAGCAAACGAGATGATGCGAGAGAATGCGGGTGAACGGTGTGCAATATATGTATATTGTTATATATACTTCGTATCGTATATAATGTTACCTGATTAATAAATTTTTTGTCGCTATTTACGATTATATTCGTTTCGTTTTTCCTCAAAAAAAGAAAAGATTGCACATGATTGAAGAAATACGGGGAGGGGATTTTAAGACAGGAATAAAATACACGCGTTTGTGTGCAATTGTTCGGGAGGGGAATCAAGGGAGGAATAACACCCAAAGTGCGCAAGATTATGACGTTTGGATTGCGCGATTAATACAGAACGACATGATTATTTGTTTTTCTTTTCTCATTTAAATCGTTCCCGTATTTATGGTGGTAAAACATCGTTCCATCGCACTTTCTCTTCTTGCTCACTAGTTTAAATTCGTCACCATCGTATCGCAATAACGAACAATTAATTGCTAAATGTTACTTGCATTTTATTTTGCATTTACGTTAAGAGGATATCTCGATTTTTTTTTCCTTTTGTTTTAAGTATGCGCGTGATTTTTCATTTTTTCTTTTTTTATCGATCGTACAATTCGCGTTCGAAACACGGCAAACGATCGTAATATATGTATATATGTATCACCAAGTTTGCCTTGTATCCAACATTTTAAAACAGTGGTCCGTTATTTACAATCTCGGTCAATTATTCCTTACGACTCAAATATCATTTCATTACGTTTTTGTTTTTTTTTTTTCAACGTCGGTGATGATGTAAATTGTGTGCGCACGCGCAAACCGATATCCTTTGCATTTATTATATTTTTCATCACATCGTCTCTAAATACGTCCTCGTAGAATCTTGTTCTTTCTTTCCACGTGGCTATTTCACGAGTAGACGCCCATTTCGACGTTCATTTATTCTTCCTTTGTTGGTTCCGCCTTCTTCCCAATAGGCATCGCAGCCTTAACTCTGAAAATTAGAAAAAGAAAATTAAATTACAAATTAATTTGTACATATATACAATTACAATTTAATTTAATTTAAATTACTTCCTAGCTATTTTAGTTGATACGTTATGCATTACGAATATTTTAACTTTCTACGAAATAAAATAGAATTTAAAACCTATAATTACAAAAAAAAATTATTTTTGTCTAAGTTAAACGTCTGAAACTATACATATTCGTAAAAACTTAATTCAAACTTACTTGGCTGTAATTTCATTAACTTTAGCTTGAACTAAAGCGAGATTTTGGTCGATTTGAGTCTTGTTCGTTTCGTAGACTTTCGGCAACGTGAAGAGGGCAACGACACCTGTAAATAAATGATAATGTTATTAAGTACAAACTGGACAATTATTATAAAAATTACTATTTTGTATATAGTTTCAAACGGATTAATTATTAATATTTACTACATAAATCGTAAATTCTCCTATACAATAGTAATTTTTATAATTCATCAAGTGTGCCTCTCGATTAATCAATAGCATTGTTATTTTTATTAAAATCTTTTTCTGTGTTTACTTTTTTTTATTATAATTTAATATAATTGAAGAATAATGAAAAAAAAACATTTATCGAAAATTCTAAAAATATGTTCTCTTGAATTATAAGATGAGAGTCAGGAGTAAATTGGTGTAGACCGGTATAAGTATACTAACCGATGATGATGAGCGTCATGCCATTGAACCATGAACCGAGATACGTTAAGGACCATAGCAAAACTCCAAACTTGAGGGAATCTACGAAGTCCTCCACTAAAAAGAGCCTGCGCAATTCGCTTACGGCTGCGTTGGCGTTCGCAACAGCAAGGTCAGCGACTTCATGCACCTTTTCAGGGGATATTTCAAGTTCAATATCGAGGATAACTCTGCAAAATAAAACAAATCCATCATTAATCACTTTTCAACTTTCAACTGTACTCTATTTATTTATTTTTATCATATTAACCGATTAAAATATCGCGTATAAATGTTACGACCGTGATACGTTGATCCGTTGACGATTATCCAATTGATATAGGTTATTCACGTATTGTTAATTAAGAATAAAACTCATAAATTAATGTTTCACATTATTTTTACAAATATGGTATCATATCATATTATTATTATTAATAATTATATCCATAATTATAGTGCGAATTGAAACTTCGATGAATAACTTTTTATACTTCATAAAATCGGTACGTTAACAAACGAACAATGTATATATATATACACATATAACAAGCATTTATTGACACTTATCGTTCTCTACTTTAGATATCCTAAATGAAGGCGTAAACATCGCTAAATACGTTCAAGTTGTAATAACCCAATAACGTAAAAAAGTAAAAAGAAAATGTTTAAAAGTAAACTTACTTGAATGGATGTCCATCTGACGTTTTTTGAATGGCCTGGAGGACAGTTTTATAGATTCGAAAAGCGACGGTAAACGTGAGAACAAGTAGGGATATGTAAGCAAGCACGCTGATCAGACTGAAGTAGGCCAGCGATAAAAGCACTATGAGTGTTGCACCAAACACGATCCCTGACTTTTTCGGATCACGCCAGTAGATTAGCGCTGCCACTGAAAGCAAAAGTTTATATATATATATTTACCTTTTATTGACCACAAGATACATATATATATTTATTTTTATATTCTACTCTATTTTTATATTGTGTACACTTTCGTTATTAAAAGTGACTCTTCGTCAAATGTCTACATATATGCACTGGATTAAAATTAGAAAGTTCGATCTCCGTTTTTAAGTACAGATTTCCATTTTACTTTCATAAATCCGGTCGTTTACATATACGCACACCCGAGGTGTAATCAGATAGAGAATATGATATAGGTGCAGATTGAATGAGATTGAAAGAAAATATCGATCAAGTTATATACTTTTGGGTAACTCACAATGTGACACTACATTACAAACGTTATTTTATTTAGTATTCGAAGGATAATATTGTAGACAAACTATTCAACCATTTATATACTAAAGCAAAATAAATTTTTTATCTAACCGGAATCATTCTTAAATATGCCTTAAAAATTTGCTCGCTCTAATGTAAATCCTTTAGAATCAAGAAGAATTTCTTTGATTTTAGTATATTGATCTTTTTGAGCTACACTTACTCATTTTTTTACAAAAGAAAATTCCGCTTGATTATAGAAGAATTACATTTTAACAACCGGACTTTCTTTTTAAGGCATACTTAAGAAGAATTCCGATTAGATAAAAAAATCGATTACTTTCAGTGTACTAAAATTTAAATAAATACGCCACAGGGTATAAAGATGAACACAATAACGTACTGATTAAACTAAGACGATAAAATGTCAATAGGACCCGTCGATCGGCCGGTCACTGAACAAATGCACGCGAACCGAACGACCTGCGCGTAGATTCAAAAAAATTAATTTATATGAAAATCACATTTGACCGCGGGGGGTGGATGATGAGTTCACCGTACCCGGTAACGAATCGCACGTGCAATCGTATGGCTCTCTCTTCATCCGTTTCCGGCCCACGCAAATCTCCGCGTAATTTTTATGCGCGTGATGTTAATTTTTATTATTTGACGGTCATCGACACTTAACTGCACTTTAGTTTTGCCAAGTATTATTGAAATGATATATTCTGGATATTTATTAACGATTCGTACATCGGAAGTAAACAAAAAATACTTCACGCGAGTGCATCTTAAATATCAATGGTATTAACCTTTGAACAGAGACGTGGAATTTTATCAAAATAACGTTCGTTGTGTATACCTGTGAAGTATATGCACGTGTTCTAATTAACGAACTTTTTACTGTTAATCAGTGTTTTATATACTATTTATTAGAGCGTGATGCCTTAATGAGCTGTGCGTTCGCGTTCTTCTATAAGTAGAGAATATGCAAGTGATGCAAAAAGAATAAACGACAGGTTTCTCTTGACTTCTTGTATTATTACTTTACAAATATCATTTTCATCAATTAGAAGTACGGAGAAAAAATTGTAATAATTTTTACCCTACTGTCCATAGTAAACGAGGGATAAACAGTTTTTATGATAAATTTTACCCAGCTTTCGAGTAAATTTTACCCTGTACTATAGGGTAAAATTTACCATAAAAACTGTTTATCCCTCGTTTACTATGGACAATAGAGTAAAAATTATTAGAATTATTTTTCCGTGTATATATGCAATGTCATATTCTGTGTTTATTTGTTTTGTTTCATTATTCAGTTACGAACAATTTTTTATTCAATACAGAGTATTACACAGAGAAAAAAGTAAAAATTACTACGTTACTAAGTAATCGAGGGACAGAGTCAACAAATTATAAAATTTACTAGCAAAATTTATAAGTTTTGGGAAATTTATAGGATGTGTAGTAATTTTTCGTACAAAACATGTAGTCATTTTTATTAAAAAAAATTTCCCTGTTTAGTTAAATAATTCTCTGTTTTTAAACTCATAACGTTAAATTAAGTAATATTAAGTTAATAATTAAATAATGAATATGGATATACATTTTAAATAATTATTAGATTAGAGCCATCGAAACGTCGCCATTAAAATAATACGCACGGTTTATTTACCAAAATCAACAAAACCTCTTATTATTAAAATTATAGCGTGGATGACAAAAGAAGAAATTATACATATTAGTATTATATTAAAATAATACAAATTTAATATTCCCGAGTAAAATAAATAAAAGAATGTTGCAAATAATGTAAATTAAGAACCGTAAAATTGCTTATGATACATAAAAATACTGTGGAGTCGAGGCGCATGAGTCTTTGCTATTTTAACGTTTTGGAGTCGGCTGTCCCAAATAGCGAGTCGGACGAATTCACGTAAGATCGAATCCGGCTACTAAGAATAGAGTTCCGTATGCAAAGGAAAAAAAAGTATAAATCCTAAATGGCTCATCTAACGATTTCTCTCTCATTGGTCTATATAAATTAGTAATGGTTGTTTATTTATATATTAATACCATTTCTACATTCGAATACATATAATTAATATAAATTATATCAATTATAATGTGCATCATATTGATATGGTGGGACCAATTTAGAATTAAGCATAAAGATAAAATTTCTTCATCATCAGCGAATGTAACTCTTTCATAATTTCAAGGTCTTGGTGATTAAGACTGACTTAAAAACCCGATTTAATTAGAAAATTTTTAATTTTTGTTTATAATATTTCGTAAAATTACGTTGTTACTTTGTCTATAAAAAGTAAATAAGGAAATGCAATTGATATAATTAAGAAACTTTTGCACAAATGTATATTCTGTTTAAATTTAATTAGATTATACAAATTTATTATTGGCAATAAGAAATGTTGATACACAATCATCGTAGCATATAACAACGACTTTTAATTAATAATTCTTAAAGATACTGTAAACTTGAAAATTATTTGATATTTTTTTCCCTGAATTGACAATATTGTACGATAAGAATTGTACAAATAGACAGTTTGAAATCAAATATACTATATAATAGCTCAAATCAAATAGTTTTAAAAATATTATAAAGCTTACAAGAATTGGTAAAAAAATAAAAATTTTAAAAAAAAGCAAAGCGTAATCACAAGCCGCGCTAGAATCAGCTCGTAAAATTCGGGGCGAAAATGTAAATAACCTATTATCGGCTAAAGCACTTGTGGAGCATCAATACGCCGTCGTGGCATAAGGCGCGACCTTGGAGCACGAGTTTGCGCGTCATGTGCACATGCGACGAGGGCAATTTTTTTTACAAATTTTTGGCGATCGTCGACCCGGCGACGTAATTTACGTCCATCCATCATTGGTTACAAATAAAAAAATTTGAACGTCAAAATTTAATTATTTCGAATAATTTTTGTATTAAAAAGAGATGGCAAAATTTAGAAAGATTGATTCTGTATAACCGTTGCATATATTTATTGGTGACTCACCGAGTAAATTTTACGTGTGATGTAATACATCCATTTTACGATGTGCACCATATACCGTATAAAAACTTTTCATAGACCAATTTAATTTTGTTGAAATTTTCATTTTATTTGAAGTTGCTTATACGAAATTTACTTGAAAGAAGTTTACAATATGTAACGATAAAAAAAATGATTTGACCAACAATTCAAGCATACGAAAAAAAATGTTTTAATAGATACCAAACTTGTAATTTCAAGGTATATAAAACCAGACATTCTAGGTATACAGTCACGTTGCGCGTTTTTGCTATGGCGTACACTATACCCTAAGGGAACAAAGAAAGGGAACGTAGTCGGAGGCAGCTGAGCGTCGCTACAACCATGGGATCGTTGGTACCTCGATTCGGATCGAGTGTCCGCCACGTCGTGGCACTTCAACAATACCAACCGATTCATGGTACCAACAGTTTATTTCACTTAATATCTTTTTTTATGATCATCGCGTTATTAGACAGATTTATAGACGTTCGTGTGAATGAAACAATTGTACCATTGATAAGAGAAACGTGATTCATGAATGAAAAGTGATAAAAATATGCAAGTCGGGATTTTCTGACAATCTGGTACAACACGTGTGACTTATACATTTGAGATATTTTGATATTTTGATATATCGTTCAACAATATGTTGGTACTTCAAATTTACAAAAGCGTTGAATAATGATACGAATTTATTGATCGATAGTCGACAATATGTGACAAGGTTAAAGTAAATAAAATAATTCTTTTACACTTATTTTCAACGATAGACTGTAGGTATCACCGAAACATAAACTTAACTTGTAAAAGTACGCGTTTTTCAAATATTAGTAACTAAAAAAAAAATTAGTTCAAACTATATTTGATCAATAAAAAAAATCAATAACTACATCAAAGACAAGATTTAACTGATTTTAATACAAATTGATCACTTAAAATATTATCAACGAAAGTGTATAAAAGCTTATCTAAACGTATAAACCTCGTACACCCCGTCGTAGTTTAAAAAACCAAAGCATCTTGTAACGCCCACGTGTGTACGCGTCATCAACCATATGTTCCCATATGCAAAGGAGTGAATGAAAAAAAAAAATCGCGATCTCACCAGGTCCCCGTTGGGGTAGCTCCTCGACGGGTTGCCTCAAATTGTTCCTGCGCACCATCTTGGACTCCTGCGATCGGTTTAAGGACGAGGTAAGCTTTGGCCTATGCGGCACTCGCGCACAGACTGACGAAGCGCTAGAAGCTACCAACCTGGTGGACCCGTCGGAAGGGAGGGAGGGAAGGCTAAAATAAAGGGAGCGGAGAATATATCAAAGGGGAGTGTAAGAGGGCGATCGTTTTTGATTTTGGTCGACCGATTTTTTTCTCTTTACGTAATGAGAGTTAAATTTGGAAGGGACCTCGCTTTTTTAACCTTTCCAACCGGTAAGCGTGGGTGGACAAATAAAGAGTGGGGAGGAAAATCTTACAAGTTGGAGGTGCTTGGTATACAGAAGAGAGTAACAGGAAAGAGATAGAGAGAGACGCTTTTGTGGTTTGTCGATGGTGGCAGCACTTGACAACGCGTTATGCCTATGTTGTTGGATTTAAATTCCAATCGATCGTGAACTTTAAATCAAAAATATTGAAAAAAAATAGCAAATGTAAACAAAAATTTAATTTTATAGTCAACTTAAACAAATAGTTTTTTAGATAAATAGTACTATTATATTATAGACAAAGATTATATTAACGAAATTTCAAACGAAGAAAAGCGAAAAGAAGTAGATTTATTTAATCCAAGATTAAAATACTTATCTTATCACATATGTCGTGAAAAGTGATAAATGATGTAATCAATAATCGTAATATCTTCATCTCTATTTTGATAATTTTCCCTATTTCAAACATTGTCAAAAACCAACTTTAATAGAAAATCAAAATAATTGACCCAATATGTAAAAATAAATGTAAGTAATATTTAAATCCAACGAAGCAAAATGAATAACCATCTTTGCTGCAAGGGTCATTATCGAAAGCCGGTCGTATCGTTTTCAATGCAGATTTATATGCTACGCGTCGGTAAAGCTGCGAGCACTGTCCCGACCATCGGTGTAGCGAAACATTATTTTTTTTCTTAGTGTAACGTATACGCGGCGTTGTTCGACAACGACTTGCTTATTTTACTTCGACTTTTTGGATTTACCTTGGGACTACGTTATTGCAAGGTTTACATTTTAGTATTCGAGTTACTGGTTTCTTCGAGTATTTACTCGGGGAATGTCGTCTATTTATTTAATTAATTTCGTTAAATTTATTAACCAATTAAATTATTATACAACATTAATCCCAATGATTTGCTTGAGTATTAATGAGTTAGAATTTTAGAATGCGTAAATTTTATGGGAACAATTATTAAAATTTGTTACTGTGGCATAAACCTTTACACGATCCAATAAATTTAAATTTTAGAGTTGCGTATAGATCGTACTAACTCAAGCGAAATATAAACTACAATTTTGTCGAACATCTATACCCAACCATTAAAAACCGCATTTTTACTTTATCATAATGTTTGTTTAATTTTAAATACGTTATCAGTTACGTTTATTGTTTTTGTAAATTAATAAATTACGATTAACATTTCTACACTTATTGTTGTAATTGTACAATACTAAGCTTTTTTAGTTACATAATATTTGGTATACGCACGCTGCGTATTTATAAGTATACTGTTTACTTTTCGCGCGTATAGATATATTGAAATTACTTAACGTTTAAAGTAACAGGTACATTCGACCAACACTTTAACGTTAATTTAATATACAGTCAAGAAGTTCGTTCGCATTGTAAGATAATTTTATTCATAATAGATGAGTAGAATGATACAAACGTTACAATCGATATTTTTTTATTAATTCAGTTTGCTATTCACCAATCTATTTTTATTTAAAAAATAAATTTTCTGAGAGAAAAGTTGTCTTAATTAAAGTAAAATCGAGAGTGCCTTGATACTTATAACACGTATATCACGTCATGGCGTAAGTGGCGCTCTTGCTATTGATTTTATTCGACACGTTGGACGAGCTGGAGCAGTTCCCTTGCCTTGTTTCGGTATATATACAGAGTCGCTCGATTTAATTAAATAAATTTCGTGATCGCGACAAAAATAACAATAATCTAAGAAATTACAATAGAATTATTTTGTAATTCCATCGTAATTTAATAAAATTACGTGCATTTTTATACTCATATATACTTATATTAACAACTACTAAAATTTAATTTATATTGATAGAAACTAAACAAAATTGAAATTTCTTCTTTTTACAATTTTTAAAATACTCAAATTATTTTGTCTATTTACTACGTCTACTTTGTAAATCTCCCGACGGACAAGCATAGGTTAGCGTCAAGAGATTTATATATAACACAATACGACATAAATGATAGAGATGCATAGTAAATAATTCTCTCTATCTTACCGATAAATGCGATGATTGATGATAAATTTGTATATAAAGCAGTATTTGAAAAAAATAAGAGGAGAAGAGTCGACTTCTCGAATATTGTAGCGTTTTTAAGAAAAGTTTTACCACAAATGTGAAGCGAACCTCAACAGGATGCATTTCTCCTCGGAAACACAATAATATACTGTTTTATTTTTTTATATTACTTATTCAACAAAAATTTAGTATGGAATCCTCTTAATGCGTTTCAAACGATACATTCATATCAACAACAATTAATTGAAAATTTTATTACACACTTCATTCAATTTACTACCTATTATTATTATATATTATTTATTACAATGTATAATCTATTTTATGAGACAGCATAACACTTTTCTTCTTTTATGACTGTACAAAAAATACAACTTTTTAGAAAATATAAAATCGATATTTTACAGTTTCAATACCTGTTCAATAGCTCACATAAAAACTGTACAATGTGAAATTACTTTTTTTAAAAATAAAAAAAATATCTTTATTGCGAAAAATGTCGTGAATTCACGATCATTTCTTATTATTAAAGTTATTTAAAATAACAAATTTAAGTTGCATTTATGGGTATGTAACAAATATATTTAAAAATTGAAGATTGATGTGAAATTGAACAAATTTTTGGAAAAAGAGATTTTAAATGAAAAGTCATCTGCAGTCAGTAAAATAGATGTACATTTGTATTGGAAAATGATGTAGATGCGATACGATGATACACAAATGCACGTGGCATGTATATATACATGATACGGAAATTAGAAGAGAAGACATCATCCGAAGGCGCGAAATCGATTGCGCAGCCCCGACGAGCGAGCTCCAGTACATCGCCCCCGAAACGCTTAGAAACAACGTCCGCCCGCCCTGAAACTTTCCGACGACAGTTTCAACGCCTTTGACGGCCACCCGAGATAGAGTGGAAAGAAAGGTCCGGTGCTTTATGTTCAACTTTTTTCTTTTTACAGACTACTGAATGAGTGTCATGGATTTTTTTTGTTTCCCACATAAGAAGCTTAACACAACTTTTTATTCCGTCATTATTCATTATTTAAGGTGGTATGTTTTATACATTTTTCGCGCTTAAAAAAGCCTTTAAAATACTCTATTTTTAATTTTTATAATAAATGTAAATTTTATGCATTTAATGCAAGAAAAAAAATTGGTAAATCTGTAAGGAATTAAAATACTTATTATTTACTACGAATGACACGTTTTAATATTTACATGGAAATTACAATGGAAATTATGCTTTTACGCGTAAGCCGGTACTAAAAATATTTATTAAGCGTATTACATAATATGCCATAAATGTTTTTAACCTTCAAGTTTGTCTCTCAAAAGTCGTATAAATACAATTAGTTTGCTGTTCAAGTCAAAAAGTTTAAAACACAAAAAATTTCTTCTTTTTCGTATTATTATATAATAAATTTAACATGTTGCAAAACCTGAATTGATAATCATTTACCTTATCTGTTTATGTGCAGTTTATTTTAGAAAACGTTTTGTTATCATTCAACATTAAGATAAACGGTCTTATTCATATTGTCAATCCTTTATTACACCAGACAAGAATAACCGATGAAAAATTTATGTAATATCAGTACAAAATGAACATTTATACAATTATTTAAATACATGGATTCCCGTAATAATTTCAAATTTTACTAGAGACGTAAGTGTTCTACTCTCCTACTATAAACCTCAAAAGGAGCACAAAATTTTACGTTGTTAAAAAGGTATTACCATATAAATCGGCATAGTTTATCAAACGAAACTAGAAAAAACCAACCCAATAAACGAAGTACGAAATTAACGTATAATCAATTTAACAGTCAAATAAATTTCTAATAATCCGCATCGTGAAATCTATGCAAAGCATTCGTATATACGTAAATTCCAGAGTCAATTCGGTGTCTATTGGAGTCCTCTAATAATACATGCAATTACGACTCATCCCCTGCCTCAGAGCTCGTACACTGAATTTTATGGGCGTTCAAGTGCACTTGCCTGGCGTTGCTCCAGATAAAGCCGAACTCGCTCGCACACGCTATTTTTCGAGCATTGATTGCAACGAACAAAAAAAAGAGTATGCTCGTCGAAGATTAAACTTGAGGTCTTGGAAAGGTTATATTCGCAAGTCACGATGTCCCATATTTTGATGTATCAGATAAAAAAAAAGATTTATCTGTCAAGTGCATTGGTTTGGCACGTGAATCGAATGTGCATGAATCATGAAATGGTATTTCAATTTTGTGTTTGATTTCATTTTTACATTTAATTAACGTTAAAGAAAATTGTTACATGATCGTAGTTTAAAATTAATTTTTATTAAGCGCATGGGCGATTATAATTTTTTAAATTATTTTTAGATTGATAATGATATAATAATAAATTAATGGAAATGAGTCGAGTCTAATGCGTTATAAAACTTAGAGTTCAAACTTTTTTCATGCAACAAACGTATAAATTATATAATAAATAATATTACTTCTTTTACAGAGAGTTTATTTATTATCTAGATTTATAGAAAATTGCTACGTTATTCAGATAAAATAATTCTATAAAATTATAATAATTACAAATTATTTATACCAAAATAAATTAAGAGTAATCGATAATTCAAACTAAGCAACAACTCTTGAACTAATTAAAATTAAAGAATTTCAAGAAGCTAAGTCAATTAACTTTTATTCAATGAAATTAATAAAAAAATAAATATCTGAAATAATCATTGTAACTATAGTCTTGTAAATGTACTATAGATAAAAGAAAACAACACACATTATTATATTCATTGCTTATTATTCATATATGTCGACTTAAAAGATTATTAAAATTAATTAGTTCACTGTCGATGTATACTAAAAAATACTTTATTACAAATAATCTTGTTACGTAGAGAATAATCTAGATTACTTAGAAAATTTTTCCGCGGTAAGATTAGAATGTTAATAATTTTATGTCTGATATTGCGTTTAATTTTTAAATTTTAATAAATTAATTCTAATATTTTAAAAATTTTTACTATTACACGTAACATGGTTGTTTTCGAATAAATAATTTGATTAAACATTTAAAGATTCAATAATTTTTTATATAAAAAATTCTATTACTTGTAAGTTTGGCAAACAAAATATGAAATTTTCATGTTGGACAAACGAGTGAGTAAATATGTGCACTTTAGGAAAGGTTACGGTAACAGGTTACCTCTGGTTTCTCTGCAAGGTTGGATGCCCTCGCTTCCGGTAGAAGTGTGCAATATGTCCAGTCTGCGGTATATATGTGTATATAAGCATGATACAAAACCAACGCCTGTTACGTCAACGCTATTATTGGAGACGGCCAAGGTCTTCTTGCCGCGATAATCATTCCCCAATTATTCGTTCGCAACAATTAACGCGTGTACGCGTTGCTAATTATCCGATCGAGAATCGATCGCTCGGACACGTGCGAATATATGCGCAAATAGACTGATGCTTTATTTTCGTCACTCTTTTTTTTAATTTTCTAGGTTTAAGTTTAAAAAAATGTTACACTCTGAATAAAGAAAAATGGTAATTGGATTGGAGTTTAATAAAGGCTTCATTTATTGCGCATATATTATAAAAAAAATATAACACCGTGCTCTTTTGTGCGGTGTAGAATATTTTTAATCAAGTTTTAAAATATACAATATTAATTATTTTTCTACACTTCTTTATATATATACATAGTTAAATATTTTTATCAATTACAAGATTCGTTAAATTTAAAAATAATGAATATGATTACGCGAAATTTGTAATAAGAAGTCGTATATAATTATCGCGTTGAATACAATCGGTCTTTTACAAAGGGTCCTTCGGTTCTAAAAGTGTATCTTAATTAACTTATAATCGATCGACATTTTAGCAGTAAAATCTCTTTCGCGAAACACTACTCATGTAGATATATTTCGGCATTTAAAATCGCGACAAAAGTCTCGCGGTGACACGCTAGTGAATTAGATACTATTCCCGAGCCAAAGATTTGGGAAAGCCGCATATGTTGCGTAATCTACGATCGCGACCCTATATTTTCAAGATTACCGAAATAAACGGGGTTAGGATGTTATGACGTGAAAGAAGTTTTTCTCGAAATCAAAGGTCGAAGTTTAAATTTTTCATAGTCCCCATTCGGTATTCAATACGCTTGTTATTTATTACCAAAAAATTCAACAGGTGTTTTAACTATTCTTTATGATAGTTTGGCTCGAAAATTTGTCTTGCATAGCAATGTATATAAATATGAGAAAAACATAAAGGTTTTGTTTGTTTTTTAAAACTCTAAGAAGTTTTCAATAACTTTGATATTAACGTACAAACACGCTTTGACTCTACTTTCTAAATGTGAATTAGTGAATAATCACTAAAAATATAGTGATAAGTCAGTCACTATCACAAAGTAGTGAATAGTTACTATTTCAATTAGTCAAAATTTACTATTTTAATAGTGAATATTCACTAATTTTGTGACAGTGACTGACATATCACTATTTCATTTTTAGAGAGTAAATACACGATCAAGTTAAAAAAAAATAATAATCTGTCTGCTCAAATTATATACTAAAATAGGTAATATTTAATACATAGATGCAATAGATTTTATCAAGAAAGCTAATAACTATCGCGGGATTTCCAGATGGTTTCTACGGTTTTGTCCGTGTCAGTGGGATGCGGGTGAACGAAATGAAAGCAAAGGATCTGCGCAGAATAGGAGACGCGTGAGTCATCCCCCTTTTTTATGCTGCGTCGTAAAACCAGAGTATACCCCACGTAAACAAAGAGAAAAGGAGAAAGACTCACGGAAAAGCTTTGTCCTGCCTATCCTCATACTCTGTGCTTACTTAATGAGAACATATGAACTTTGTCAAATCAATATTTCGTAAAACTTATGTTTCAAATTATAACAAACACGAGCTAAACTTTTAAGAAATAGTTATTTTAAATAATATAATTAATCCACTATCGAATTCGTCATTTCGATTAAGTCGGAGCATTTGCGAGTGAACGTCAAATTAAGAAATTTTGTGTAAGTAACAATGCATTTTAGTTTGTGCCAATAATTTTTGCCAAAATGACTTTTGCCACTTACAGGAGACGCTAGTGAATCTATTATGTCTCCGAGTATAGGCACTATCATTTGTAAGGAAGCTTTTTAACATTTAATGTTCTTGCTTACGAGCTTCCTCGTGAAAGATAATAAAATACATACGTATGAAATAATTCATAAAATATAACGTATGATTATTAAAAGAAATCATCGACAAGAATATGAAATGAATATATTATTTTTTTATATATTTATGAGAAATGACAATTTGCTTATATACACTGATACATACTTCGGTGTAACACATATAGTTACTTTTGAAAGAAAAGGACCGCGGACCTTGTTTTCCTTTTCATATGTTGCTTATTTCCCGTGATGGTAACAATTTTTCAATTTTATTTGGTTTATTTTTCGAGATTAACCTCTTTTTTAACAATTAAAAAGGAACAACAATAGGACCTAACCCCATGTTATTGAGATCCTGGCAAACAATGAACATCTTTATCGATCTTAACCTTGTCATGTATACCTGCGCAGTAAGTCACGGAGACAAAGTCGCAAAATTTACGTTTACGTCATCAGTTTCATTCGGGAATTATACACAATGACAAGTTGAAAGAAATTCGTATACAGTTTTATAAGTGATTAATTTCTCTTTCAAGAAAAGCTTGATAAATGAAATATTCTACACTTATAAGTCAACGTCATGAAAGTCACAGTCTGTTTCAGAAAATTTGTTTCAATGTCATCAATCGGGTCTCGTAACCTTCGGTATCAGAGCTCTAATAAATGGTTCAATTTCATTAAATCGTTCAAGATTTCGAGGTTAGGTTAAAAAATTTAAACCGTACGTTTTGTAAATTGATAATTATTTGTTTGATTAACTTATTACATTAGACGTTATTTTAATACTACTACTCTATAAAATCATTTAACCTAGTAATTTATTATGTATTAATTGATGAGAATTTTTTATCTCTTTATATAGATGATCTTTTCCGGTATATCGTGCATATTGTTATAAAGTTTTTTATATTTTTCAATTAAAATGAAAAAGTACGTTTTCATTTTTAAAAGTAATAGAAAAATCGGTAGTTTACGCGTAGAACAAAAATAAAGTTTCTTTGTGCTCATTGTTAGCTAAAAATTATTTCATACCGAAGAAATACTACCATATATTTATTTAATTGCACCATGCTAACTAAACAGAGATTACGGTACATTTTCTTAGAAAAATTATCAATACCCAAATGATATATTTCTATAAATGCATTTAAACTCGGTAATTTATCAGAAAATATTTTTTTTATTTTAAGTACTCCATTCGAGTAGTTAAAGGTCTGAGATTACCTAAACCGATAGCTAAACCAGCTTAAAATGTACATCTTGCACAGTGTTAATTTACCAGCAAACGAAACGCGACATTTAATCCATAGAAATAAAACACCGATATTACTCACGTTCCTGCCTCACGAGAACCATTTTGATCAACAAACCGGCGCCACTAGCACAACCACTAGCTTGCACTGCATACACCTATTATTTATATATGTATATTCAATATATATTATGAGTGATACAATATTCCTTTTCACAAATTGAACCTCCACTCGAATTTTATCTGACTGAAAAGTATAAACAAAGAAAAGAAAGGGAAAAAATAAACGGTTGACGAGACCCGGAGAAAGAAAGAGGCTCGATCACGTCACACACGGGAAAAAGGGAACTAGCCTCGTCGGCTCGCTCTAGTAAAATCGTGCGGGTTTGCCACCGCCTGGCAAGCTACCAGACGAACCTGGCTGGACGTTATATTTAGTAACTTACTGTTGTGTGCGTGCAGACGAACCTTAGGGGCTTTGCACACTAATACTCAAATTAATGAATTATAATTTCGAGTCTACTCTTTCTTGTAAAATTGTGGAGTGCAATTTAGTAAATACCCTAGCTTCATACATAGTTAGAACAAATAAAAAAAATGTTTGACAATTAAAATTAATTATTCATTTTGTTCCAGATAATTAAATAAATTTTATTTATAAAATATATATTCATAGAATTTTTAATTGTTATCATATACAGTTATAGTTATTCGCCAATTTTTACTAAAATCAATAACATAGCTGTATAAAATAATACGACTTCGCGTTTGCAAATTGTTTTTGTTAAATGAAAATATAGTTTTTTACGATACTTAAACGTTACATTAAAAATTATCAATATTTATTTTAGTACGTTTCGAGTACCATTTCTCATTATTTTTCAGTGTGAAAGTCAGTTATTCTTGTTTTACGGCTCTTACGTCGAGTGACTCATTCTATCTTTTTCTTCGTATCTCAAGGGTTGAGAAAGAGTAAGAGAATTCCGTATTTTTGGTGTACTTTTTCAGTGAGACATACGATATTTACAAGTTTATATATAAATATATTACGTTTAGTTGATCAAATTGTTAAATAAATAACTAACAGAGTGCGTAAATTTAGTTAATAGTCAATTATTAATTTAGAACAAATTATGATTTATGCTGCCTTCAGGTTAAGCATCCACGTTACGAATGTTTTCGTAGAGGCGTTTCAAGAGAGCAATAAATTAAGAAAATTTCAACAATAACGACGTTTGATCGATAAAAAAAATGTAATACCGTTAAACAAAATTTATTAATTAATAAATGACACACACAAACACACACACACACACACACAGAAAAATATCACGACAGAATAAATGAATAGGCGATTGTCTAAATAATTAATAATTATAATTCACAATAATAAAATATAATAAACTCTCACTCGTTCTTGGGTAATCGATCGATGGGAGAAAACTTGGATAACATACACCGGTATATACGACGAAAAAACCGCGTGTACGCGTTTCGCTGGATGAGAAGATACTGAAATAGGCAATGGAGAAAGAGGAGTCGAATTCGGAGGGTTTTTCGAAGGTTGGATACACTGCACTGGCGGGATCTTTGGAAACGACGCAAAAGGCTAACGAGATGGAGAGAGTTTAAAGAGACGCAGAAAGTCAAGGAGAAATTACGCAGTAGAAATGTAAGCCCCGGATGTCAAAGGAGCTGAGGGGGGAAGAGGGGGGGGGAAGACGTGAATGAGACATATTGGACAAAGGGATAAGTTACGGTTCAATGTGACATTAGTCGTTCATCTATGCGTCATGCAAGGGAGTACAGAGAAAATAAATTATTTACTGGGGTGAAAAATAATAAATTGAGTAATGTTAATTAAAGTATGGGCGTACCAATCATTGCACAAATAATTTTTTTAATAATCGATACATTATAAATAAAACAAAATTACAACAATACAATTTTTTTCAACTACTAAACTCTTTTCTTTTTTCAACTAAATCCAACACATTGTGATATATATTTTTAATAAAAGTCGTTTTCATCAATCCGTTATTTTCGATTTGAATAACCTAGTTTTTGTAGAATAACGAATATTTTTTATTTCTTTTTAATATATTTTTTACTTAAATTCCCTGTATCAAACGTAGATTTAAAAACAATTGGTTCATATTTTTATATAATATTATGTTTTAGAACAATCCGCTCTTCAAATATAGTAAATATAAGAGTGCGGGATAAATAAAAATAGAAGACTAACAGGTGGCATGCAGAGAGACTGATTTAACACACACACACACACACACACACAGATGTTCGCAATCAAAAGTGTTAGTAACGAAGATAAACAACAATTTATTTTGGGAATTTCTAATAATTATTTAATAAAAATAAATAGGCATTTGTCTTTCTTAATAAAAAGATATTTTGATAGTTTACATACTTCCAATTGAGATATAAAAATATTGTACAGATTAATCGAACTATTACTTTCTAATAATCGTACGTAAATGCGTAAACAATTTTACTTTTATAATGATTAGATAGATGTTAAGATCAGCGTACTACTTTCAAATATTTTTGCTTTCACCTACATTGAAGTCAATTCTTTTATTTTTAAATAACAATTTTTAAGAGAGAACCGTATAAGATCCATTGAAGAGAGAATAGTACAGAATTCGTTCAATACTAACTATTACAGTACTCATCAAAATTCAATAACTGTGTTTCCTCAGGCTACTGAAAATATTTCGAGTTAACCCAATTTTTGCACTTTCTTTTTATCTTCATTTCGTATTTAGTGATATTTATCACTAAAGAAAATAAATGTATATGAAAGCAATTTTAATTTAAATGGCTGCATCAAATTTTATAAGTCACTATTATATTAATAAGTATCGCGTTCATATTAAGTCTGTAAATCAAGAAATTGATAATACAAATTACTTAATTTGTTTATGTTTATTGATAGTCACTAAGATAACTAAGTGTACACTACAATTGTCTATTGATAATAATTCTTGCATTTATGATGCACATTACTGTATCAAATTTCAAATTTACACTTATATCAGTGATATTATAATTTGTTAATAAACTCAAATCTAAAAGTATTAATAAAAATTTTATTGAAAAAATACAAGTTAATTATGGTATAATTAATTAGTCGATTAGTTTAAAAACTCACCTTTTGGGTTCAGTCTTTCAGGGTTAAACCATGCATCTGCAAATAACGCAAATAGAAAATGTTAGTATTAATATCCGTCACCAGCTTCAATATTATTTATACATTTTAAAGATATAAAAGTGCAATAATAAATCGAACAAGTATTAAAAAAATATTGACATAAATTAAATTAGTTTGTTTTTAAAGATATACATAATATGTTAATCGCATAAAAATAGGCAGAATTCAATAATACTTGTGATAAAATATATATATACACATTATTACGTGTACAATAAGATTATTTAGATGGGAATGAGATAAAAATCGATACATTCTTTTACTTTACAATGAAACTTTCTTTAACATGTTGTTACAAATTTTCGAAGTAGTAATATATCCATTTGTATCGGAATAATATGCTAGAATGTTAAATAAAACACGATCGCGAAGTAATATTCAAATAAGTTTGAAAACTTTGTTGTCAAGTTCATTTAAAATTATTAACAATTAGTTTTATTTTAATAAGTTTTTAATCGTAAGTTATATTCAAACCATTCGAATAGTCCATTTCATAATTTTCCACGATATTCTTCTTACCTGAACATTTCTCAGGGATTGATTCTTTAGTTTCTGAAAATAATTGAATCACATATGTTTTAATGTGCACACAATCTATGTGAAGTTTTTGTCTGAAGATTATAAATTTTTTATTTTCGCCTTTAATCTGGAGAATAATTAATTATTACAAGGAGCCCTTATGTGCGTTTGACAACGACTTAAATTTGCAGCTTGATCATCATGATTTTCTAATCATGTATGTTTAATCTGCATTGATAAAAAATCTCGTTACGAAGAAGTGCCAAGACAATCTTCGTGTATATGTGTGTGTGTATATATATAGTGATGTTGCACCTATGATTCTTATCATAGCAATATTGACTATGACTTAAAATAAATAAATAACGATTTTTATTAATTGAGCGCCAGTTATCGGTAAAACTAAACTTCAAGCCGATTCAGGGTTGCGGAATCCACATTACCATAACGTGAAAGATGGCTGAACCACGTTGTAGGAAATTGGATATTCTTACTCGGGTTTAAATAACTCTCTTTAATTTCACACACAAATCATCAACACCTTTAATTATAATCTATACTAATAAGGAGAGTCTACATCCTCTGGAAAACGGATCCTTACCAAACTCTAGGATATGATTTCTTCTATAAAAAATATGAAGAAAGCCGAAAATTTAGTATCCAATGCCCTTTTCTACGATGGATATAGGCAAATAACGAAAAATCTCGCCAAAATACCCTTAAGGAGGTGGTATACCCGGTAAGTTACCGACTGAGGAAAAAAGATAATTATTCCATTTATTTAAAAAAATGTGCAATTTTATCTCAATACAGAAGCACTAGATCATTCAATAATAAGTCATTCTACAAAGTTTCAAGTCAATATATATATATATATATATATATATATATATATATATATATATATATATATATATATATATATATATATAACTAAAAAAGATGATTCACTCGTTAGTTATAAGCGATGATTCGACAAATATAATTAATGAAATACAATATTTATTCGCATTCTGAATAAATAATTAACAACATTTTGTCTTAAGAATTTTACCGAAGAACTTTTATTATAGGAATCTACATCTTCCAAATTAAAAAATATACTTAAAATATTGAATTAAAAATCTGAAAAAATTTCATATGTAGAGTTTAAAACATAAAGAAGGCATGACAATTAACTTTTTTTGGAAAAAAAATCATTTTTTCAAATAATTTTTTTGTATACAAAAATATAAAGAATGTCCATTTTCTGAGTCCGACATTCCCCGATAACAAATTTTAAAGGAAAAATGTTAATTACGTGGAATCAAGTATAATTCTGAACTCTCGCACTCATTACAAGGCAATTATTTAAAGAAAGTGGAAAGTATTTGTATAGAGTTAAAAACGAATAACTACGTCTAATTATTTGACAAACTGAAAACATAAAAAATATTTACATGTAGATAATTAACTATCCAAATAAATATTTTGAACACATCACCGTGAAAAAAAAACAAAAAAAATAAATAAAAATAATTAATAATAAAAAAACTAATCTCTAAAATATCTACACTTTCAATCTAAAATACGTAATTTTGAAATGTTTGTTATATGTATTATTATATTATTGAAATAAACATATGCGTCGCAAAAAATAAGTTGAAACTATAATTTCAAATTTTAACACTATACTAATTCTATCGATCTAAATTAATCGATAGCAGTGTACACACCGAAACAATACGGAAAACCTTCACCTAGTATCAGCTAAAACCTAAAAAATCCGTCATGAAGAAAGGCTCAGAAAATCAAACCGAAAAATGCATATCACAGCGAGATAATAACACGTCATACGCAGTTTATCCTGTATATATATATTTTCGAATACATGTGTGGGTGTGTGCATGTGTATAAAGATGTCGTTAAACGGTAAAGCCTTGGCGGGGATCACTTTGAGATATAGGTATAAAGAAGGACGAAAACAAAGAGGTGAAAAGAAACGAGAGAGGAGGAATCAATATTCTCCTGCACACCGTATTGTTCGTGAACGTCACGACTGCTGCACCGACTGTGTCAAGTACGCGTTCGTTGTGTGTTATGATGTATGTACACGCGACTCGTGCACTAGTGCGAAATGACTCGGCCAATTTGTACCATCATTTTATCATTATACTTTGTTCTTCTTATTCTCTTTTTTTAGCTACAATATACGTGTGTATCGTGCGGTAAGCGTAAATTTGTAGTATTGTTCATTTGCACGATTTAAAATTAAAATTAAAAAAGCATTCTCCAACTCGCTACGTAGAGTCAGTAGCGCGTATATATCGAAAAGAAAATGTATTACTGTGACCTGTTAATAAAAATAATCCATTTAATGACAAAGCTATAAATAATGCTTTCTTAAAAGTAATTATCGTACATATTGCGATTTTGTGATATATACACGTAAACAACGTACGAAATTCTTCATAAAATGATGTTTTTCGGTAAATTTTATACATTATTCTGTTGTATTGCATTGTGCTAGAAAGAGAAAACTGAGATACCGGTGCAGTGTAGTGTGTGAATGATTTGATCAGTCGCGAGTATACTTTACATAATCCGTGAACGCATTTGCATGAATGGCGAGACGAAGATTCTAAACATCTATATCTAGATGATAATTGTCTACATCTTTTTTTTTTGCGAGAGAACATAATTATCTTGTTAATTGTGATCTACTAACCTTCAGAATGATAATAATATATGCAAGGAATTTAATTATAAAAAAATTTTGTATCCAAACATATAAAATTAATGGTTGGAAAACATTTTTTCCTACGTACCTATAATATAACTGATTAATTTATTATATATTTGCTTTATCAAATTGAGAATCGCTTCACTCATTGTTTCAATTTTATTCGCAATAACAATACATACACTTATATTTTAAATATCGTAACATTTCGCTAATTTTGTAAGGTTAGTTTAATATAAACACGAACACGAATCTGAACATAATTAACTAAACAACAAACTGTCGCATCACTTCAACTTTTCGTTTGAAGCAAAATTCGTATGAGAAGAATTGATTGAATTGAATTATGTGATGTATATGCTTATATATGTGCTGTACGTAATAATAAAAATCAATATTGTGCGAGAGTTTCCATCCGCGGATAAAGTGAAATCAACGCTGCGTTGATAAATAATGTTTGTGGGAAAAGTTAATTAACAAAGTTAAATGATTAATATAATAAGAATTGTAGAGTACGAGCACATGTACATACACACATACATAGTATACCTATATATTTATTTTTAAAAGCTAACTACACAAACTATAGTTTTAATGCGCCGGGGACTTTATTTAAAGATAAAGAACTACAATAGAGGGGAATGGACGATCGCCCCTTTTTCTCATCTCGTTAGTTCAATGACATTTATAATAATCGAAGCTTCGGTTGCGCAATTCACGAGTGTAACAGGATCATTGCGCGGGAAAATGACATCGGGTGAAGTAAATCGACTTCGGCACATAGTGCGAAGGTAAGAAAGTTTGAGGTTGGATTATTTCTACTAAAAATATGTTTTAAAACAGTTACATAATTACATATATTTATTTTTAACGTATATATTTATTCTCTTACAAAATTATTAAATGTTGTGCAGTAACTATATAAATATGCAAACAGATAATTTGTAAAATATCAAAAATATATTCACTTGGCGTTACTACAAATATTTCAAAATAACTGTACATTGACGTCACGATAAATTGATTATCTATTTCGATTATTTTGAAAATTATCAATGGCCAATTTTTCTTATCATCATCATAAATCTTGTAATTCTTAAACAGGAAAAAAGTAAGGTATAGCTGCTATGTACTATCAAGTTACTGTACCTACACAGTTATAATACTATTTGTGCTACCTTACTATTGATTTTGTTAAATATTATGCATACCATTTTTCTATGTGTAGAGTAATATAGTTAATGATTTGCTTAAAAATTAGTAGTTTTAAGTACAACCAGTTATTAACATTTAAATCATTACAACCCGTTATTAAAAATGAAACTTTACCTCGCACTAGAAAATTTTGTGTTTATCAATAGGGAATAAAAAAAGTTTATAGTTTAAACAAAGAATAGGTTTTTTTAAGGTACATTAAGATTTACGATGTGAACTAGATCTATAAAAAAATCTTATATTAAAGAATGGTGTTACTTTTTTATTTACTGCATAACTCATACTTTACTTACGTTAACAATAAATAATAATTTGGCGATTTTATTACGTGACGATCGTATAGGGATGTTTGATGTAAAAGATAATTTTTTTGTATTATGTTTTAAATTTATCTAGATTATATTAATATTATACGATGTCTTCGAATTGTTAAAACGTCAATTAATTAAATATAAACTACATTATTCAACATAATTATTGGATAAAGTTTATTAAATAAATTATGATATAAATTTTAAATTACGATGACAGCAACTGGACATTATCAATTACGAAAATAGTATTTATTTAAAAAATTATCGGAACTTCATTTTATTTGATACCGTCAACTTTTTCGCTTTAAAACTTTTGTCTTTGGCCAAACTCGAAATTTTGAACATTTGAAAATCTTCATAGTAAGTTGTGAAGCAATATCAACGAAAAGATAAACAAAAATTAGAACTTCCGAAGAATATAGGATAATTTTTGAAGTCTCATGAAGGTAGATTGCGCATCTCATCTTCCCGCCCATTTTCAGGTCACGTAGCGCATGCACCCCGGGGTCAACGACACCGTCACCGGCGACGTGGAAAACCCTCGGCCGGTTATAGATAAAAAACGGCCGGGCTATAGATCTGAATTCTTCATACGATAAGAAAATCGACGCTTCACAAGTAAGACCGAGGAGCCTTTTTCCTTTAATCATTAATTGTCTACGAACTTGTTCTCCTCATTGAAAAATAGATATCCTGAATTTCGATTAAGAATCAATGTTGCACATTAGTCCGTTAATCGATAAATATCGTGAATTTTTTATACTGAGCTATAGGTGCCTTCATATCAGAATTTAATGGAATATTCCTCAATGAATGAAGTTAATTAGTCAAGTAAAGATAATCAGGATGAGAGATTTATTCCCCTTATTTTTCGGAAGCAAATGGAAATTTCTGCGCTTATTCATTGTACACGTTTGAATTTAGATAGCGAGTAGTCCAATGTGATTGAAACGACGGTTCTTTCGGTTTTTAGGATATTTGTAATTTTGCTAAGTTGAAACTACAATGAATATTGATACACTGCGAATAATCTAAAGAATGCGCTAATAATTTTTTCAGTTAAAGCTTTATATTATAAAAACTATCGAGAAGGGCTCTTTAATTAGATAAAGTGAATAATTTATATTAAAATTTCCAATAATACAGCGACTTTGTTTTAATTTACTCGATATATTACGGAATATTCAATAAAGGTAAATGAAACGGTGCCACAAAATGTATAATGGATTTTTTTGTTTTTTATTTTTATTTCAATATTAAGTATTTAGCAATAAGAGAAGGAAGCATCCAAAATAGTTCTTCCAAAAAAGGACTCTACATTGAATTATTTATAGTGGAAAATATTTGCAAATGGCTTCAAAATATATAAGTATACTCAAGTTCACGTAAGATCTATGCAGTCGCGACCATTATTCATCTCGCGTCATTTTTTCCATTGGTCATTGCAATAAGAAAGAAAAAAAGTGCTTTATTATTTCTCGCAAAGACGAAAATGATCGTATACAACGCGAGCACATCGTTTGGTATATAATACTTAAGCTAGTACAATTTGTGTAATACGTATATACACATAACCGTAAGAATTTACGAAAATATCAAAATTACGCCTCCGTCCTATAGAGTAAACAATCCAATGAGTATCTTCATCGTGAACAAAATCTGCCATGATATATATACAAATCGTGATGTCACGGAAGAGCAAAATCAAAACAAGTGGCTACAATAAATAAAGCATAGCCACACCTAACGTAAAATATCTCGAATCTCTATGCGCAACGATCGAAACTTGCCGCAGGCGCACGTAACAACGCAGATATATTCTCGCGAATCCGTGAAATTTCCTCTGGTCGAATCCCGCGTCATCGAATGGACTCTCCCCCGGCGACATGCCGCAATGAACTTTGCCGCGGTGAGCGAAAAAAAAAAATCAACTATACACCATCTCAACTACCCTTATACGCGAATCGGGTCACTCGGGCACTCTGCACTGATAAAAAAAAGGCTAGCTTCGCCACTAAAGAATCCTTCCCGTCAAAAGTTGAATGGTTGCGAGATTTAAGGAAAAAAAAATAAACAAAGTACTAAGAAAGGCTTACGAGGTGTGAAGATAGCCCAGAGGGAGCCGGTGCACTCGGGCCTCTTGCACGAGTTAGCGTCCTTCGCCGTTCCGTCCATGTCCTCGGATTGTCCTCTGGAGCGCAAACTGCACGGCGAGAGCGGTGATAAGCGCCGGACTCGCGTGCACTAGTATTAGGAGCGGCCGCCGCGTTTATAGCAGGGGGGGGGTTTAGCGGGTAGGGGAATCGAGATAGACTGACAGAGAGCGAGCGAGGGAGAGAGAGATGAACAACTCACGCACACACACTCGTACACTGAAATTGTAGGAAAAAGCGCGTTCGGCAGCCTCGTGGCGCGTCGGAAGGAGGACTGCCTGCGCGGCTCTATCGACCCGGGGGAAGGCTCCGCGGCTACCCCTCCTCCACATGCGCAGCCGACATAGAGGGGAGGAAGGACGCCATGCGCGTCCACACCGGTATATATACATCATACACGTATACTCTACTTTTACTTCGTTTTTATCTTTCCCCCTTTATTTTTCGGTTTGCTCGGTAGGGGTGTATTGGGGGTTTGTTTGGGTGAGCTGGTTTTCGGATGGGCGTCTGCTGCCTCGCCAGAGGTTTCGACTCTCGTGTCCCATGGGGTCTATGTTTTCGATGCATTTCGGACTGGACGCCTGTCAAACTGACGTCTTTATACTCGATATGTTAGTTTCAAGCGATTCAAATACCCACTGCGTGTTTAAACATTCTTTTAATTATTTATCGATTTCAATTAACAAACGAGAAAATTTTAGAATTTATTAATTGTGAGTCTGTATTAGATAATGCGAGCAAGGACGCTCTCAATTATTTTACGATTTATCTTAAAATTTGTATGTGTTACTTATTTTAAATAAACTGTCCTCTTTTTTTAAAATATCAAATTTACTACAGATATTTTGATTTCTTCATCTCTGATTTTTTTCTTTATAAATCGTTTATTTGATACACCTTACACCTTTAACAAGTCGATCAATATCATGGAAGTTCGCGTATTTTTCTATTTGATGTATACGAAATTATATAATTTTATCAATTTCCCTTGAAAATTACAGTAGCAACAAGTAAACGAATATCATCAATTTTAATTGAAGAAATAATATGCCCGGTTTAACTATATATAAACAAATTTGAATTACACATTCAGCAGTATTGGAAACTCTAAATTTTCTTAAATTATTCAACGAAATATGATTCATCGTTTTATTCGCTAAATTTTGACAAAGTGCAACACTTTTTTACAATTGTGATGGATACCGCCAATTTTAAGAAGTACCGCAACGACCATCATTTTTCAGTCTTATATTTAAGCTTGGATAGAGTAATGTAACCTAGTAATGTAACGTACGTATACATTTGACATTTAAAAAATAACAATACTTTATTCCTAAAATTAATAAAGAATGTTTACTATTCGTCAAACGTAGATACAAATCTGCTTTCGTGCAAGATGATAAAAATACTGGTCTTGTTATCGTATATATATTCAGTAGTTCCACAATATATTTTACACAGACTGGTAAATGCCTCAAAATTAATGATGCGACACGGCAGAACATACCTGACTTAGTTGCAATAACATGTTGTTACAGTATATACTATAAAGATGTGTAGAAAATTAGACCGTAATTTTGGAGGATGTAAACATCAACAACTTTGAGCATTGTACTTTATCAAAATATGAAAATATAAGAATATACACAGTCAAATATATATAAGGGATAAATCATACATCAACAGAGTAATAATATTAAAGCATTTCTTTATAATTTTATTATTATTAATATTTTCATCGTTGTTTTATTTTATCATTATTATTGTTATTATTGACTAATAAGAATGCAGTTTGTTAAAAATTTTCAGAAAGGTTGATTAACTTAAATTTTTAGACCGATCTTATAAGCTATATTATTATTAGGGGGTGGGGGAAGGTAAGAGAAGGGGATCGTGTACCTTAGAAATTGGCTGGCGAGCTTGAAGAAGCGAGAGCAGCTTCTTTTTCGGGACAAAAGCGTCGCTAAGCTCGGACCTTCGCTATTTTCATTAGCTCGACCGGCCGATTCCTCCGTCGTCGAGGTCTTGATCGCATAAGTTATGTTGAGTTAAAAATCGATACGATGATTCATGTTAAGTAGTAAATGCATATATAAGAGATTAAGACCATTATTTCGCGATTAATTTCCATTTTTTTCCATTAAAGCTTTTAGGTAATTCGTGTAAACATAAGCGTATCTTAAATTAGAAATTGGCTGTTTTCTGCGTGTCCTTATAACGATTAATTAGAACATTGTAGAAATTAGGCCACTCGTACATAATAATTTAATTATGACCGTTAAAATGTTTAATCGCGTATTACACCTAGTAGATGATACGAAAAAATGTTTTTAATATGAAGATTTACGAAAGGTTTCACATTTTTAAATGACAATCATTTTATTGATTTATTCAAACAATATTATTTCTTGCAATAAAGGAAAAATTATCTGCATGATTTTAAATATCTGGATTTCGTTCTTCTTGAAGTTTCGTCATCACGTCAAAAGAAGAAGACAAGTCTGAGCGGTCATTGTATACACAATTACCGATTGAGTGAATAAAACGTTTAATGGTCAAGGCATATGCAGTGCGATGACTAATTGACAAAGATTATTAGGAAGAACAAGAAAATCTATTAGTCATAATATGAGGATAAGATGGAAAATTCATAGTTTCAATATTTATATTCTTGTTTGTCAATCTTCCGTCAACGATTAAGTAATAGTAGGTTTACTACAAGCTTGGCTAATGCATATATCCTATAAGATATAGATACTTAAAATTTTTTGGTATTCAAAATTTTACCAAATGCTATACAGAAATTACTATATACGTAAATTAAAGAATAATTTATTTGTAGGTACTACTAAACATTTTTAAATTTATAAAGTTTATAAATTTATAGTATAATATTATGAAAACAAAATTATAATCAGATGTCTGCTTCATATGTTGCTACCACTGTTACACATTAATATGTATCAGTATTTTTGATACTTTAAGAAACTTTACTAATGAATATTGTAATTTTTAAGACATGGTCTATATGTAATCATACGAGTTACATCTGCAACTTTCGGATATCTCAAACAGTCAGAATGCACGTCATGTTTTCAGCCAGGTATAATTGACGCTTCCTGATGCAAGTTTGGAGAACATTTTAGGAAAATCGATTTTACGAAATAATACCAAAGAGAACATTCTTGAATATGTTAAATTTAATTATTTAATAGGTTGAAAATTTTAAAATAGTTAAATCAATGTTTATCTAAATATTTCGTATTGCATTGCATTGTTGTTTGAAATTATTACTTTTTGCACACTTGCATAAAAAGTCGTAGTAACAACATACAGTGATTTTGAAAAATAAATTCTGCAATATCACTAAGATAATGAGTAAGAGAAGCATGAAATTCATTATTGAGACATTTAAAATCTATACAAAAATGACAATTGCAACTAATAAAAATTATTGTACTAGATTATTCGAGTCACAGGCTTAACCTTGCCCCGAATAAAAGAAAAATGTAATATAATGATATATTTTTTATATATTTGCTTAACATATTTTTTCATATCAATCTCGCTACGTTTCATATGGATGAACCGCATTGTTACGATATCCGATACATTTTTAACATTTCAAGCGATACGCGAGGAAGGTTCCGTATATGCAAAAAGTACGGGTTTTTTTAAAGCACTCATAAGAAAAGTGTATCATGGTCGGTGGGTCAATGACTTTTCTTATAATAGACATTATTTACTCTTTATAAGCGCAATGTGTATATTAAACTAATTTATGTCTATGGAAAGTTATTATTGGCATTAAATTATCCATGCTCTATGAATCTGGTTATACGTTTTTCCTATATATTTTAAAAATACCTTTAACTTTTGATATTCATAAATCGTACATATATGTTTATAAAAGTACTGGAAAAATAAAAAAATGAATGTACAACCTTTAAATTGTATTGCATGTGACTAATAGTAAATAAAATTGATGTTTTTCCCATAGCTGTATTCTTGGGTTTTCCGCAGGTATAAAACTAAACATGTTGAAGCGTACATATATATAGGTGATCGGTGAGCTAATTTACGATTTTCCAGGTATAAACGTGACTTTGTAGTAATTTAAAGAGATTTAGTTGCATACTTTCACTTAAACTGTTTTGCTTTTACCATAATAAAGTACTAAAATAGTTCCTTTTTGTATTAGCAACGCTATATTTTTTGAAAATGAAAAACAACAATTGCCTTATAAATATCCAATTTCACAAAAGACCTGTATCTGTTAAAAAATTAAAGACATCGAGAAAAACAGTTGCGCTTGCACACACGTTTCCATTTGCGCGTCCTCTCAAAAGACGATCTACCCCATCCCAGTTGAATTTTCAAGACCAAAGGGAAAAGAAAAATAAATTTTAAAAGCACAGGCAAGTGATAAATAATTGAGCGAAGGGTCCGACGCAAGTAGTTCGCCCACCTGAGGAAAGACCAGTCGCAGACTTGACGGCGCCCACGCAATCGCGACCCTTGTGAGGTAATAATAAGTGTCGTGCTCACGTTTCCCCTCGGTACTATGGGATTCGATGTTAGTACAACTGATCGATATGCGTTATACTAAGGGAGATTATATGTAAGCTTTCCACGTCTGTACATATGGTGTCCGTGTACTTGTGATGTGAATATATGCGGATTTTTTTTTGTTGCCGATGAAACATATTACTTGGAAAAGCGTGCAAGACAATCCATGGATCGATGTTCTTATGCGAATATTCAAATATTTTTGACGAATTAAATGACGAGTATCGAAATATTCTATTATATTACTAGAGTATATTGAAATTAAAATATAATTTGTAATTGATACAAATGGAGACGCGATTTGCTGATGTAGATGCAAAAGAATTTTAGTTGACATTTTGCCATTTGATAATTATTCTGTGATACAATAAAATCATGTAACGCAGTAAATGTATCATATATATTAAATAATATATTATATTGCAGATGTAAACAAACATATCGTCAATCGTAATTATAATTGACAATAAGTATGTACACGCACATTTTAAAATAATACATATGATATAAATAAAATTGTTGATTAAAGAAAAATGATTAAAATAAAGACATTTTATTACATTCAACTATGTCCCGCCTCATCTGAAGAAATACAAGGGCTCTGGCTTTTAGCCCAAAGTAGAATAATGCAATCGACTTAAATACAATTTAGACTGGCGAGTTTCCATACTGGCGCCTTTCCATATCAAGTGTAGACAATTGAAAAAAAAGAAAATTCTGTATTGCAGTGTTTTTATTTACACCTGCAATGATTGGGTGAATACTATTTTCTTACATAACTGGAAGTGTAACCTGCATTTTTTCTTAAATTAGTTCATTAATTTCATAACATTTTCGAGGTTAGTATGTTTTTATCCTAATAACAACACCTATTTTATTTAATTTATAATTCACGTTAATACTATAGAGCACGTAAAGAACGATATCAAATTCTATTATGACGTTTGGAAAATAAGTCGTCAGTAGGTGGCGACACCTGGAAACTAAGCTTGGATCATCATAGACTGCAGTGCGCGCCGATATATTATCGACATTAAAATTTCACCGTCGATAAAAAAGAAAATTACTTTAATAATTTTTTAAATGTGCATGACCATTGCAAATGAAAACTAGTAATGGGCTATGTAATTTTATTGTCTTCACTATGCATCATATTCGTAATAGAATAAAGTATAAAAATATATCTATTTGTGATAAAATTAGAAAATTACAATAAATTTAGTAAACAAGCATTTTGTTTATTAAAAAATAAAAAGTTAAATATTTTTATAAATTAAAGGTTAAATAAATAGGCTAAGTATAACAAAAAATCGATTTTAATACTTAAACTCGTTTACGTCTACCGCAGTCTCAAAAGGGAGTTAGCTAGTATACTTGTCAACGTATTTCTAGTGGCGATGCTTGGTTTTAATTAGTCTAAGTACGGGATAAGTCTACAACGAACTTCAAGTTGTCTGTCATTCGATTCAGCAAGTATCTGTCATCATATCATTTTTTTCACCTGTCGTTAATATTTATAGTAACATTAAATTATAAAACATATATTAAAATTAAGTTTTATAACAATACATTTATAATTTGTAGAGTACAAACAAAAATGATCTATTGATCGATCAAACCACCGAAGATTTAAACGGTAATACGACGATTTTAATAGTTAACGGAGTTATATTGTTAGCATCAAGGACAATAAAAATGTAAATATAATTCTGTAAAAATATAAAATACAACGTTCAAGAAGTATAGGTTAACAATAATTTAAACAGTTAGCATTTTTAATTAGAATAAAAAATACACTTTATAGCTAGGTAAGATTATACGTAACCTACATAATTAATATTAATAAAAAAATGTGGATACTTTTTTTTATTGAAAGATACGAACTGACTTCACAATTGTGAAATATAACCAAAATATTCAAATATTTCCATTTATTAACGATATACTCTATAATTGTATGATGCGTACGTCAAGTACGAATTATGAAGATTAACGTATTATTTTACGAAAGTAAAGTGAATCTATATATACAATCAAACCTCGATTATCTTATAAAAGAAATTGAATCCTGCGAGAACCAGAGACATAAGAAATATCCTCCATACTAAAGATATTGCCCAAGATTATTTGTTTAATTGGCTTAAGGTGTGGCTTACACACATTGACGAACGTTTTAACGTGACAACTCTTTGAGGGTACGCTGCACAGGATGCAGCGAACTAGCCGCATGTTCCGATCAATACTCAGACTGGTAGTTTGTTTCGTATAGCAGCTTTCAGAATCGACCCTGATAAATCAAGCGAATTATGCGATCCGACGAGTTTATACTCGTGTATGTATGCTCCCTTTTCGTTGCCTCAAAATGAAAGGTATCTCAATTTTATCAATTAATTTCTCCCCTTCCTATTTCCATCTTAGACGCAGTGTGGTGACCTGTCCTAATTTTCGGAATCTCATGCGCATTTTCGAGCGCGAGTTCAAAAGCAGCATTTGGATTCGTTTTCTTTTACGTATACACTTTTATCTTGTTAATATTAGCAATGGTTTATAATTATTTCAGTTTCATCTTAATACAGATTAGTCTATTTTAATACGCGCGTTTAAAAAAAATAATATAATTTATTTATTATAAATGAAATATTCATTTGCGAAATTTTCTTTAATACTTCTTTTTTTAAAGACTTATGGTGTAGATCATGTACATTATGACTGATTTAATAATATGGCAACAGCAACGAAGAAAATCATAAAGTAACCTTTTAAAGATTCGCGCGTTTATATAATAATTCATGGATAAATATATTATTCAACAAGCCTATAATGGAAATTGAAGTTTTCTAGCTGGAAAATAGATAACGAAGCAAGGTATGTAACATATATACACTGTTAAAGTCCATTATCATCAAATATACGTAGCATTCGAAGAATCGTTTTACTCACCAAGATCCAAATTTTGAAAGCTGCTACGGTGTTCTATTTATGAAGCAATAATAATAACAAGATTGTCTAGCTGTCGTAATTTTATAAACATTAAAGTCAAGTTTAATGTTATTGTACTTTACAGCATCAATTCCAAATTCTAGATAAATTTTTGCCTATATGATTAAGGTACGTTTCATAAATAATTAATTAAAAATAATTATTTAAAGTTTCTTTCCATCCGGATACATCGAGAGACTGTTGTTTATGTAGCATAAGAATAAAATATAACAAAGAAGTAAACTTTATTTAATTTTCTACTTTTGAAATGTTAACACCTTAATTTTATTTATGTAAAATAATTTAAATAAATAATCGTTTCGAGTAAGTAGTCTAGTTATTTACTCGTTAAGGCAATCCAAGTTGGTTTGTAGAGATACGCTCACACGATATTCTTGAATAGGCTCGGGTGGATCACCTTTACCACTAACCTCCGAAGAGCCTCTTATTATTCGTCTTTGTATGCGGGCGTAACGTTCCATTGTAAGTGTTTTCGTATTCATTAGTACGATTACTCGTGTTATAACCACCAAACTAATTATTGAATGCCACAATTCGACGGCTGCGCAAAAAAATAAATGCGGTCACATCGATTTACAAATGTAACACCTTCGTCTTACCAATTAAAGATTAATTATTTGATCATATTTTCATGTACCATAATACTGGTTCATTAGTGAACTTGAAATTTAAAGTGGTGTACAATATGTAATTGCTTTAAAATTTATAACTGATAAACTGGAAGGATCTAAAGTTCCCAAAAGCTGAACACCAAAATTTTGAGTTTCAAACAAAAAAGTGAATACGTAGTTTCGGAACTTACAAGAAGAGGACCAACCCTGCGGGAAACGAATCTTTACCAAACTCTAGGATATGATTTCTATAAAAATATGAAGAAAACAGGAGATTTAGTGTCCAATGCCCTTTCTTACCATAGATATAAGCAAATAACGAAAAATGTCGCCAAAAATACTCTTAAATTAGATTGCTTGAAACCTAAGTTCAAAAGGAAGCTGAGATCGAGTAGATATAGATAAAGAAATAAGAATGAGATAAAATTTTAGCTTAAAAAATCATTAATTTCCAATGCTAAATTTTCATTAAAATTTCATCTATTTTTTATTTCTTCAAAATATATCTACTCGATCTGAGTTTTCTTCTGAACTAAAGTTTGAATACATATCGTCACTCGTTTCCGAGTTACGCGCAATCAAAGTTAAGAGTGTTTTTGGCGAGATTTTTCGTTATTTGCTTATAGCTATGGTAAGAAAGGGCATTAAATTCTATAACTCCGGATAGCTTCATATTTTTACAGTATAGAAAAAATATCCTAGAGTTTGGTAAAGATCCGTTACCTGCAGGATTGGTCCTCTCCTTGTTAGCTAAGTACACTATTATATTAAAAAGACTCTTAAAAATATTTTATTACTATTTATCGATTTTTGTTTTATCAAATTTTAATATTGACAATTTTCGTTGACGTACAACGATAGAAACTTGAAATCTATATAAAATTGTACGTGTACTTATTTTTTAGAACATTTAAGCTTTGATGTTTAAAAGTATAATTATATAGGATTTAACGTCAGATAGGAAACCCTGAATGTCTGCGTACGGGTATATAATATTATATAGCAAATATTTATGACATTCGTGCAATAAATGTGTGTGATGTCCTACGCGATAAAGTGTAAAAACTGTGACGTATCGTACAGATAAGCTCGATATGTTCCGCGATTCAGCTATATAGTCATGCACATTCATGCATTACGTGTTCTCCTATACTTATATAGATAGGCAACCTATCAGAAAATACATAAAAATAGAAAATTTTAAATTTTTAGTACTTTTTTATTTTAATTTCAAAAATATTTGAAATGCATTATTTTTTAATAATTAAATATTTTATTATACCCTTGTACCATCCGATTTCACATACACATATTATTTGATTATTGCATCTGAGATATTTTAGTTTTGACAGTATTATTATTGAGGTAGAAACCAAACCAATTTTGTCAAGAACAAAATATTCATATAGGCTTTATGTGTATGCGCTTATTATAAATTAAAAAATGTGATTGTAAATTCAATTTTACTTTAATTGTCATTAAATATAGTAACCATTAATATTTATTGAAATTCAACAAAGTATACGGAAGTAAAATACTGGGAGTGCGGCAGATTTGAAAATTTGAAACGTGTTGCAAATTTTTCTTGAAGCCATGCTACGCTTGCAATGTATTAATCAAAAGGCACGGTAGCGCCTTGACGCAAGTGTAAGCGCGAGAGCCATTTATACAGCTAACTATAGTGATCTACTATAAACTTGAATAGTTATTTATATAATTTTATGTTATATTTTTCTTCACATCGACATCATTCGTTAATATTTTATAAATTTCGTTTGGTTCTTCATATATACGTAAAACATTGCAGAGAAGAATATAGCAATTAAATTTTTGCTTCGGATTAATTTTTATTTACCATGGTAGAAATTAACGTATTTAAAATGGTCACATTGTTAGAAAATGGGTATGTATACTAGTCTATTAAACGGTAGTCGTGAAACGCCTTTTTTCAGTATGAAAGCCCATTTCATGGAATAAAGCATAACCTCGAATTTATTTTAATTGAGTTTTCAGTATTTATGGCTTTCTAAACTCTGAATTCTCTATCAAGCCGGATCAATCAGTCTGACAATTTATATTATTTTTAAATCTAAAACAATCTTTCTAAAGATATATACGTTTTTCTAATATCGAAAACAAATTTGCCGAAAACATTTTAATGCCGTTTTAATAATTTGTGCATTTGGTTTTGTCTTGTTCGATGAAACCCACTTTCGGAAAGTTGAAAGTACCTCATAAATTGACTTATAAATGTGATGGACACAGCTGATTTCATTCTATTAAATGGGTGAAAACCACGAAAAATAAAGTTTCATCTCAAAGAAACATTGCTTTTTACCAATTTCTAATAAAAATATGTGTTCCATACTTAAGAAGTGAAATCCCTTTCCACCAAGCATAATTTAAACGAAATTTTAATCACTCTGATCTTGTAATCTGCAGTTCAGCTAGACCTATCTTTGAGTAAACTTTAATATTTGATAAAGCATAAATGTAAAACATGATTTTTTTTCTGTTGTTTACATCTGGTAATTAGGATTTCCAGAGGACAGTAGTTATACCAAATATTATTTCAACCTTGTTTTGAATAAAAACATTGTAGACACGTATATAAACACAATGTAAATCGACGCAGCGCGCGCACTACTCATTGATGCATAGAGCGCGCAATATACGCGACATTTAACAGTCAGATCGGATATAACAGCCGCGCCGACTGGAGTTTCGATCGCACGAGTCTCGCGACCGGTTGTGGTGTCGAAGGGAAGCCGTATATACATGAATCGTGCGTCTTCGTCGTATGAACCGAGGTATGGATGCGCGAGTATTCTTCACATTCTTTTTTACCTAACTCGAACTTCGCGGACGCGGTTACTATCACTAATCGGATTGATCGGTACAACGTGTTGCTGATCGGTAAATGTGGATTAATATCGTTTTGATTCTATATCAATTATAACATGTCAATATGGATGACAGTATAATCATTTTTGATTGGTAACAATTGTGGTGTAAGTTTTAATATTATTATATTTATCATATAACACTCAACAAATATTCTATTGAAATTTAGTGTATTGTTTCGTAATACATATTAAAATTTATAAGAATTATATATAGCAAAACTTGATATAATTTTAATATTTTGTCAATCTGTATACACTTGTATATCCATTACTGTACAATATACTAATTTTCGATAAAAACATTTTTTTTTCGTAAATTAGTCGGAAACATTTTAAAATTGATTTTAAAATTGTATTCGTATTGAAAAAGTAAAGATTGTATCTTATAAGAAAGAAAGATTATTTAACGATTGTATATATATATACAGTATATTATGTTCTTGAAGTCAATAATAAACAGCTTACCATTTCCATATTTTACTGTTGTACTAAGTTTTATATCTCTGTTATACACGTACTTGTAAGTAAATAAAGTAATTTTCTATGGATGCTCTATAAGTATATATTTAAGTATTTGATTATAATCTTGTTTTAACACTAAAAAATTGGAAAGAAAACAAAATTACTTATGTATGCAGAATTAAAAAAAGAATTATGAATATCAGTTACATTGACTGCATTCAGCATTCAATTTAACGCTACATCACGCCACTACAAATTTACTTTAACCATTCTTAATGTGACGAATGAAATTATATTTAATAATGCCCAATTATGTTTTAGAATCGCATCGCTATAAAAATACACGTATGAACCCTATACGCATTTAAAAATTATCTCATCGATTCATCTACGCAACCAATTATGAAAAAAAAACAATTTTATAGGACACATCGATAGCACGTAATTTCACGAACTTATATAGATATATCATTCAAGGGTGGAAACAAAGGGATAACATTTTTGATTCATATTTTACGAGAGTAAAAGTTATAGCAAACGTTAAATTTTTTATTGAAACAAATGAGATCAGTACATTTTGAAGGGAAGAAAGGAGTGTAATGGAACCTCGAGTAGTTCCGCGATTCTTCGATCGTACAATAGGTAGAATGATAATCGCAGCCTTGGCGACGTTACGCTTGATAGAACAATTTAAATTAATTTTATAGCTATGTAGCTGATATGTACATATCGTTGAGAATCATTTATAAACAATATTAATGTATTGGAAGTAGGTAATATTCTAGAATATTAATTAAAATGATTATTTATAAGAAAATGTTAGAAATTGTAATTTACTGGTATTAGATAGTTGTTGATTATTACTAAAAATGTAATGTAATTTTTTATCTTATTTTTTTTTTAATTTTAAAACACGTTTTAATATAAGAGTCGTTAATCTATACGTAATATTATTAAATTAAAAATAAAATACTATTTTTAATTGAAGTAAAGGTTCAACTGGGATTGCTTGTGGTAAGTTATAATATAACATTCAACTTTTATTATGATTAAATTAAAATTTAATATATTTTTTTATTATCATTATAAAAGTTGTTTTTCATATAAAGCTTGTACAGTAAACGTTGGATCGAAGATATACGAGGTATGAACGAAGATCACGTATAGGAGGATTTATTCTGAAATTCAATGCAATTGACACACATTTAGAGTAAAATTTAGAGTTGTCTTTTTATTTTAGAATTTAATATTTTTGAATTGATATAAATTATTAACTAAGCAATCCAGCAATTTAAGAAAATTATTTTTCTTACATTCATTACAAAGTGTTATAATTTACACGTAACATAAATAAACAATATATATTTAAATTTCTTTTCATCAAAAAGTCTATTCAGAATACCTACTTTCATTACAAATACAATTTTGAATTTGAAACTTTGTACGGATATTGTTTTTCCAATTTGAAATGAAACTATCGATGTATTCAATTGAAAATCTTGTCTTTGTATATTACATCTGTACGTGGTCTACTACAATTTTTAGCTGTCGTTATAGACGCCTTTAAAGAAATTTGTTTAATGTATTTTATGTTAAGTCATTTTAAATTATTTAAATAGGACAAAAGAAAAATCATTTGTTAATATTTATGCCTTGCAAGTTCCTATTACCTTAAACAATAATTAGAGTAACATTAAACATCCATCTGTAAACTATAACGTCCCACGCGTATAATACCTTCCTTTTAAAAAACAGATAATATAAGTTAGGTGTAAGTGTAAATGTAAGAAAAAAAGTTTTTTTTTTAATCTCATAAACTCTTATAAACTTATAATCAAATTCCACGTAATCTAGGCCATAGTTAAAATCTTTGGCAAAAGCCTGTAACGTTGCTTTGAAAAAAAAAATTATAATTATAGCACGCCTGTGAGATGCGACCCGGTGAACGCGCTTGTATAGGGAAGAAACACAGTTGCAGGAGTCTGCGAATTTACGAGTCCTTTATGTATAATCGCCCGGGTTCTTACATAACTATTAAATATTTTAATACTACTTTTTGAATAAAAAGTGATTACACGGAATTATCTGCATTGTATCGGCAAAAAGAAAACACGGATATTTTATTTTTATTTAACAGAAAAAACAGGGATCGCAAGGTGTGTTTCAAGGCTGCTGTTGCGTTACCAAGATAAATCAACTATACACAAGTATAATTGTTAATGAAAATGACCCCATTGTTTAAGTCCTGTTACAATCGTAAAACGTAGAGAACTATGTATACGACTGTAGAAGCTCGAGAAAAAAGGAGTATAAACGACGATAAAACGACCCCTTCAACCGACTACGCGCAATGTCACGTAATCTTTGATCGACGCTCCTTATCGGCAGTCTTGGTCAGTTGGTAAATACGTGGCTATTCGTAAAATATGTAGGAATGAATCACCAATTGAATTATAACTACTTTTCATCTACAAATGCTTATTCCTTTTTTATAGAGTACAAAAATTAATTATATTAATAGTTAATAAATTATTATTTTCTATTATTATTACCTTTACAAATTTAACGAATTTTCTTGAGAAAAATAAGTAAATGTAAAACTTAAAAATAGCAAAAGACGTGTCGATAGCCAAAGACTATATTCATACGTTTTCAAAACAATATTATACACATTTGACAGATTCTTACTTATTTTTTTTTATAAAAAATATCATTATGTATAAATTAGCTTAATGCTAGTAAGTTATTAATCATACCTTGCAAACTATCAATCGAACCATTAGTCTTTTTCAAGCAACTAATCTCACCTAACTCATCTTATTTATATTTATGAGAAAATTAGAAGAAAGGGTACACATGTCGTTCAGTATAGGTATAGCATGTTTTTTTTTCGCGCAAAGGTGAGACAAAGTGCGTGTACGTGAAAAGAGAGGGGCCTTAAAAGGTGTCTCTCCTGCTCTTGCGTTAGATGGATCGATATAATGCGACGCCGGGGGTAAGATAGGGACAGAACGAGGAGAAATGTAGTCTCGCTCACGTATGTACTATGAAATGCGTGATCACAACCCCACCTATATACAAAAGAACCCCTACACCATAGCCTGATTCTGATGTTTGGTCACTTTAATGTTATATGCGCATTGCCGTTTTTAGCTCTCACAATTTATTCCGAATGAGTCATTTTTTTTCCAATAAACCATTCCATTTCTTCTTGTAATATTTCATTTTTTATCGACATTATTTCTTTAATAAAGTAACACTGTTCAAAATTAAACAAAAATAATATAATATTAATTTCAATTTATTAATTTTAAGTGAAACTATTACAAATGTTAGAAATTTATTTTTAACTATCGATAAGAGCTTTACAACCCGAGACGCTATTTTAAGAGATCATTGTGATTTAAAAATACAAATATTTAATGGAACCAATAGTATGAAAAAAAAAGTTTCACCTCATTGAGCTTTTTTGCACAAGTAGATACATCATTTTAATAATTGATGTGTGTACAAAATAACTCGTAACAGCAAACGCTTAGTTTTAAAACATCTAAACTTTCTATTGTTGACACTGCCGAGTATTCATAATCTCCTTCAGATATAACTAGACTTTGTGTACAAGAAACATAATGTTTATTTATAGTTCACTGAGTACATCAAATTATTGCAGAATTTTTTTTTAATAGTATACTGGCTGTCCCTTATTTAAGGTTACACGAGATATTTCCTATATTTATTCGGTAATAAATTTTAAATACATCACGCATAAAAAAATAGTGTAAGGCATCATAGGTACACAAATTATTAGGATAAAAAAGACGCGGATACGAAAAATGTAAAGTTTTAATTTAAATAGGATCATTGTTAAAAACGTTTATTTATTTGAGCTGGAAACGTTTACAATACGTGGTTTTAACTATAAGTAATTTATTTTCGATAAAGAACTTAGCTCAGTATAGTTAGATAATGCGAGACATATTCTTTAAAGTTTTATATACTATAATTTCATTATCAGGTTTTATTACGATGAAAATCCAAAGTAAAAGTAATTTCAGGATTTTATATTGTCGTTATTGATACGGATATCGTAAAATTTTTGTATCTATTTCTGCATTAAGTTAATAAACTGTGTACAATTTTACTAATGACACAAGCTTTATATTTAACTCGATGACAAACTCAAAAGACGATAAAAAAATTCCTATCTTATCCTATACACGTAAACCATAAATTGAACGATTATTATTTTTAAAATATTGTGAATAAAAATTTCGATTATACGCGCCATTAACTTTATACAACTATTCAAAAAAGTATAGTTAAATTTGCATTCATAGTGTTTATCAAATAATGGATAACCATAAAATGTATAGTAATAAGGAAATAAACTAAAATCACGTTGAAAAAATTTTTACATATATATTTGCATGTATTGTGAGTCATGTGCAATATGAATCTGTTACAAGTATAAGTTTAAATAATATACCATACTTATATACTTAAAAGCGTGACAATTATATCGGAGAAAGCGTCCTATCATGATTGAGCGGAAATGAGTTCCCGCTTGAAGGGAATTTCGAAGTTAGACCTGATTAGCGCTTCTTCCTTTCTATATTCATGTACTTAATTTCGTGTGCAGAATGTTCATTTACTTAGGGTAACCAATTGAACACTGAGAACTTTATTAACTTATACTTATTCCATTTAATGTATAATCAAAATTGTAACTCCTGCTTATTGATATTAAATTTAAGGTTTTTTTTATATCTAATGTATAGTAGTTTTCAGAAGAAAAAAATCAAGTGTTCTTGGTAATTATCTTTCTGAATGTTTTTATACATTAATATGGTTTAGCGCGATAAGGAAATTCAAATCAATTAGCCATTTATATGTACTTGGATTTAAAATGCTACAAAACATCCGGTTATCATTTTCTTAAAGAGAAAATTATTCGATATCAATTATAATTATAATTAGCTTTAAATTTAATACATCGTTCATTATAAATAATGTAGTGATTGTTTATTTATTTTCTAAAAGGGTGGGGTCCGATTTCTCGAAGGTTCATTCAAAATGTGTGCAATATTTCGAATTCCAAATAGTAGATCAATAATTTTCTACATTATTGTCTGTTATTAAGGTGTTAATAGACAAATATTATAAAAGTTATTTCTCTATACACTATAAAGTTTGAATATTCGGAACAAATATATAAAAACTGAAGAATGCATTATTTTCGAAATAATGATCTTTCTATTTCTCTTGATTCTAAATGATAAAAATGCATTTCTAATTTTTGAAATTCGAAACAATGCACACATTTTGAACGAGCTTTCGACAAATCGGACCTCACCCTTTTAAAATATTAATCTTACAACTACACGGAGAAAAATTTCTGATAAATTGTACCCTGCTGTTCTAGTAAAGGTGGGACGAAGGACACAGCAGGGTAAAAAATACACAGTTTTCAAATAATTTTTACCCTGCTGATCGGTTAAAATTTATTTGAAAACAGGGTATTTTTTACCATGCTGTGTCTTTCGTCCCAGTTTTGCTAGAACAGCAGAGTAAAATTTATCAGAAATTTTTCTCCGTGTATATACACGCGCGCGCGCGCACACACACACACACACACACCTATTAAATATTAATCAACACATACACTAATTATCAGTGGTTTCCTTTGATTCGAACTAAAAAGGAATACAATACATTTTCATCATCATTCGTATAGAGGTAAAACTTTATATAATTATCTCAACTGTTATATTAAATATTATTTAACTCAAAGGAAACTCCACCTATATTAGCATTGCAGATTATTTCCCATTGCAAAGTCTCTGATTCATTCTTATATTTCTTGATATGCTGCTGGTTGATTTAATCGCTAATAATAGATTGGAAATACGTATACGTGTACCGAAGAGATATAAAAAAGAAGCGGCGTTCTATTTTTACATTTGAACCAAACATTTGTTTGAAAAATGAAGAAAAGCAAATTTTATTCGCGCGAGTTATTTACCGAAAAGAAAAAGTGTCCTGCTCGTTGACCTTGTTCAAGTGTACGTTTCAAATTAGCGAGGGAAATAGAAAGAGAGTGAGGGAGATAAAGAGGTAGACGAGTTGATTCGAATAACGTCATTGTAAAACGCGCAGTCGCTACTGTAGGAACGCGAAGCTAAAGACGCAAAGTAGTGGTCGTTCCTTTACGTTAAATAGAGGAAAAAATATCTCGTTATTTATAGTTAAGTGTAAAAATGGTTCAAAGCTTAACGCTGCATCGGCTCACGCGTGTAATAGCATAAATTAATGAAATTCCTGTTGTCGATTGTCACGATTTCTGATCTATGTATCAATATGCGTATATATATATATATTATAGATAGTTGATATATACGCGGAAGTCCGTATGTTATACGAATCTTAGATGGTAATCGATAAGCTACCTGAATTGTATGCGAGATAAGAGATTGTCTCGAAATTCAATTGCCTTATCGCGCAATTATATAAGTTTCAAGGTGTGTATACACGTACATTCAAGTGCATACGCTAATGTAAATATTTATTGTAGGAATAACATGGTGATTCAATTTTTAATGCATCGAATACAATAACTTTAAATACAAGAATCGTTTTAATGTATTAGTATAACTACTTGCACGTTCAAATGGTCATTAATGACATGTCATGTCATATTTAAAGGTTTTCCAAACCTCTGACCTCCTTTAGATAGTCAAACAAAAATGCTGACCACTCAAATTAATCATGGAGAGCGTCGACAATCATATATTTATATATATAAAATCAAACCTCGAAGTGCTATATATTATCTGTTGCAATCTAATTAACGACTCTTGCCAATTAGTGCACAACTACTCAGGTATTATTAATTAAGATTGAAAATTTCTTACTTACATTACCTAATTGTAGGCAACTATTCATAAATAAATACGTGATAAGTTTGTATGAATCATCCGCGTACACGTGTAAAAAAAGTGTTGTATCGTATATAAAATCATTATAATTATTATTATTATTATTATTAATATATAATTATTAACTATAAATAACATTATCAAGACCTTTATAAAATATGTAATAAGCAACAAAGGCGGTAAAAAGTGTGAGGAGAATACGTTAAAGCTCACCTGTGCGTAGTATGTATATATATAGACAATACAATTACTTCCTACTGATGAATCATCGGAGATATATACCGTGGTTCATTCAAGTCGTACATGGTTGCCGCGGCTGGTTTATGACGTGACGGGTGACCCGCATTCCACGAATTTACGCATTTAAATAATGCAAGATATGAAATTTAATTTCTTAATAACAATTACCATTTTCCCATCTAGCATAATGGATATTAAATACGTATGGTTACGTGTAAAATTGTACTTTTACGTTCGATTGAACGGCTCTTGTTTTTGTATCTCGTAGAGATGATAATCTTTTTTATAGCGTGTATTGTCGCAAGTAATTATAACGATGGAGAATTCAGTTTTATTTATTTCGTTAATACAAACTTAAACAGTTAGTGATACGTTTTCAATACCGTATATTACATCTATACGTAAACTATTATTCGAAATATAAAGTAATAACTGTAGAAAATTTAAAAAAACTGCATCAGACGCGTTAAAAAAAATCTGAAAACTGAAATACATGACCGTCATCGCCTAACATAATAAACAAGGAATTTAGCGGTCGAACAGTCACCCGCCAACATAAACTCTCGTTCGCCATTAACAATGGAATTTCGCGCTCGGAGAAATTGCACTAAAGATTTTATTATCTTTGGTGTATGTATATATATATATATATATATATATATACACACGCCTAGGTAGCAAAAAAGAATAAGGAGTGTAGGCCAAACGGACGATTTCACTTAGAAAAAATGAACTGCACCGGAACCGTTTGTCAGGCTTGAGGGCTTTACGAGGTCGAAAATTATTCGTGCGATATCGGACCTCCCGAGTGCAACGTACTCGCAACAGTTTATTTTCGTCTCTTCCAAAATCTTCCCTTTTGTCATTATTCGAGAAAGAAACTCGAGAGACTTTGACGCCTGCGATGCAATTTGCATGTATATATATGTTCACTTAGTGATTTCATTTGATGTTTAACGACTCGAATTGTTTGGCATATCTACTTATAACTCTCTTTTACGTTTGTGAGTGACTTTTGTCTTTGTTACAATTGCTTTTGGATTACATGTCTATATATCTACACAGATGAAACGTTTAAAAATGTTTACACTATACTTTGACATTTTTATAAAGATGAATGTAAACAAATTTCAGATTTAACTACAGATAATACTGTCATAATTGAAATATTTTTTTCTCTATGTGTCATCCTAACAATGAGATTCAGACTTTGTTGTCTTTTATAAAAGTATAATGAACTGATCTGCAGAAACTACTTAATGAAGCTGTATATCATTCATTTAGATTTCACAATGTTTAGGAAGAACAATTATTGTGTACTGGAAATATTGTAACAGCTATTTTTTAACATGAATTGAAAAGATTGTTAATCGAGTAAAATAATATTTATCAATATATAGGTAATAAAGAAAAATAAATATTTCCTCATGTTTGACACTTGTGTCATAAAATAAAATAATTTAAAATATTAAACCTATATCATATTAAGACATACCAAGTCCAATATCTCTGAAGATCTCTTTGGGTGCAATCTCATCAATTTCCCTGACTTTATCTGGCTTTTGATAAAACTTTCTTTCAGCGACATCACCCAACTCAGGTTTGACAGGTGCTGGTTTCGGAACACTTTTTGCTGGGGAATGTTCAGGCTCGGATTCAAATTCAGAGTCACCGGTCTCTCCACCGCTCTGCTGTGCTTTGGTCTTGGACTCAGCCATAAGGAAGTCATTGGACAATTGATATTTGTGTTTGCCATAATCATCATGTTCAGCTTCCTTGGGCAAGGGTGGCAAAGGTTTAGTGGGTGGTTCATCGAACCACAACTCGGTTGAATGGTCTTTGGGTTTCTCCTTAGTGGCTTCGTGGACAATAATTTCATCCTTGACGAAATCAAGCTCGGGCGATTTTTCCGGCTCTGGAAGAGTCGACGATTTGATCTCCCCCAGGAAATCGTCGGTGTCGAACAAAATTTCCGTTTTCTCCTCTTTGGCAAATATGTCATCGTCGTCGAGTAGATTGGCGTTCTCTCGTTTGTCAGGTCCAACGTAACTGGGCATGCTGGGCTCGCTACGCTCGGGCTCGGTGTCCTCGTCGCTCAACTCTTCCTCGTAGTTGATCCTCTTGTCGTCGGATCTAACCTCGAACTCCTTGGGAATGCCGTAAGGCGACTTCTCGGACTCCACGAATGCCATAGTAGCGGCCTTGGTATCCTGTAGATGTTCTCGTATTCTCGCCTCGAGCTCGTCGGTCTGTCCAAAGGAGGAGACCTCGCGCGCGCCCCCCTCGAACTTCTCGAAATCCGCGGAAGGTGGCGGAGTCGCCGGGACCGGCTTCAGGTCGCACTCCTCGCTCGCCGGTACGCTCGAGTCCAGGAGATCCCGATGCTGCCCCAGTCCATCGCGTTGATACTCGACCGGTGGGTTCGACAGATCCAATAAATTTGGTTGATCGAGGTGCTCGAAATCGTCGGTCGAGTCGTGCTCGCGTTTCAGCTCTTTGTGCTCCAGGAAGTCCGACATGTTACTGTTTGGCACTCGATTTCACACGTTAATTTTATTTATATTTATATCTATATTTATGTACAATTGTCGTATTTGTATACTCGTCTCTAAAAATTCATCGGAAATACGAAGGGTGGACAGGCCGCCGCGCACGAGAATACGAGATGATTCACGGTGAACAGCACAGTGTCGCGTACAGACGGAAGACGGTGTCGAAACCACTGTGTGCGCGCGCTGTCAAAGGCGCACACGAGGGACGGCGTTGCACTGGCTCGAGAGAACTTGAGAAGTCACAGAGCCCGAGAGAATGTATGTGTACGGGTTCCTTCTGTTCACGTGTGTTTACGTGTGTATGCGTGTGTGCGCGTGTGGGTTGGGAACTCGGGGTACTGTACTCAGTACTGCCGACTGCGTGCTCGTCTCCCTCTCTCTCACACACTCTCTCTCTCTCTTTCTCTCTCCCCTCCACGGTGTACGTGTTGTGTGTTTCTCTCTGGAGAGACGCGCCGCGGGGATGCACACACAGTTCGAGCAGAAGCGTCCGGGGGTTATAGAGAGAGGGAGAGACACGGGCTGGACCTCAAGCTCAAGCCGCGCACGCAAGGACGATGAGGGGGTTTCGTGCGCATGCGTATATGTATATGTATATCGCGTATATTACTGTTCCCTCTGCATGGTTTTATTCAATTTCGATGAATTTTTACGAATGGTTACGGGGAGGGGGTTCGTCCCACTGAGCGATGCGCGTTTCTTGTCACGATATATATATATATATATACACACACACACGAAAAGTTTAATTAAATTTTAGGGGTCGAGAGGGAAGTGCGACATTTTTTTATCATTTGGCTGTGTATACGATGTACATAAGTTTATGATTTATTATGAATTTGTTTTAGATTAGATTATGTCGGTGTACTTTATTTTATTACAGTACATGATAAATTTTGCTCCTACATCGCGAACAAATTTACAGTTTTGTTCTTTTTTTATCCTCTTTTGATTGTTCTTATTTTCTTAATTCAATGAGTTTACATAGGCGAATAGTAATATTTGTAAACATTTGATGCTTTAAATATGCATATATGTATACATACGTATTTACATTAACTAAATTGGTGTGTCGTTAATTAACATTTATTATTTTCCGTTATTTTTTCATTGAATTAACTTATAAATTAATTTATTTATATTATACAATAAGCTTTAATTTTAATCTATTCAATTTTAATTTTATTACTTATATTTGTGTCACGTAGAATTCTACTTTATCAACAGTTGGTTTTTATTGTTTGCCGTATATATTTACTAATTTTTTAAAACTCAACATTCACCAATGTTTAATTATTCGACGTTTAATTAACTATGACTAATACAATAAAAATGCATAATGAAGATGATTCTAAGGTACTTACGTATATTTATAATTGTGTACAAAAAAACCTTATAAATTTAATTTTATTTTCCTAAATTCAATATAAAAGTTGAATAAGCATGTGTATAAAAATAGTTATTTTTATCATTATGTATCATACTCATGTTTATTTCATTCTATCATTGTTAATTTTTATCACATGCTTCTAAGAATAATGACAAATACTCATTACAATTTGTACTTTGCAATCTTATAATGAACGCATACTCATTTCATTGTAACTCTAATTTTTATAATAATGTATGATACTGTTACTAAAATATTTGAACAAAGCTCGTTTTCGAAAATTGTTCTAAATTCTTATACATTCTTATACGAGCAAATTAAGTAAATTATAATGATTTTTTTAAAACAATTATTTTGTATTTAATATTACAGCTTGTAAAGCAAACACTGGTTGATAATTATGTATTGTTGCAAATGGAAAAATAGTATAAAAACACTCCGTCACTGTTGATCATTGTTTAACGACCTTCAACAATGCATAATAAATTGAAGCTTAGCATTTCGATTTAAATCTTGGTATTTTTCTTACTAAAATTTATTTATTTCAGATTAGTACTAAAAAGTCTAAAAAATTTTCAATAAACTTTGATTCTTATTTAATAAAATTTTTTACAATATTAATTGTAAAATCTATACCCACGGCGCGTCAATTTTCGCATTTTTGTATGCCAAACCGGCATCCCGAAACTTTCTAATACGTTCAACAGGGAAAAATCTTAAAGAAATATTCGAAATTTTGGTGAAGAAAATATCAAATGTTATTTAATGGGTATACAATTAGGATATATATACATATATTTAAATTAGATTACTTGATTTTATGTATGATCATTCGTAGTCTAAGTTAATATATTTTATTATTTCATTGACTCATTTTTTTCTATTAATCCTTAACGATGCCAATTCTAAACAGTATATTCTACGAAACGGAACGACGTTATGGGGCTGTAAAGATTACGGCGCGAGCGCGAGCGCGTCTTGAACTATTTCCTTAAAAGCTTTCTTTAAAAAAGTGCCGTATTTTCTATCGACGCAATAAATGAAAGCGAACCGATCGATATTAATTTTACAAAAATCGCGATATAGGTTCGCTGTGACTTATAGAATTTAAATCTCTCGCGACAATACGATAATAAATAGATAAATAATAAATATTTCTCTTTATGAAGCATTGTCAAAAATAAATCGAAAGAAGCAAGGTAATTTAGAATATAAGTACACATATTCTGACTCACAACTGTGTACTATCGTATAGCAAACCGGTTCAAGTGGTGATCAGCTGATGTGCCGGCCGGCCGGCTAATATAGTCAACCACTTATCTCATTCTCTTTAACCGCGAATCTAGATGTACAATATATACGTAATACTATATATATATGAATGTACGTGCTCGCTCGTTCCAGGCTACTGGCGTTCGCGTGCGTATACAGATAATGTTTTTATTTTCGTACTATATATGTCTATAAACAAAGAACTGTCTCGCGGTGATACGTAAAATATTTTTTTCATCCACGTGTATACACTTGTTGGTATGTATAAATATAGATGTGAGTAATTAAATATATCTTTTTATAAGTGCATATTATCAAGTTGGTATAGAAACGTACGTGTGATTTCTTCGTTTACTGGAATTGCTTGATATTTTTCATTGATTATCGGAAAAGTTAATATTATTATTATCCGTCTATAGGTTTAATAAATTACTTTATGTAACATAATGTTATATTATCTTTCTTTATATACCTTTTTATTTGCTAAAGAAAAATTAGTTTTATTACAAGTTTAAAAATAAATACCAGCGATTTTTTCGATGCTTTCAAACAAAAGAAAATTCAAGTTCATCTCGCCAAGATTCGTAACAGTAAAGTGAATCGAGGTTCATTGATCTTTTCAAGTGTTCGAACTATCAGAACGAAAACCCAAGCGTAAATCAAACGTTGCTAATAATATATATTCTGCTATATGAATCGTTCTAAAACTAAATATACATATTTATCGTTAATTAATAATACTACAATTATGTTAACGCAAGATAAAATAATCACAATCTTTTATGTAATATTATAAACTTTACATTTTACAAAAGTTACCACATTTATGTGTATATATATAGTTATCATTACGTAAATATTTAAAAGTTTCCTTACAGTGAAATGTAGGAACGCACAGTGTACCATTTTACTTGCTGATTTTCATATCTGAACACTAGTAAGGTACGCGTATACCTATTCAATTTTTAAATTATGTATTTAAAAAAAAGCATACGAAGAAAAAAGTTTAGTTAATTTAATAACGTATTTTGTTGAAAGGCGTTCGAAAAATTATTTTGTAATTTCAAATAAGGTATTTTTAATTAAAATTTAAAGTAAGAAAAATATAATATTTTTTTCAAATATATTCGACAAGGTATTCTATTGAATTAAATACATTTTTTCTTAATGCAATATTATGTACAATGAAATATTAAAATATATTCACGTGCGCTATGTAAATCTGCATATACTATAAGTAATTACTAAAGAAAAGGGTATAAAATTCGTTTAACATAAATATCATCAATTTTTAACAATAACGATAAAAATTCACTTTTCTTTTCCATCAACGTATATATAATATACGGCACACCTTAAAACGCAAAATAATTAAAAAGAGAACTCTCAATGCGGTCAATAGATCTTTATACTTCCCCTCTAGTGGGTTTTTCCTTCCATCCTTGAGTGCAGCCGCACTAAACCGGTGCAAGCGTACCGAGGAGAATGCCGACTTGACGACTATACATATACTGGCCACCGTGTTCAGAACCTCGTTTTCTCTCCATGAGTATGCAATATATATATATATATATATATATACATATATTTTTTTCATACCAATATTTAGATTCAATTTTTTCTCCTTAAAACTCTGATATTGCTTACAAATATTCGGTAATTTGATGTTCAATATACATTTTTTCCGAGTTCTTTTTTTGATATACATAATTAACGTATAAATCGATCGAGTCTATAATAAGTACCTTAATAACTCCTTTAGCAAGCGCATTGAATTTTACATAGACAAAAAGTCAAATCGATTCTCAATAGCGCATGTATATATATAAGCAGACAAGTGATAATTTAACTCGAAAAATCGATCGGCGCTGGGGAAAAAAGACGACATTGAGGTTCATTGCAGGTGTCCGTCCCTGGCAGTTTCCCCGTAGTCGCAAAATAAAAGTAAAAATTGTTACCTCCTTCTTACATTGATAATATTTAATTTAAAGGATTTAAAAGTGTGTTTTCATTCGTTAATCGCATAGCTCTAGACATCATTGACTTTAATACACCACGTGGAGCTAATTTTTGTTTACATATATCCGTATTGCGTAAATATGGAATCTCCCGCATCACGACAGTCACAACGCGCGTGGAATCTCCCTCAGGGTGTCTTTACAATTGCAAGTTGTACAACCCCTGTGATAGTAATTTTGCAATGCTCAAGTATACGTCATGCTGCTTTACAATTTATTATTATTACCATATTTTTTATTTTTTATATACACGCGAAAAAAAATATCGATAAAACATTCATGATTTTGTTAATTTAATTTAAATATATAATTAATTTTAGTTTAAAATGAGGTTTTCCTTTAATTACAGAGAAAAACAATTTTTATTATATTTCAAGAAAATTTTTTCTAATTATAGAAATATTTATTTTACTCGGTTATTCGATAAAAGTTAGTATAATTTCATAAAAGTTGTATATACCTTTTGTGTAAGACAAAGCTTATAAACTTTACACATTATAAACTTTATTAACTTTATATTTATAAATTGATATTGTCTTTTAAAATGTTAACAAAGGGTGACTATTAAATCTATAATATTACACATTAGAAACGTAAATTTATTACAGAATAATCAATTAGTTTCACCTTTATTCGTTTACAATTTTTTGTATTTTATGTTTATATTTTTGCAATTACTGCTACATTACTGAATGCAAAGTGTATGGTAATATTTCGTAAAAAATTGCTATAATTCTAAAAAAAATTGTAATATAATATTCTTAACTAAAAAGATTAAAGTATTTTTAAAACAATATTTATTAAATAGATGAAAATAAATTGCCAATATTCACGTACTTTATTTTCTCCGTATATCTATACGTTCCAATTTGTTTTTTTATTTTCTTGTTATATCCAATTATAAAAAGCTTGTATTCTTATAATGTTCAAATAGTTTTTCGAACTTATGCTCTCGCGAGTAGAATTTTAAAAAAATTTTATCTGTATACATATGCGGTAAAATAAATGAATGATTATTAGTGAAAAAATGTAACTTTAAAATAATAAACTATATCTATCGCATATCTGAACTACATGTATTTATGTGTGTCAAACCAATATTACATCGTTGTTTATAAATAATCAATAGAATAATCAGAACACTTTACTAAATTACACACGTTTAACTTTATTATTGTGTTAATATATACATACATATACACATAGGCACGCATACACATGAACATTTAAAATTAAAATTTTTTACTCTAGTAACGTATGCTGGTGCAAATTTAATACATTTACATATATTAATTATTAATTAAATTAAATAACTATTACAATTTTAACCTACTTTACGACGTCGAGTTTAAAGTGGTTAGAGAATACTCGTTTTTTCAATAATAATCATTTTGACCATATAACACTTTATATAATATATTGTTAATGTAAAAATGATTTATAAAACAGAGTAAATTGACTTTATGATAATTTATTGCTTACAGGTCAGGCAATATAATCAAAATACGTATAATTTAGTTTACCTCTTTTTCGAAATCTGACCTGGAAGAGGACGAGAAAACCAAATTAAAATTACTTAGGAATGCGAAGAGAAAATATTGATATAGCAAAAAAAAAGTATACTGGTGCTACGCGGTAAGCGTTCGCTTAATGATTATTTAATACAACTGCATTGAAACTTATATTTATGATAATTACCTATATTTCAAGACTTTTTGATCTGAGCATAACCAGGAACCTATATTAATAAATTAAAATGAATAAAGAAATATTTATTCGCCAAAATTCATTGCATGTACAATTTGTACAAATTTACGTTTTCCGATGCTGCATTTATTGTGGAAAAAATATAAGAGTAGGCATTCTAGCATGTGTCGAATAAGAAAACTAATAATTATAGAATAATAATTATTTAAGGAATTAAACGAATGACCAGAAGAGACGTTTAATAAGTAGTATAAACGGTATTTCAGGAAGGAATCCTAAATCGGAGCATTGGATTAAAGAAGTAGCCTGAGGTGTATATACAGATATACATTAAGGATACACCGCTGGTGCGAGAGACAGAGCGCGCGCGCGCGCGCCTTGCCGCTCCCCCACTTTTTCGTCCCTCACATCGTTCGACACTCGCCGACTCGCGCGGTGCGGCGCGCGCAGACAATATTATTCGGCGCGCCGACGACGGAGGAGCCTTGCGCTCACTTCCGAGTGTCCAGGAAAAGAAATTGGAGAGTGCACGATGTCGTCGACAACCGGGAGCTGCGTCGGTACAACCGTCACGGATACACGGACACGTCAATCCAACGGACTGGGACCAGAAATACGTAAGGTCAACGGTTACAGGACGCTTAACGGGCACAAGCCGGTAAGTCAAGTGCACATGTCCTCAAGATTATTCTCCGTTCGTATACGTGCCACGCGTAAAAAAGGGTCATAGGCGTGTCCGTTTCGAAGAACTATTCGCGTGAGACTCTTGCGCGTGTATTACTTATTTGAAAGCGGCTTCCTACCCCCACCTTTACGCCTTATATTTTACTCTTTAAGTCTTTACGTATACACGCACGCACCCAGTGTATACGCACACCTATACATACATTGCGTCAATGAAATTTTTACGATAACGCGATCGCACGATTTGAATTTAGCAAACGGTCGTGTGTACCTATATATAAGTGTATGTACGGGTATTAATGATACGGTTGCTCGGTTAGTTTACAAAAGTATCTTGATTATGTATATATACGGTTTATCGTATATACATATACATATACCCACCTATATTTACAACCGCGTGCGCTACGGGTTATCTCTGACAGTCTTCGAGACTACCTGCCCCCGCCGTTTATAGGTTTATACACCGCTAACTGCGTTTACCGCATTTTTCATTTAATCTATATATCCCATTTCGAATTCTTTACTTTATTACCCAAATCTCTTAGAACTTTACCGCCGAGTTTTAATAATCTGCCTGTTATGGTAGATATCTTTTGTTATTGCTATTATTATTGTTTTGCGATTTCTTATTTATTTAGGTGCATGCACCTATACACTTTCATCTTGGCAAACATTGGAAGAAAATTACCGTGGAAAGTAGCGCTAAAAAAATAGCGTGCCAACCGCGTTTCGTGACTGAGTTCATTCAAACTGAAATCAGTAATTCTTTTTCCTATAACTTAATCTTTTTTTAATCTTATTTTTGCCTTATTTTCTTCGGTCACAAAATAATTGATTTTGGCTCTTGTGATTTTCTTGTGACTGTGTATTTTTTTATTAATAATGTTAAGTGAAGAAATCAGTTTTAAAGCGATTTGAATTTATTAAGTACTTATTTATTCGCAAAGTCGATCGCGATTCGCGTATCGGAAATTATAGCTAATTCATTATATTAATATAATATTTATTTATTTTTCATTGGAAAACTATGGGAATAAATAATTCTGTTTGTATGTATTTTTCAACTTTCTTGTTACAGTGTGTATAAGGTAGATATGTGTATTCAGGAAATAAAAATTAGATTTAAATGCCAAAAATTTGAGAATAATGTTTTTGCAATATACAAGAATATTGTAAACCAATTGTTTAGTGTAATGCAAACTGGATGCTTTTAATTCTTGTGCACACAATCCATCCTATACTTAATGTACATTCAAAATTAAATCAGTTTATACTTAACTCACAATTTAAAATGTGTAATTGTAATTAAATTATTGTTGATTTTAAATGTACTTAAAATTTAAATTCCTTACATTTAATTATGTTAATTAGCAAAAGTTTGATGACAGTGCACATAATTTGGTGTTTTGTACTATTCTTTTGGATTATAAATTAATTAAATTACAATGAATAACAATATTGTAATGAAGTATAAATATTTATATTGCAGTTCATTCATGACAATGGAAGTAAAAAGAAGGAGAAGATTTATCCTATTAAAACATCAAAGTATAAGGAGTCATTTGAAAAAGTGCCATTCATTACAGCTGCTCTAACACATTTTGGCTTTTACATTCTCATGTTTTTGGGATTCATAAATCAGCTGCTTTTTACACCAAATGTTGCCAAAGAACAAAAAAGAAAGGTACATAATTTTTCTATTGATTTTTTGTTGTTGTTGCAATTAGATAATTTTTATTTTCCAGGGATATGCACCTCTTTATGAAAGTTTTGAACAATTTTATTTACGATATGTATATAGAAGAGTGAGAGATTGTTGGAATCGACCAATTTGTTCAGTACCTGGAGCTATGGTCACCCTCAAGGATCGTATAACTAATGATTATGGATGGACATTTGAGTAGGTATTATCTTACTTGATAAAATAAAAATTAAATTTTAAAAATAAATAATTTATTCATTAAAATATCAAATTTTTTTAGATTTACAGGTACTCAAACTAAATGTATAAATCTTGGTTCCTATAATTATCTTGGATTTGCTGAATCATCAGGACCATGTGCTGAGGAAAGTATAAACACTTTGAAGGAATATGGATGTGCTAGTTGCAGCAGTAGATTAGAATTAGGTAAAAGGTCTCAGAATCAAAACCACTAGACCTGTATGCAATGATATAATAAAATTAAATCTAGAATTTTTAAATGCGAATGATTATTATTAATTTTTGTAGGGAGCATGCCTATACATGATGAATTAGAAAGATTGACAGCCAGATTTTTGGGTGTAGAAGATGCTATAGTTTTTGGAATGGGTTTTGCTACAAATGCCTTAAATTTACCATCATTAATTTCTAAGGGATGCCTTGTTTTAAGTGATGAGAAAAATCATGCATCTCTTATTTTAGGATTGAGATTATCTGGTGCTACTACTAGAGTTTTTCATCACAATGGTAACACTCAAATGTCATGATGCAGATTATTTCTGTTAATATTTAGAATAGAATAAAGTTCAAATTTTACATTTTTCAGATGTTAAACATTTAGAAAATTGCTTAAAGAAAGCAGTTCTTTTGGGTCAACCGGGTAATGGTGAGCCTTGGAAAAAAATTGTGATAGTTGTTGAAGGTATTTACTCTATGGAGGGATCTATTGTTCATCTTCCAGAAATATTAAAGTTAAAGAAAAAATACAAGGTATGTACTTAATATTACATAATACTATAATTGTAATAAAATAAAATTTTGCTTAATTTTTTTATACAAGTATTATTTTCTAGGCCTATCTTTATTTAGATGAAGCACATAGTACAGGTGCGATGGGAAGACGTGGACGTGGTGTGTGCGATTATTATGGTGTTGATCCACGTGAAGTGGATATTCTTATGGGAACATTTACTAAAAGTTTTGGTTCGGCTGGTGGTTATATTGCTGGAACAAAGGTATTTTTGTTCACGTCATTTAAACATTAGAATATAAATATGTAAATTAATTAAATCATTTCGAAATTATATACTTTACTCGATTTGATTGTATAATAATACTTGCACAAAATTCTTAAATGTAAAATAAATTATTAGTTAATGTATCAAATACTCTTTTGCTAATATACTTTAAACTTTAAAGTAATCCATTTACTATACTGTTTTCAGACATTAATCAATCATTTAAGAGTATATAGTCATGCACATACCTACGCAGTGTCCATGTCTCCTCCGATCGCTCAACAAATCATTACGTCAATGAAAATAATTGCTGGCGAAGATAGCACTGATGCCGGCAAAAAACGAATAAAACAATTGGCAAGAAATACGAGATATTTTAGGCGTAGATTAAATCAAATTGGCGTAATTATTTATGGAAATGAGGATTCACCTGTTGTACCAATGTTAGTGTACCTTTTCTCGAAAATAGGGTAAGTTGAAAATGTAAAATAAATTAACAAAATTGATAAAGAATAAAAAATTGAATATGTATTACAGTTCCGTTGTTCGGACCTTAACCACGAGAAATATAGCAACAGTAGGCGTTGGCTTCCCTGCGACTCCCTTAATGGAAGGCAGAATAAGATTCTGTTTATCAGCTGCACATACTAAGGAACAACTTGATTATGTAAGTACAACTAAAACGTAAATTATTTAACGTAAACAGCGTAGATTTTTTGATTTCTTTTATTACTTAATTAAATAAAATTTAATATAAAAATTTATTTAATTTTAATTTTTTTGACTTGGTTTTCTTTTATAAATGTGTTAATAAAAATGATTTATTCTTTAACAAAATATAAGTATTGGTAAAATTTTTAGCTATTTTATATATGTTTAATAGAATTTTAATACTTGATTTATTACAATAATGTACAACTTTATTATTCGAACAGGAAATTATAGATTATCGGTTCAAATCTGGTTTGTGAAGTGAATTTTTTCTTATGATTTAATTATTGTAAATATAGATAAATGTATTAGAAGTACAGTAAACTTTTAGAGATCAAATTAACATGTGCATACTATTAAACTTTTATTATGTTATAATCATTAGATTTCATACAAGGGTATTTTATTAACTTTTTTAACAAATTGAAAGACATTTGAAAGTATTCATATGTTATTAATATAAATGTATTTTTAAGATAATGAGTTTAATAATTTGTATTATTTCATCACAGGTATTGAAAAACATTGAAGACATTTCTGATACCCTTGGATTGAAATACTCGAAAAAACCACGTGATCCTAATCCAATTGAGTATTATTCAGATAGCGAAACTGAATGACCTACCTCATACTGTAAAGAGCCAAAATAGGCAATTAAACCTGTCGCTAATGACAATAGCGCTGAGAACCGCCTCAAATTCGTTATGAAATTTTTGCGCGTTGCGCTTGCAGTCGAGAGCTGGATTGACGTGTCACTATAATAGAGCTTTTTGCAAGAATAATGGTAAAATTGAACTGCGATGTAACTTTATGTATTAAATAAGGAACAGTCCTAATTAAGCAAACAAATAAGTATACATCGAAGAAGTCAAGACACAAGATACATTTGCCATTTAATAGGACATTTGAATTATGTTCCTGGGTTCAATTACTATTTCCGATGAACATTGAGATTTGTGCATTTAAATCTCTATGAATCGCAATTGAAAAATTGAACATTCTTTCACAGAATGATAAAGAGAAAGAAACACTTGTTCAACATGTACATTATAATTGACGCTGCCTTACGATACTACATGTATTTAGCATGTAGTAAATGTTCTATAGCATTAGCATTTAATTAGGTCTCTATTGCGTTTTTAATAATTTATAGTATTTTATAAATATCTCTTTATAAAAACATTCATTAATGCATAAATAAAGTTTGTAAACTTATATTTATATTTAAAATATTTAGTCTGATTTTATTTTAAAATGGTTTCTCAAAAGAAAACTGATGTATTTAAAGAAAATCAAACGTGGCTTGCTTCTTTAAAATTGTACATATTTATAGAACTATTTTGAAAACTGTATGTACAGGATACATTGTACATTCGCCTTATTAAAGATCTTATTCATTAAAGTAATATTCGCCAAAACTAATCTTACGTTTACATAAGATGACAAAAATTAGATCAATTTTTATGATTAAAACTATTGTATTATATAGAAAGTATAACAGTTTCATTTATTTAACAAAACTTAAAATAATTGTTACAAACTTTTTTTATAACTTTTCAAAATCAGCTAATATAATTCTTGTAAATCATGAATAAATGAATAAATTTATATTTTGTGATGATCTTATGAAAATTTAATATTTGATTCGGCGTTAATATTGCCCTTGACAAGTGAATATATTTCAGTAAAATTCAAGCCTTACTAGAAAATTGTTAAGGGGATAATACATTGAAAAAACAAAATACACAAATTATTGATGCATTTAAAAAAAATTTTTTTCTCCGTTTTTTTGAACCAAACGTTGCGTATCTTACTAAAAATTGACGAAATTATTTAAACAAAACGTTGCTGGTAAACGTTAATAAAATGTAAATTTAGTTACACTAAGAATAGTAAAAATGTTTTTTTGATTTAAACAGTGTATTACCTCCTTGAAATGGCATTAAAAATATTTCTATAAAGACAAACTAAACTTTGTCATTGGTCTTAAAAGCAGTATGAACTTTCGTCTAGATGCAAATGTTGGGTACTTGAAATACTATATATATTAACATGGATACGTTAAACAATTTTCTTAAATCATCAAAGCGATATATTTATAAATTGTACAATATTTACGTTAACCATTTCACATTTCTTGTATTTATAATTTACATTCATCTATGTATAAATTATCATGTGTAAGAGAAAAAGAAATAATTTATATTTTACATAAACTTCAACTATGCACAAAATAGCATTCAAATATTTATCGAACAATCAATTTGAAAAAAAAGGAACATTCTTAATATGTATAACACTTGACAAATGCCTTGGCTAGTATCACCTTTAAATATTCTAAACATATCCTTTGATCACCATATGTGATTTCACTCAGCACGCACATACATTCCCAACATAATCACAACTTTATTTTTGTAACAAGTATTAGAACAAAATTCTTGCATAAAATATATTAATATTAAACAAATCAATTGTAGTTCACTTACATTTAATCCTTTCCATAAAAGCCTCTAATCAGAGATGCGAACTAGAATCATTTGTAAAGTTTTTAATACACTGTCATTTGAACAAACACAGTTATCTAATTTGTAAGGTGGTTCTATCCGTGCAGATGCTGGATATATAGTATAAATGATATTCTTATTTTCAAAGAGGGTAAAACAGTTTTCTTTTAATGATACCATAACTGCATTTTTTCTTCGTTTCAAGACTTCTTTAGAATAGATTGATGGAACAAACATTTCTGGAAGTACAACTTCTGTATCGTAAGAGCAATCAATGTTTTTAATCGCTTGTCTCATTATAATTTTTATTCGTTTTTTCTCATCTTCCTCAGGTTGCATTAAGACAAAACTAAAAATAATAAATAAATAAAATACATGTTTTTTTTCTAAACAGTTTCCTTATACGTTATATATATAGATATTCATATAGATATATATGTAAATATACAAATTCTAACCTCTCCGATACCGGATCTACAGTATAAACGATGCCGGTGTGTACGTTCGAATCCTCTGTCGTGATTGATACTTTTTTGTTTACATAATTTTTAAAAAGAATAGGGTCACTGGTGTAGATTTTATGTAGGTAACTTTTCGATTCGCCGCTGATTTCCGCAGACATGATGTGTAAGTAAACAAGTATTTATTACCGTAGTATATATAAAATGATGAAATATTTAAATAATTACACAAAACTTATATTCGGCAACATTTTATTTATGAGTAGTCGATTTTCCATTAATCACAGTTGGTTTATCTTCAATAAGTATATTACAATCGACACATTGAAATCCAAACAAAAACTTATTGATACATAGTTTTGTAGGTATCTAAAAATCCTGTAGAGGTCATCATTGGTATACGCCTAAACTATCAATAATTTCAAAGCAGTATATGTGAGAATATAAAATAAAACTGTTTCTGTACTTCTTAATTAATTAAGTTAAGAAATAGAAAAAACATATAATTTACACTAAATATTGTGCATAAAATGTGAAAATTGACAACTTTACGCTTCACGAAAAGTATATATAATGCGAGGATTACACTTTTGAAAATTATATGAAATTTCGGGAACTAATTTTAATAGAGAATATAAATTTTATTTTATTTAAAACGATATTTTAAATATAATTTTAAAAATAATTTTACATTCAAATAGTATATCTTGCATAAACATATTATATGCACATTATTTTTAACGTCAAAAGAAAAACGGATTTAAAGTCAATGGAAGTGTCTGTTATAATTATAATTATTATATATTATAATAAATAGTTTCGAATTCGTTCTAAAATTTTGTACATATACGTTGATGTGTTAATCTTGTATTGAAGTGTATTATTCATTATTTACTCCTTATATACATTTTTAAAATGTCCAATTCTTACACTTTTGTTAAAGTGTAAATTGACAAATTAAGTACACTTTTCTAGCGTCCGTCAATTTTTAAATTTGGAGTTTCATCAATCATATAAAAAATGATTGTATTAAAAAATGTGAAACCGAAGTGACGTAATTTTTTCTAAATTTTATTTTATCACTTTGATAAGATTTAAATCCATATCAATTATTTTATTATTCCATATTAATTATTTCTTAATAAACATTGCATTTTGTATATGATATATTTATATAAGGCAGTTTTTATTCCAATTAATGTATATTAGAATTATTTGTTATGTGTAGTAGTATAGTAGTATCCTAGCGGCAGCGCTGCATATAGAAATTATTTCAATAGTGGCGAATCTAGCATCCTCCCCTAGACTTTGGTATATATATATATGTTGGATGCTAAAATTTTGAATTTTATTATTGATTTTAAGTCGGCGCTCTGAGGATGCCAGAGACGAACAGCTATCTTCAAGAGGAACTGTTAATTTAAATTTTCAGTCTGCTATTTTTGACATGATAATGATTTAGGTTACCAGCTGCATGTACATATATATAGATTCTCTTTCGACAAAAGTAAAATTTTTGTACAAGTTTTGCAGAGATGAACAGAAAGCTTATGTGTTATTAATTGTATAAAATGTGACAAGATTTTCTACGTTTATGATTTTTCACTCTCACAAAAAATAGTTTTGACAAATATTGAGGGCATATAATTTTTTCTTTTTTAAATTTGTATATAACGCTTTATGATGTTTTCATTTGTAATTGGATATTTTATCAGAGAGTTTTAGAAGAGTTATTATTTGTCCCTTTTAAAAAATCGATTTTGATAAAATTTGAATAGGAATCAATAATTATACAAAAATAAAACTAATTTATCAGAATTAAAGCTTAATCGAATTTTTTATGTAAAATAATGTTTCGCAGTATTTAAAAATAAGTAATTGTAAGAAGTATAAAAGTACTAAAAAATAAATAATGGATCTTTTCATTTCTCACATGGTATTGGGAAAAGTAACATTTTACGAGCCAATATACGGTTTCTAAAATCGCTTCTTACGCGCAGTGTTGAAAGTGTGAGAAAATAATAATTTAAAAAAAGTTCAATCCACAATTGAATTAAAAATTAGATTTTTATTAAAAAGAAATAAAAAAACTGCTTAATTTAAGCAATTAAATAATTATGAAATATAATATTCAATTACGAAAGAAACCGCATTAAATCTGATGAGAAATAAATTTAATGAAATATACCTTTTTGACTATAACAATTAATAATCAAATTAAAATAGAGTGTGAAATGCATTTTTGTAAGTTTCCGTCGACGTAACATTTAATAATTTTGTAATAATGCAAATAATAATAGTACGCCTACACGAGCGAAAAAACGCAAAAAAACTCGTCTAAACGAAAACGTCAGCATAAGAAAAAATTGTTAACAATTAGATTATGTGTGCAGCTACTACACTTAACATTTTAGTCATTTCATTAGGGTTTATTTTAACTTCTATAATAATTCTCCGTAATATCTCGAAAATAAGTAACAGAAGTTGTTTATTTTGTCCGAATAAGTGCAAAATTGTTTCAAGACTCGAAAGCAGTAATATATTTTTCAGAGAGTGTGGGTGAAACGGCATTTCATGTGCATTTTTTAAAATTCTTTAAGTGTTATTTATATATACAGTGTCAAAAAATATAGTTCGATACACGTGGGAAAAATGATTCTCGACTCGGGCGATAAGCCCGCACACGTTTGAAAATCAACACTTTCGCACTTGAACCGAAGTATACTATTAAAAATCATTCCTTTGTGGCGTTTAATGTAATTTACACACATTACAATTTAAAAAAATATTTTTAGATTGTTCGGTAAGTTTCGAGTTTGTTTTGTGCTTTTAAAACTTATTTTGTTACAATTTGTCATTCAATGTTTTGAAAAAGTTATCCTCTTTGAAAGTTTAAAGTAACTGTTTAAAAAGCCTCAGTTAATTAGCGTCAATTTCAACAAAGAAAGAAACGATAACAAAATAGTACATCTTGATGCAAGTGCAATGAAATACTGTTAATTTTTGAACGAGTGCGGGTTTTCGCACGAATCGAGAATCGTCTATAATTTTTGATGGAAAAAAATGTGCACAAATGGTAATTAAACAATCTGAAAAATGCGTAAAATGCCATTTCACGCCCTCTTTACAAAAAAACATTATTTATCATAAATATAATAGTTATTTATGCACTTAGCGGGATTTTGCTAGTAATTCATTTAAGGGAATAATTGCCCTTTACTCTCGAAGTGCGTATACAATTTGTCATAATTTTTTGTTTATAGAAATAGGCTAAAATAAGTGTTCTAAGAAACAAAGTAAGTCTACGGGGAATAAAATAATCAAGATAATAAAATGCAGTTTTGCTCCCTTCGCAGAGGTCAACAAAGTGGACTTTTTAGATAATGAGGGTGAAAAGGTCATTAATTCCTTACTTAAAAGCTTATACTCCCTAAGTGCATAAATAACTATTTCACGCCAGAATTAATTTCCATAAATAAGTAGTACAGTAACCAACGTCTTTAAGTATGTATTTTGATTATAGTAAGGAAATATATGCAATTAATTTTTAAGTTATGCATTCAATGGAAAAACTTAAATTTTGCTTTAGTGAATAGTATATTAATAAAAATATATTATAATTAAATATTATAATGAAGGGTCATGTAGTTTAAACAGGTCCGAAGTCAAACAGGTAAAGTAGAATTATCGACAATAAGACTTAACCGTATTTTAGGCTTCAATTATTTTCATTGACTAATTGAGTTTAATCGATTAATTGGGAGTAAATAATCATTTGAAAAATTTTTGTAATTAACAAGGATAGTGCTTTTTAGGATGTTATACGAAAATAAAAATAATTAATTAAAATTTAAAATGCACCTATAGTATTTAAACATAAGTATTGTAACTTGAATTATGTTATTAACTTGCATTTTTTCTTCCAAACATTAAAAAACCTTAATACTTATCTGCGTTTAGATTCTTCGATTTGGAGGGAAAATGACGAAAAATTATACCAAATAGCAGTTTAAAATTATTAAATCATTTGAAATTAGTTTTTCCATCAAAATTATAGCCCTGATTTTACGGTAAGCTATATAAAATTAAAAAGATTTATGATGGAGCTATTACTATCCAGGTGAGTGAATGAAAAATGATGCAAAACGGCGTGCTAATAAATTTTAATTTTTCAGATTTGCTTCTTTTTATATTTATTATTAGCAGTACATTATGAAACGATATTTTTTACAATTTGCCGGTGCGTAAAGTTAATGTGTAAAAAAAGAAAAATATTAAAATTGAAAAATTTACTTTTATATACACAAGTATTATACTATTATACTTTAAATGTTTGTCACACTTAACAGCAAAATTAGAGAAAATTTTAAAGCTTGACATCGTGGGAAATGCCTCATAAGTAACCGTTTATCTGAGAAAAAATTATCTGGAAAGGGCATTAAATAATGTATCAAGTTAATAAGAGTACCACCTAATGCATTGCGAAAAAAGAAAACCCCACCAAAAATCGTAATGATTTGTCCTATATTGAGTAAACGATCGAATCGAAAATCTCTAATTTCAAACACGAAACTCGAATTTGATTTTCAACTGTTTTAGAAATTTCAGAGGTCAATCGAAAAAATTGCTGTAGGCGCGCTCAAATTCAGTAGTATTTCAAATCATAAAGTACATTTCGATTTTTCGTTGCGTTTTTTTTGCTCAGCACGCAAGATTATTGACCTTAAGAAAACGTGAACTTGAAAATCCCACTCTTCATCTCTCCCCACTTACTTAATTCGTAGAGTTTCATTTATTTATTTTTATGTTTACTGTCTATATATGCTTCGTTGATATGACACTATACCGTCAATTTCAATGTCTTTTCTTGTTAGTGAATATTTAGAAGATTATTTCATGAATACGCTGAAGGGTTAATAAAAAAACGTAGTGAAGGAAGTTTATTGACTTTAATTACATACGAATTTGACTTTTCTCTTTTTCCTGGTATAGAGTATAAAGGTAAAATATATATATATATATATTGATATATGTATATATTAGTAAATTTTTCTCGATTAGACAAAGCCATCAAAGATTTACATGATAGGTAAAAAATATACATGCATTGCGCACCAATTGCAAAGATAGGATAAATACACATTGTTGCAAATTTAAAGTGAAAAGTCCGTTTAATTACAAGCATTAGTTAATGAATTTTGTTAATTAAATTTATCGAAATACTCTGATTTTTCAGTATTTTTTTGTTGTTTAAACTTTAAAAAAATTAACTCTAAAGGTGTAAAATGTTTGTGAATGTACAAAGATATTGTTGGGCGTGTCAGAAGAAATTACTCAAAGTAGACGCAAATTTACAGACACCGTTAATTAATTATTATTAATGAAACTCTTGAAAACGTTTCCGCGTATTTTTGGATTTGAATGTCAAAAACATTTTCTATTTATAATGACATTTAAAGGTTACTTTATTTATAATGAACAAAGATGCTCTTCGACGTGATTCACGCGCGAATCGAGTTCGTTGCCCCAGCGAAGCTCGCTTATATACATGCAACTATGTATGATATACATGAAAAACTGTAATTGTTAGAATAAATATTTTTGCAACTGTGGATAGAATATATATGGGGTATTCCACGTGAAGTGGTCCGATCAAAATTTTAAAATGCACCAAATTTTAGGTATACTTTGCAAATGTTTTTCAGAATACAGAAAAAAATTTTTAGGTACTGGAATCTATTTGCTCAAAAGTTATTCTAACCTCAAAAAGTGAATTTTTTCTAGTTTTTTTCAACACCAGCTGGGTTTACCGCTATATAACTCAAAATCTATCAACTTTTACTATAGAATATTATATGTAACATTCGTTGCTAATTATATCTAGAATTTATTCTTCTGGGTTAGAATTTCTAATCTCAAGGTCAATGTTACATAAACTACATGTCAATATTCAACTTGAAAAAAGTGCAAGTGCGCCACCCGTTGATTTTTTCATCCAAAAGTCTAAAAGAAAGCTTGGAGCAATACCTTTCAAATGGTCTGTAGCATTTTTATGGCCTCCAATTCTGTAAAAAGTTATGACAATTTAAAGAAAGACATAAAATTCACAAAAATTAACATGGTAATTCCCATTTAAATTTTTAAAAAAATTTCGTGTTTCTTTAAATTGTCATAACTTTTTACAGAATTGGAGGCCATAAAAATGCTACAGACCATTTGAAAGGTATTGCTCCAAGCTTTCTTTTAGACTGTTGGATGAAAAAATCAAAGGTGGCGCACTTGCACTTTTTTCAAGTTGAATATTGACATGTAGTTTATGTAACATTGACCTTGAGATTAGAAATTCTAACCTAGAAGAATAAATTCTAGATATAATTAGCAACGAATGTTACATATAATGTTCTATAGTAAAAGTTGATAGATTTTGAGTTATATAGCGGTAAACCCAGCTGGTGTTGAAAAAAATATGGAAAAATTCACTTTTTGAGGTTAGAATAACTTTTGAGCAAATAGATTCCAGTACCTAAAAATTTTTTTCTGTATTCTGAAAAACATTTGCAAAGTAATACCCAAAATTTGGTGCATTTTAAAATTTTGATCGGACCACTTCACGTGGAATACCCCATATATTTATTTATATATAAGCATTCGGAAACTTATTTATAGTAAAATTAAAAGTACAATTATTAAATTGTAAATTCGATTTGAATAATATCAATACTGAATCGCCATAAGCATCTTCCGCATCATTTTGCACTCATATTTTTTGACAATTAAACCTTTAATTAATATTATTGATACTTCTTTGTATGCTTAAGGATAACCTTAAGACGTATAATACAAACATCGACTCGGAGTTCGCAGAACAATTGCCGGTGACGTTCCGCGCGCGGTTAAAAAAATCTCACGTTTCGCACACGCAAAACAAGCATGAGAAACCGTGTTTCAAACACGGTGTGTTAAAAAGTATTTCAAAATTGCAGCAAGAGTGCAGGTATCGTTATTTAATTATTCCTAATTGAGGCTTTCCAAATGCTTGGTTTTCGTGTCTTTTGGGATTTGAATCTAAAAGAAATGAAATTTAAAGGTTATATTATTTTTAAATGAAAAAAGAAGTTTCTAAAAGTTGCTGCAAAAATATAGGCATCGTAGATTAATGGGTTCGAAGTTTCAACTGCTGCACCGCAGAGCATTTACTTGGTAGCTGGGACATACCTGAATAGACAATTGCCGTGATCAGGTTACTCATTTGGAGGAAAAAAAAAACCGGAACGCATTTTCAAAATTTTTACGCTTTAAAAAACTAAAATATGGCTCAGAACATAAATCCTTGTTATAACTTTAAAAAAAGGTGTGGGAGGTATACTAGGAAAATAATATCAAGGAATAGCAGAATTTCCCATTTTTCGCCCTCCTTTCTTGCAAATCACCTTGATAAGTTAAGCTTGTTATAACCATTGAATTATGCCAAAATATAATTAGAATAACTAAATTATGTATTGCCGAAGTCAATAATACAAAATTAAATGGGAAAAAATATTCTAAGCTAAATTCTTAAATAATTAAAAATCGGCGTCCGACGCTGTCCGCCCAATCAAAATAAAGTATTTATAATGTCTAAAACGTGCAAGTACCATTTACCTAGGCTGAAAATGAACGGGTACTCTGTGGATATATATAAGAAGGTAAAGAAACAATTAGCGAACAATTCCTATGTCTCAATTCCTGGCGATACTCCGGTTACTAGGTCCGAAAGAGTTAAAATATTAGCTTTTTTTACACAAGATGTTTAAAAAAAACTAGTAACCAAAAATAACATTTACTCAGACTGGAAATCAAGAAACACACTGTGGACATATACAAGAACTTGGAAAAAAATTAGCCAACTATTCCTATATGTACCGGTTCCCGGCAGTGTCCCGGTTACAGGGTAGAAACAGTCTAATTATTCGCTTTTATTAAAAATAAGATGCTTTAAAAAAATCTGGCGACTGTAAACATCATTTATTCTGGCTGGAAATGAACGGGTACACTGTAGATATATATATAAGAAGGTAGAAAAAAATTAGCATACAATTTCTACGTCCCAATTTCCGGCAATGATTGGGCACCCTTGTTGGGTTATAACAAACTTAACTTATCAATTTAAAAATTTAAATATATGCCGATTGGTGATATTCAAAAAAGGAGGTCGAAAAACGGGAAATTCTACTATTTCTTGATATTATTTAACTGGTAATTATGTTTTATCCACGAAAAAGATAATGCTGTAGATTGTTTATAAATGTACAAAGATGCTCTTGGACGTGTCAGAAAAAGTTTCTTAAAGTTGCATCAAATGTGCAGGCATCGTCAATTATTTATTCTTAATCAAAGTCATATTTGAGGACGCCTAATTTATGCGTCTTTATGAATTTAAACTTAAGGGGCCAAGCCTGGGTGAACTCGTAAAAAAATCAGAAAATTTTGGTAAGCTGTTAAAAATTTTCTTATAAAGTTATATACGTAAAAAAATGTACGATAAAGCACTTACTGAGAGGTTCGCGTTAAGGGGGTTCTATATCTTTATACATTAATTCTAGGCTATGGAATAAATTCCTACGCTTCACACCTTATTTTCGCAAAGGGCTTTGCACGTTGCTGTTCATTAAACCAAACCTAATTACTCACGTTTTTTTCGTTTTCACAAGTACTAAAACTTCAGTGAAATACTTTTTTGAAAAACGTTCTTGTTTTTATTTTGTACAACAAAAAATCACATTTTTTATAAAATTTGATAACAATTTTTTTATAAATTCTGTATTTTGCTGTACAAAATAAAGACAAAAACGTTTTTTAAAAAAGTATTCCACTTAAGTTTTAGTACTTGTGAAAACGAAAAAAACACGAGTAATTAGGTACGATTAGATGAACAGCAACGTGAGTAATCGAGCACTGCGCAAAGCCCTTTGCGAAAATAAGGTGTGAAGCATAGGATTTTTTTTCCGTAGCCTAGAATTAATGTACAAAGGTTTAGAACCCCTGTAAATTGAACCTCTCACAAGGAGAGTGCACATACTCCGGATAACGGATCTTATTCAAACTTTGGGATATGATTAGTAACATAAAAATATGAACAAAGCTGAATTATTACTGTCCAATGGCGACTTTTACGAAAGTTATACAACATTTATTAATAATTTCAATAAAAATCACTTCCACTTTAATCGCTTATACGTAATAGTATAGTATTTATTTGCCATATATAGAAAATTTACATCTTCTTTTTACATGTTTTCCCGACATTATCCGCTCTTAATTATTAAAGTTACATACATACATAATATATCATATCCTAATTTACCTTTATACATCTGTAATTTTTACTTAATCTATCGCACTTTCTTTTTACATTATTTTACAAAAAATTTTTACAATATTTTACATATTTTACCCTTGTTTTCTTTATTTTTCCTTGTTATTAACATCTCTTGCTATTTTTTCGAATTCCCTACAATAGTTGCATATTTCTACATTTGGTTCTCCTTTTAGTAAGTCTTTTAGTGCTTGTCTTTTTTTCCATTCCTCTCCTATTAAGCCTTTTTTGCTTAACATCGCTTCCCAATTTTTATTGATTTTTTTCCTTGCCACTGGACATTCCCATATATGCTCCATGTTTTCCTCTCCTTTTTTACATAACCTGCATATGTTATTTTCGTAACCTTTATTCCCTGACCTATCTACATTTCCGCATCTAATCCTAGCCCATTGTTCTTTCGTTTTCCTGTCAGTTTTCCAGTCATCCCAATATTTTTCTCTACCTAATTCGGTTTTCCATTCTCCGTATCTGTCCCAATATTTTGACGTATCTATTTTATTCCAATCTAGTTGAATTTCTTGTTCTATCTTTATCTTCATTGCCCATTCTATTTCTTTTTTCATTTCCTTTTCCTCTTTGTCTCCTAACCACCCTGTTAATCCTATTCCCTTACCTGTTCTAGTCAAGGCTTTTTCTACTTTTTTTCCCCACTCTGTTGGGTGTAGCCATTTGTTAATCCCCTTAATTCTTCTTTCAAACATATTCTCGGTAGTCTGTCTTCCTCCATCTTTCCTATTTTGATAAGATATTCGTATGCCCTTTTAAATGTTCCTATCTCTAAACTATTTCTTCCTGCTTCCATTTTCCAAATGTATGCCGGTGTATTTGTATTCAATCCCATTGCCATCTTTATATATTTATTTTGTACTCTTTCTAATTCCTCCCATCTTTCCCATCCCCATATTTCTACTCCAAACAGACAGCCTGCTTTAACTATGGTTTCTAGTAGATATAACCTATCTTTTAACCTATTCATTTTTGCCCTTCTCCATAGCCCCCAGACTACATTTATTGCTTTTTTCGCTTTGTTTGTCATTCTCGTTATATGTATTGTGTATTTGTTTTTTGTTGAGAACCAATATCCTAAATATTTGTATTCTTTCACTATTTCTATCTGTTCTCCCTTATATTTAATTATTTCCTCCCTTTTTCCCTTCCCTCCCTTTTTAAATATCATTACTTTCGTCTTTTTTGTGTTTACTTCCATTCCGTTTTTCCTACTAAACTTTTCTAGATCTTTCAACATGCTATTTAGACCTTCTTTGCTATCTGCTATTGCCGCTATGTCGTCCGCGAATTTTAAACAAAACACCTTTTCCTTGCCTATTACTGTGCCTCCATATTTTTTCCTTTCCCATTCCTCATCTAGATCTTCTATATAAATATTGAATAGAGAAGGACTTAGCGGACATCCCTGTTTGACTCCTTTTATTGATTCAAATTTTTCCGATATCCCTTCTCCCGTAATTATGTCGTTTTCCGTTTTATTGTATATTTTTTTTTTATTATTCCTAGCAATTTTCCTCCTATTCCTATTTTAATTAGTTTCTTAAATAATATTTTTCTGTCTATCGAGTCAAATGCCGTTTTAAAGTCTATGAAGCAGACATATAATTTTCCTCCCTTTTCTTTTAATTTGTTATTTATTAGACTATTTAAAGTAAAAATTTGATTCCTTGTACTTCTTCCCTCCCTAAACCCTGCTTGATTTTCCCTTAACTTTTTATTTACTTCTAACCATTTTCTTAATCTGTTCGCTAGTATGTTACTAAATAGTTTATATCCCACATCTAACAATGAGACTCCCCTATAATTTGTTACTATTTCCTCGTCCCCTGCTTTATATATCGGATATATTCTTGCCGTTTCCCATCCTTTCACTAATTCTCCTTTTTCTAGCATTAGGTTAAAAATTTCCCTTAACTCCCCTATCCCTTTTAGAAACTCTATTTTCAACCCATCCTCTCCTGCTGCCTTATTATTTTTCATTTTTATCATTGCTTTCCTCATTTCTATGTATGTTATTTCCTTATCTAATTCTTCCATTCCTTCTACTTCATTGTTTTCTAAAGTTCCTAATCTTTCCTCTTTCAACTCTATCTCTGTCCCCTTTTCCCTATCTTCTATCCTTTCTCCTAATAATCCTATAAAATGGTTTATCCATACCTGTTTTTTTATGTTTATCCCTTTTCTAGTATTTTTATTTTGTCTGAATTCATTTACCGCTTTCCAGAACTCTTCCATTGTTTTACTGTTTTTTATTTTGTTGCACTTTACGTTCCTTTTTTCATTAATTACCATTTTTTAATTTCTTTTAAGGTTTTTCTTTCTTTTTTTAATTCTTTTTTTAGTATTTCTTTCCCATTTTCTATTCTATTTTTTAACCAATTTTTCAAAGCTTTGAAAGTTTTCTTTTTTTGTTCCCTTATCCTTTTGTCCTCTTTAAACCTATATTTTTTTTCTTTTTTGATCATGCCTATCTCTTTTCCTGTTTCCCATATTGTTTTATATAGTTTTTCCCATCTTTCTTGTATGCTTTTCCCCTCTATATTTAGGTGATTCCCTTTCTCTTCCATTATATTTTTAAACTCATTCGCTAAGTTTTTATCCCATAGTAATTTCAAGTTTTCTTTATTATTTTCTTTTATTTTATTTGTCCCTTTCTCTTTTTCTTTATCCTTCTTTTTATTATTTAATGTTTCTATTCCCTGTTCTACCTTTATTATTATTGGAAGGTGGTCCGATTCAATTCTTGTTTCTACCTTTAATTTTTTAATTAAACTACCTTGATCGTTTTCTAATTCCATTACTAAGTCAATTACCGAATTTCCCCCATCTCCTGTAAAAGTCTGTTGTCCTTCCCAATCACCTTTTGTTGCTCCATTTTTTATTTTTAGTCCTAATTCTTCGCAGAGATTTATTAACTTAATTCCTTCTCTATTAACTACTGTATCAATTGAGTTCCTACTTTCTTCCCTCTCTCCCTCTTCATTAATTTGCCATTTACCTATTCTTGCATTCCAATCTCCTATTATAATTACTTTCTCTCCTTTGTCATAGTATTTTTCTATTATTTTTTTTAGTTCTTTTATTGTTTTATCTATCTTTTCATTATTGTATATTATAATTAAGTTGAATCTTATTTTTTTGTATTTTTCCTTTATTATTTTTATTTTTTCAATACTTAAACCTAATTTCCATTCTATTATTCTTTTATATTTTATTTCTGTCCTTATTCCTAATAAAATGCCACCTTTTGCCCTTCCTTTTTTATTTACCCTCTCTGCTGGTTTCGTTACCCATTTATAATTTTTATCTAATTTTTCCTTCCAGCTTTCTTCTCTATTCTTCTCTAACCAAGTTTCCTGCAACGCTATTATTTCATGTTTATATAAATAATCTTCTATTCCTATTATGTTCTTTAATCCCGCTATGTTCCACGATATTATGTTTAGATCCGAATTTAAGTTAAAATTTTCCTCATTAATATGTTTGTTTCCGAAATAAATCCGTCTCTCTTTGCCTCATTTCTTCTTGTATAAGTCTACCCTCTTTTTCCTCCCATTTATACCATTTTCCCTCTACTCTGATTTTGTTATATCCTACTTTTACGTTTAATCCCTTCTCCCTTTCTTCGCTTTCTATCTTATATAACCATTCCTGAATTTCTTTTTCCCTTTCTGTGTAATCATCCTCTATCCAAATTTGTATTCCCCTTAAAATTCCCTTTTATTTCATTATTTCAATTTTATTCTCAAATGATTCTAACTCTACTACTAGTCCTCCTCCTATCGCCCTTATTTTCTTAATATATGTATCTATTTCTAGTCTGTCTTTTATTATTTTTTTAATTTCCTCTTTTATTCCTTTTCCTACTGTACGCACTCCTAAAATAAATAGGTTCTTTTTCCTTTCTTTCCTTTCTTTTTTTTCCCATTCATATTCTTGCTCAGTTAACTGTACCGGCATACATTTCAGATATTCCCTATCCTTATCTATATCTATATCTTTATCTATTCGTGTTTGTGTTTGATGTGTACTTATTCCCCTTAATTCTCCCTGTAAAGTGTTTTCTTCCGCTGTCTCTGTTTGTTGGTTTAATGTATGTTCATCTCCATTGATTCGTTCCCTACTATTTCTATATTCTATATCTTTCTCACTTTCCTCTATTCTTTCTCCTCCTCTTTCGTTTCTTAATAAATTATCTTTTATGTTATTTATTAATTCTTTCATTTTACTATCTATTTCGATTCTAATCTTTCTTAATTCATTTCCTTTTGTTATCTCGTTTATTTCATTTAATTCTATTATTTTATTTAAATTTAATTTTAATTCCTTTAATTCCCTACCTAACCTATTTTTTTCTTCTATTTCTGTTATTCTATCTATTTCTAATTGAAGTTATTTTTTCCCTTAGCCTTAAATTTTCATTTTTATTTGCATTACATTCCTGTCTTATCCTATCTATCTGCCATTTTATAGATTCTATTACGCTCTCATTATCCCTATCTTCCCTATCCGCTATATTACACTTACAAACTAACGCATGTTCTTCTTTTGACCTCGCTGTTGCCTCGTCCGTTGTCTCTCGTCTGCTGCCCTCTCTCTCCGTCTCGTCCGTTGGCTCCCGTCTGCTGCCCTCTCTCTCTGTCTCGTCCCTTGACTCCCGTCTGCTGCCCTCTCTCTCTGCCTCGTTGCCCGTCGCTTCGCCTGGTGTCTCCTTGTTTTGGTCGATCGCGTCCGATTCGTCCTCCCCTATTCCTTCCTTCTCTGCCAACGTGTTCTTTCTCGTTCTTTCTTCTTCGTCATTTATCTCCTTGTCTCTTACTTTCTCTTTCTTTGTTTTGTCTCCTTTCTTTTTTTCGTCCTCCTTTCTATTTGTTTCACCTTCCTTTATTATCATCTCCTTTCCTTTTGTTATTTTGTCGCTCTCGTTTCTTAGTTTAACTTTCGTTATTCTTTCTATATTTTCTTTCTCTGTCTCTCTCCTGTTCGCGTTCATACTCGTATAATCTTTCTTTTCTCTGCTCTCTGATCTTATCCTTTCTTCTTTCTCTCTGTCGATAACCTTCTTTTCCTTTTTATCTTCCGTCTCCTTCTCTCTTGTGTAGCTAATTTCCGTTCCTTCCTTTACCGACTGGTCCTTTCCTTCTTTTTCCGGTGAATAAATCGTTTTTTTACTTTTTTTAAATACTTCTTCACCACTCGCGTTTTCCTTTCCTAAATATTCCCTCATCTTCCTTGCTTCTTCACTTTCCTCGTTAATTAACTTATTTTTCTTTGGTCTGCCTCTATTGCTCTTTCCTGTTTCAGCCTTCATTTGGTCCTTTTCGCCATGCTGTTCTCCCTCGCTTTCATTCTCCGCCATTTTAGTCTAACCTCTTACCGGTCGACTTTTTTCTTTTTGTTCTATCTCCTTTTTATCCTTTTCTTTCTTCCGGATAACACTCACTGTGCTTCTTCTCCTCAATCTTGACACTTTCTTCTACTTTTTATAATTTTTCTTTCCTTTTTTCTCCTTCTATCGCAATTTTCTTTCTCCGCACTTTAACTGCGTGTTATCCCTTACCGGTCTCAACCGGAAGTCACTTTAATCGCTTATATTTTGAATACAATTAGAAATCTACTCAATCTTAAACTCATTATAAAACTGAGATCAAGTGGACATAATTTGAAAAAAAGAAGCTCAAATCTGTCAATTTATCTCAAAGTTATGAAGAAAATAAGAAATAGTGGAAACTATGGCTCAAATTTACAGGTAAAAATTTATTGACGTTTTTGGCCAAAATTTCCACTATTTCTTATTTTCTTCATAACTTTGAGATAAATTGACCGATTTGAGCTTCTTTTTTTCAAATTATGTCCACTTGATCTCAGTTTTATAATGAGTTTAAGATTGAGTAGATTTCTAATTGTATTCAAAATATAAGCGATTAAAGTGGAAGTGATTTTTATTGAAATTATTAATAAATGTTGTATAACTTTCGTAAAAGTCGCCATTGGACAGTAATAATTCAGCTTTGTTCATATTTTTATGTTACTAATCATATCCCAAAGTTTGAATAAGATCCGTTATCCGGAGTATGTGCACTCTCCTTGTCAGTAAGTACTTTAACGTAGAATTTTTTACGTATAATTTATAAGAAAATTTTTAACAGCTCGCCAGGTTGGGAGGATATAAAAGTCAACTACTCACCAGATCTCATTTAGACGCCTAAAATTCACGTGAACCATACATGATACATGCACAAAAAAATGTATTGCAACAAAATTATGCTCTTAAATGCAAATTTTCACGATTTTTCGTAGTTTTTCTCGATTTTGCATAGGTTTTCACCATTTTTTCACACTTTCAAGGACATACGGGTACAATAAACCCTGAATTCAAATTCAGCGCATCAAAATATATAAAAATCGTGTATAATACTCTCATAAAAAATTTTTTTGTCTTTAACCCACGCACTTAAATACGATTTTCAGTGATTTTTTACAGTTTTTCGCGATTTAAAAAAAATTTTGGGGGTGTTTGAGTAAAACCAACCTCGGATTCGGATTTAGCGCGTCAAAATATATAAGGATAGATAGGTCTGGTTGCTTGAACAGACCACTTTTTTTTTGTGCCGGTGTTATTGCTTTGTAGTGGGTTGGGTGTGAACCTCTCTCGTTTGAGCTTAACTTTCTATCGTCTGATCGAATAAGCCTTATACTACTTTTTCTTGCATTTCTTTTTTAATTTTATTTTACAATTATCTACAAGATAATACAAGCGCATACATTGAATGTATAACATGGATTAAAGAAAGAGTATATAAAATTACTTTTTTATCTTGTCAAAAAAATAAATTTTTTTGTATGAAGAAAAGTAAAATAATAAAAAAAGTAGTGCTTATCGACAGCTCTTTTTAAATATGTACTTTGCATTGTTTAACTTTCATATACATAAATGTTAAAAATTATCTTTAAAATAAATGTTTCGATTATATTATTACTTTGAAACAAATTTTGATGTATTAACAAATTTTTAAAATAGTAAGTAAAATTTATTCTAAAAGTAAAGCATTTAGTTCGGAGAGACCGATATTATTATATACATATACATATATATATTACCGAACGATAAAATTTTGTAACAAGTAAAATTTCAGATAATAAGATAAGCATATAATTATAATTGATTGGCTAGAAAAAATGTATAAACGATTAAATATAACGTTTCTTATAAATAGTCCGGCTTTTCTATGTATAATTTAAAAAACATAAAATTTATCATCTTTTACAGATCTGATGCACGTTAAGAATAAGAACGTTTAACGTTGTGTTTAGAATATGTAAATTAAGATGAAGATATATGTACAAAAATACAGATCTGCATGGGAAAAAGATATTGCTTTTAAAAGTAAAGATCCCACAAGTGATGATAGGAAGGTGATGATATTTATTGTAAAATTTGCGAAGTTTCTTTGCAACCCAAAAAATTAGTCTTAGTAAAGCACGCTGAAAAATATATTCTTCACGAAGAAAAATTACGACTATTTTTATATTCAAGAAACAATGTACATGTAGAAGAAATTAATGATACGATTGCTCTTGATTGTGAAAGTAACGACTTTATTCCATTGCAAGAAAGCGCTATTGAGTTGCAGGAAACCGGTATTCAATTGCAAGAACATGTATATAATTCACCAACTGCTGAATACGATGCATTTAAATATAGTCACAAATATAGACCTGAGTGGCAAACAAAATTTCAACAGTGGATACAATCTGTTCCAGACGTTGTTACTAAAGTGCACTGTGTATTGTGTAACAAAATGCTTGTGGCTAATTTAAGCGTTTTAAATTATCATAATAAAATTCACACGAGAAAAAAATGAAAATAGCATTTTTGAACGGTTTGATTTTCAGAAAGCGATTTCGGAGATAAAAATATGTGCGATGCTGGTCGATCGTTGTCTGAGTTTTCTTTTGATAAATCATTTGTAAGGTGGATTTTACTTAAAAATTACCAAACCTATAAAACCTTTAACCTCACGCAAATACTTTTAATTATTACCTATTTCACCTCGATTTTATTATAATTAAAAGTCTCACCTCGACTTGAGACTACCGCACTCTGTAAAGGGGGGTCAAATAAAATGGCGAAACCCACGTCGAACCAGCAATTGATAATTTTATAATTTTCCTCGACGACACAAACAACACAGACAACACGAGGAGCAATCTATTAAAAAATTAACAATTCTATATATAATTAATCAACTAATTTATTCAATCAAAGATTTACAGTCCAATGGTTATTGATACCGCACCGTTGTTCGTACCGTTGTTCGTCAATCTAAAACACGAAACGTAATTCGATTTATCTTAAACAATTTACTTTAATTAACAAATAATTGATAAAGAAAAAAAAGAAAAATGCGACGCGATTACACACAATCTCACTCATACACCTATGTGGGATAAATTCGCGCCAAAAATCGGACGCTAACTCGATTTTTAATAATAATTTTATTTTACTGGACTCGAGCTGAAAATAAATAATTGGTTGCCGATATTCTAAACTATATATCGGATCCGCTACCTTACTCAATTCAACAAATCTGCACCTGTAAATAAAATAAACAACTCGAAAATTCTACAAAGTTTAATTACTTCAGCTATCCATGAGGTCTCGATGCTGCAAAAGTAAATTAAATATAGAAAGATCTCACCAACATTTCACCTTGAACCACATGCAATGTTAATTAATATATTCCAATCCACAGTAACAATGATTATTTAGCTATCCACTCGTCTCGGACTCACAATGATTGATTTAATTTAAATATCTCGTAATCTCAAAATGGAGACTTCTCCTTTTAATATCTTTCCTCTCAACAATATCTCTGTATCTCCAAAAACACACGCCTTTCTTCCTCGAAAGCTAGGGTAACAAGAACGGAAGGACGCGATCGAGGGATGATCCGCCCTCGTAACGAACTTTTCGGAGATCGCCTGATTATCGATCATTGGATACTTTGGCTGAAACTCGATATCATTCGCGGAAAATTCTCTCAACAATTTGATTGGTTTTATTCCAGGATGCGCGAACCTGCGCGAGGATAATTGTCCTCATGGAAAATCACTTATATGGCGCGATACTCGAAATCAAATTGCCGGACTCGAAATGTTTTACTTACATCATACTCGAAAAACACCAAATTTATAACACCAAAAAGTCATCATAATAACACCAAAAATACATAATAAATAATAGATTTCATCAATAATACATATAATTAACATATATCTCATGCAACATTTAAACATTTATTTAAATACTCGAGAAAATCCAACGATGAACCGCAATATCAATTTCACATATAATATAATGAGTGCGAGAGAGAGAACGTCGTATATATTGTGACGTTGCACCGGCACGTCACTATTAAATATGCACTCGGTTATAATGAAATTAATTATTGCCTCGACGGAACCGATTCTGGAGGCAAGTTATTCGAGAACCGGGAGAGAGGATACTACGCACGTGTTGGCCATGTTGTCAGCTGCTGCGCATGATCCTGCACGCGCGTTGACTAGGTCGCCCTGCGTAGCTGTACCCTCAGCGGCCCCTACCGTGTAATGGAGAACTCGTACGAGGGATTACCGGTAACCCAGACATCTCCTTCACGAGTATTGAAAAGAGATGGTTGTAGATAATGATAGCGATAGGTTAAGACTTACTTTTATGTACGGTGAATATTAAAGGTGCGATCACATGAACATATGAGTTGATATAGATAATTTTAATTGCTAATATTGGCGATTTAATGATTATGTTAACTGGTATAATGATTGATAATTTTATTAGTGTCTAATATTGCTTTATGGTAATTGGCGTTTGGGTTAATTAATATAAATATTAAATTCGTGTGTTGGATTATTTGCAATTCGCGGTTGCATGATTAATTGATAAATTGATCATCAGCGGCGCTGTAATTAATGACGCATGCTCATTAAAACTCTTATGGAAGGATAGCCTACTGCAGTTCTCTTTTTATTCTTTTTATTATTAGTTGAGGAGTGGGGGAGGTTTCTTATACTGCAGCGTGGCGCTGATGGTGGAGGCTCGCTATTCACCTTCAAGTCGAGTCTGCAATTGCAGTTCGATGATGATTAATTTGTAACTTTAAAATTGCCGCTCGTGACGTCATTCTTTTTGCAAGGAAGTAAATCCTTGGGTTATTAATCACGAGGAATCAACCACCGTTGGAATTGAGGAGGGGAGGCTCGGGTCAGATAACAAAAGGGAAATTTTGCGCCTTTTTCAGTCAGTCGATTTTCTACCGGTCTGGTAAAACCATTAGCTGAGTTAAGCTAATTAATTATTGTTATACTTGAGTTATTAACTCCGGTTATTATGGTGAAGAGACAGGTGAATATTTAATTAATTTTATATATCGATATATCATCTAGCAATCGACGTCTAATGCACTTAAAATAATGTGCGATTCGTCGGTACTAGTTCGCCACATGGTTGAGCGTAAATTGCTCCCGGAGACGCACCCTTGGTAACAAGGAGTTGCGCCCGGAGACGCGATCTCCAGCCACCATATTAATTATTTCAACCCAAACCATCCCGTTCTTGTTCGGTGTTATCGATGTTACTATTTTTATTCGATTAATAATACTAATTGTTATATTAATATTGTACCGATTATATGTAATATTTACCGAATAGACGGGTTAATAAATTTTGATTTTTTTGTGTTGTTTGTCTTTCACGAAGACCGTTAAAATGAAGACGAGAAGTGGTTTGGGAAAAGATTGTCCGGAGTTGTTAAACGATTACGCGATGCGGATGGCGAGTTTGAGTACGGGAAATAGGAACGTGGCGACGATATGGCGGAAAGTCTACCGGTTGCCGGACGACGCGGTACGCAATAAGATTGATGAGTACGAGTTAAGTAACAAAGGTTCGATCGAACAGGTGCGAGATCGCGTTTTTCGTTTCGAGGAAAGACGGTATCGAGGAGACTCGATGTGTCGTGGTGTACCGATTGGGATAAAGATGTCGGAGAGTTGCCGGAGGGTATTATACAAAAAGATTTAAACTTCGACCCAACGGATGTGTTAGGTATGGCCAAACGAGGTAAAAGTATGAATAAATCGGTAGAGACTCGTGATGATAACGAATCCGAAACGGAATCTGACCTCGAGGAATTACCGCGAAATCGAGCCCCAAAGAACTCGAGCACCATGTTGTCGGAAGAAAATATTAAGGAGAACGTCGCGTCGTCATGGGAGAAACGGTTCGGGAATATTGAGCGGAAGGTAGATGAACTCTCATAGATGCTGTTCGCATTGGGAAAAGCGTTAACCTCGAACGAAAATCATATACCCAAGCCGATAACTAAGTCCAAAACGTCGTGTTCCAGCAGATCGTCGTCGCCAAATACGGGAAGCTCGTGACGGAGGAGTTAATAAGGGCACGCCTAGAACTCTACTATAGACGGAAGCAAGGCGACGGGGAAACAATTTCTAATTTCTTAGCGTGTTTTAAAATAATAATTAGTAAATTCAAAGAACCTCCGTCGGATGAACAACAGCTGCAATTAGTTATTCGCAATCTCCGGTCAGATTATCGTTTGTTTGTCGCGCTCCGTCGTGCGAAAAATGTCGCGGAAGTAGAGCGATACGGCCACGAATTCGAACGGCTCAAGGAATTCAACCCAAACCATCCCGTTCTTGTTCGGTGTTATCGATGTTACTATTTTTATTCGATTAATAATACTAATTGTTTAATATTAATTATTGTACCGATTAATATGTAGTGAAGTTATTTGTTGATAATTGAATAAACGCTAATCTCATTTATATCCGTCTAGTTAATTAACAGTGCCAATATCCTCCTTGTTATCTCTCTGTACTATTAGTCCGGGAATATCAATTATTAGTAATGTATACTTTTTGCTCACTTTTCTTTTATTATATGAAACCTAACCGTTAATTATAAATATTTAAATAAAAAAAAAGAACATTACAAAATGGCGCCCAACGTGGGGCCATTGGCATTGTGATATAACATGTGGATAAATGGCTGGATTGAGGTGTTGTGACTAATTATTGTCGTTGTGAATGTTGAGAGTATTTACCGAAAAGACGGGTTAATAAATTTTGATTTTCTTGTTTTGTTTATCTTTCGCGAGAACCGTTAAAATGACGACGAGAAGTGGTTTGGGAAAAGATTGTCCGGAGTCGTTAAACGAGTACGCGACGCGGATGGCGAGTTTGATTACGGGAAATAGAAACGTGGCGACGATATGGCGGAAAATCTACCGTTTGTCGGACGACGCGATACGTAATAAGATTGACGAATACGAGTTAAGTAACAAAGGTTCGATCGAACAGGTGTGAGATCGCGTGTTTCGTTTCGAGGCAAAGACGGTATCGAGGAGACTCGATGTGCCATGGTGTACCGCTTGGGATAAAGATGGCGGAGATTTGCCGGAGGGTATTATAGAAAAAGATCTAAACTTCGACCCAACGGATATGTTAGGAATGACCAAACAAGGTAAAAGTATGGATAAATCGGTAGGGACACGTGACGATATCGAATCCGAAACGGAATCAGACCTCGAGGAATTGCCGTGAAATCGAGCACCAAAGAACTCGAGCACCATGTTGTCCGAAGAAAATATTAAGGAGAACGTCGCGTCGTTGTAGGAGAAACGGTTCGGGAATATTGAGCGGAAGGTAGATGCACTGTCGGAAATACTGTTCGCATTGGGGAAAGCGTTAGCGTGGAGCTAGGTAACAACGACGCGACGGGGAAAACGGAGTCAGGAGAGGAAAACGGATACGGAAGTAGCCCTCGTGCAAGATACGTCGAGTTCGCGTAAACAACCGGTAGATCGGAATGGCACGGTGAATGCGAAAATCGATACCAAAGAGAAAAGGTTATGGGTGAAAATCATCTAACGTGAACATTTGACGTTCTAATATGCAAGAAAACAAAATAAAAAAAATAATATATTTTTGGTTTCTCTGGACCAATTACAGTCTCTAGAGTATCTGTTTACAGTGGGCATACAGGATCGGTTGATTTACTCAACGTATTGAAGATTTTTAATTTTTACATTCCAGGGGAATTACATATATTTTAATATATAAAACATAAACATCTGGAATATATCCCTTTTACAAAATTTCATGTGATAGTTCAATTGGAGCGGTGTTTAAATTTGCTAAATAATAAAAAATCAATTTCTGAGTATGGAAAGTCACTTTTTAAGTAATGCAAGCCCCCAGAAAAGCTCAAAAATCAAAGTTTCAAAGCAATTAAGGCATATTTTCGATTTTTAGAAATTTCTCACGTGAGATTTTGTAATAGGGATAGAACGTTTTGATAAACATATTTTATTATGAAGTATACATTGAATATAACTATACCTAATTGATAATAACAATAATAAAAAATTAATTAACAAATTCTTCCATTTATCAATTCAACATAACTTTTATATTTGTAATATAAATTATATATTTTTATTATTTCTCCTCTTATTTTTTCTTTCTTTTTTTATTGTTTCTTTTAGTAGTGACTTCTTTTTTACCTTGAATAACAATTTTACTCTTTTTCTGAGTCTTATTTTCGTACGAGATCGACCCTAAGTAATAATGTTCACATTCTGTATACAAATTACATTCGTAACAACTTACTTCATTAAAATTCAAGATAGAGAAATATTCAAGGAGAAAACAATTGTTAAGAAATAATGTTTATTTTTAGTCAAAACAGTAAAGCATGTAATGATCAGCATCGATTATTTGTTATAAAAGAAATTTGGACAGGGGATGTTACATGCCAGGGGACATTACATAGATTGTTTTTTTAAATTTTATTACGTTAACAATCAAAATTTCCAAATCGGAATAATACTGTTTTTATGTAGTTACTTTATCTCAAATTTACTCTATGAATTGGTTTTAAAAAGTTTATTAGTCTTCCAATTAAACTCTGACAGAGGAATTACATTAAAAAAGGTAACCGCTGAATTACCACAAAAATATGCCCGTATTATTTGCTTAACATCATGAAATACTAAAAATAAAATTTTTACGTTTAAATTAAACCAAAAGTTAACAATTTCACCTAGAAAAATGTTTAATGTTTACAATTATTTTTAAAGACATTAATCATAACACAGCTATTATTGATAACAAGTTTGTTACAAAGTTCAGCATGTTCAGTGCACTTTAAAAATCAATAAATGTTCAGATTTTCAACCTGATTTTAATTGTGGTTATCAAAATGAACAATTAAGTTTCGAACCCGTTTTTGAAATAAAGAAATACGCCTGTAATAGCACCTGATAATATGCGATTATGGGCTTGTTACAGCCAGGGGACGTTATAACGTATACATTTCAAACTTTAAGCAACTTAAACTTGGCAATAAAATCAATTTTTATCAAGTTTCTCGGCTGACTTACATTAAATTACATATATTGTACTTAGAATAATTTATTCGTAATTTTATATATGATATAATGCGATATATTTCACTATTACACAAATATGCACGTTAGATGATTTTCACCCTTATCGGAAAATGGTGACCAACGATTAACGATGAAATCGAGCAACGGTGGTAAAGTTTGTTACGAGTGCGGGCAAAAAGGCCATTATGTGCGCGACTGCCCTAAACGTTTTTGCGAATATTGTAAGAAACAGGGTCACTGAATAAAAAATTGTTTTTTAAGACCTCAATCTAATAATAATAAAGAGAACGAAAAACGCTGCTTGGGATGTAAGAAGCCCGGTCGAGATATTCGTACGTGCATAGATTGCGAAGCAATAAGACGTGCGTTGTCGGGAAACGAATAAAGGAGGACGCAGATCGGTCTACTGCTCCTCGAAATAATGAAATAAGACCGCGGATTAATTTTAATGATAATCGCATGGGAAGGATTGGAGGCGACGTTTCGTTTGCTCATCCTTCAACGCAGGAAGAGGCGGCTCGATGCGGCTCTCAGCTTGCTTGCCGCCCGTCCATTAGCGATCTACCGGATAAACAAGTAATTATCGCGGACGTGCATCGTTCGAACGAGGACGAGGTACGAGAAATGGATAGGTTAGACACGCAAGAGACACAGAGAATTCGAACAGCGGTCGACGAGTTTCGCAAAAGCTTAACTAAACCGATGTCGGGGGAGGTGTTGAACCCGTGTGCAAACGATTTTTATCCACGCATTGGGCGTGCAGTTAGTCTTCGCGCTGAATCCGTGCTCGATCCAGGCGCTCTCTTTTTAGGGGGAGGTGGGTCTGCACAAAGTGCAGAAGATCTAGATAAAATCGAAAATGCCTACGATGTAGAAATTGCGGATGCTGTGTCGGATGATAGGCAGTACGTACAGATAATTATTGAGCAAGAACCATATCGCGCATTGGTCGACCCGGGAGCGATTGTGTCGCTCATCGGGCCGAAGGTAGCAGATAGGTTTAAAAACCGGTTAAAGGATTCGTCGTCCCAAATTCGGTCGGTAACCGGTCATCTTTCGTCGGTTAGAGGTACATTGCAACTAACGTTAGACGTATTGGGTGCAGTGGGCACGATCATAGCTAGAGCCACGGAAGTACCGGGACATGATGTAGTGCTCGGGATTGACTTTTGTAAAGAGTTTGCCATAGAAGCAAATTACCAATTCGGATGCTGGCGTAGTCGTGACGGGCCATGGGTTAACTTCTATAACGAATCGTTACCGGATGCAGTAAATAAAATTTACGCGGAGTGCGCCGGATTATCGGAACTTTGTGAGATGGAAAAAGAAGCGGTGCAAAAGTTAGTTTCGCGATTATTACCCGAACAGCCGCAAGGTTTCGGTTTTACTAGTTTAATCGAACATGCGATTGACGTGCAAGGGGCGGAACCGGTAAAGCATAAACCGCGTAGGTTATCACCGATTATGTGGAAAGTAGCTCACGATGAAGTACGGAAAATGTTAGACAACGATATTATTGAGAAATCATGGAGCGAATGGCGTAGTGCACCGGTAATTGTTAGGAAACGGGATGGATCTTTTCGATTTTGTGTGGATTATCGAGACCTTAAAAAGGTGACGCGAAAAGATGCTTATCCGAGTCAAAATATCGATGGTATTTTAGATAAATTACGTAAGGCGCGACACATAACGAAAATCGATTTAAAGCAAGCTTATTTTCAAGTAAAAATGGAGAAATCGAGTCGTGCATATACAGCGTTTGCAGTGCCTGGCTCGGGGCTTTGGCAATTTAAGCGAATGCCGTTCGGATTAACGAATGCGCCACAAACATTCCAAAGATTAGTGGACGGACTTTTTGGACCCGAAGTAGAGCCGTATATCTTCGCGTATCTCGATGATGTGATTGTCGTGACCGAAACGTTCGAGGAACATTTGAAATGGCTCGAGTTTGTGATTAGGAAATTGACGGATGCGGGATTGACAGTTAATCGTGACAAGTGCGAATTTTGTTGTTCTCAGGTCTCGTATCTGGGTTATCTACTGGATCGGGAGGGATTACGTACCGATCCGGAACGCGTCGCCCCAGTCTTGGAATACCCGCCATCTAAAAACGTAAAACAGTTGCGTCGGTTCTTAGAGATGGTTGGTTGGTATTCACGGTTCATCGACAAGATTCGGAAATGACATTACCGTTGCTTAGGTTACTTTAAAAGAAAGTAGCGTGGCAGTGGACCGAAGAGCAGCAAGAGGCGTTCGAAAAGTTAAAGCTGGCTCTGACACGGGCACCGGTTTTAGCTAGGTCTGATTTCAGCCTTCCACTCACTGTGCAATGCGATGCCAGTGATTTCGCGATAGGCGCGGTGTTAACGCAGTCGTGTGAAGATGGTGAGCATCCCATCGTGTATATTAGTCGTGTATTAACTCCGGCAGAGAAAAATTATACTACCACCGAGAAAGAGTGTTTAGCGGTTAAGTGGGCAATTTAAAGTTAAGACCGTACCTCGAAGGCTACCATTTTACCGTTATAACCGATCATAGTTTTCTACGGTGGTTACATAATCTTAAAGAACCGTCGGGACGATTAATGCGCTGGGTGCTCGAGCTTCAACAGTGGGACTTTGACATCGTGCACCGGAAGGGAGCAATGCATCATGTACCGGATGCATTATCGCGGGGGTTTGATTTAGAAATTGCGACATTCGAGAATATAGAAGACGAATGGTATGTCAAACGAATGAGGGAGGTGGTCGAACGCCCTAACAAGTATCCGCAGTGGAGGGTTGAAAATGGATTACTCTATCGATATAGAAAAGACGAATTGATAGATCCGATTAGTTGTCCCGAAATAGTATGGAGGTTGGTCGTGCCGTGCGAATATCGTGACAGGGTAATTTCTAATGCTCATGATGAGGCTTCGGCTGGTCATATGGGTATAGAAAAGACGTACGATCGAATCGCTCGCGAGTATTACTGGCCAGGTATGTAGCATGATATTTATACATTTATCGCGCAGTGTCAATTGTGTCAGCAGTATAAGCCAATGCAAACCAGTCGAGTTGGGTTAATGGGTAGTCGTAATATCGATAGACCGTGGGCGGTAGTCGCAGCGGATAAAATGGAATTCCTTCCAAGCAAGAACCGTTGTAAATATCTATTAGTTTTTCAGGATCTGTTCACTAAATGGATCGAATTAAAGCCTCTTCGGGTAGCGGACGGAAAGTCGGTTGCACGGGCGTTTGAAGAGTTAATCCTTTTTAGATGGGAGACTCCGGATTATTTTTTGACCGATAATGGAAGGGAGTTCATAAATAAGCATTTGCTCGACACGCTCCGCGAATACGGGGTAAAGCACGTAACCACTCCACCGTACTACCCACAAGCGAACCCAGTCGAACGATCGAATAGGACTTTAAAAACGATGATAGCTATGTTCGTGGAGTCCGATCATCAAACTTGGGATGTACATTTACACGAGTTCCGTAACGCAGTGAATACAGCGGTTCAATCCTCAACAAAAGTCTCTCCTGCGTTTTGGAATTATGGCCGGCACCCGCAACCTTGTAAAAGTCTTCGTCGTGACGTCGACACTATTGATCGGAATTTGATACAATCTCCCGAAATATGGGCGGATCGAATGCGCCGTCTTGATGCCTTGCGCGATCTAGTTTCAAAGAACATCGAACAAGATAACAGACAACAGGCGAAGCGTTATAATAAGGGACGTAAAACGGCTCAGTTCCAAGTCGGGGATTTAGTGTTGCGAAGAAATTACGCTCTGTCGAAAGGATCGAGTAATTTCGCGCGTAAATTAGCGAAAAGGTTTAAAGAGCCGTACGAAATAGAGAAGGTTATTGGATCGGATGTATATTTACTTAAACGTAAAGATAAACGTGAAAACCCGAAAGTGCATGTGTCCCAGATTCGTAGACATGTTCCTCCTCGCAAGTGTTATTGTGTTGTCATTCCAGTGTGGTGGTGGACGAATGGTTATTTAGGCGTAAAAGTGATCTTATACATAACTTATAGAGAGAACTATCTCGTTTGGACGAGCTGGAACAGGAGTGCCAACGAGAATGGGCGTTGGCCACCGCACTTGGAGTAGCGGTACCACCGATGCCAGGGGAGGTTATTCCACCCGAACGAAGGTGGGTGCTTCCGGCTACCCCGTACGCGTTGCCGCCTATTCCCCATTTGAACGAGGGATTGACCGCGGCTCGGGTACGTCCACATCTGATGGGAGATGGCGAAGAAGCGGCAGAACCATCCACTGCACCGGAGGTTGTCGCAGACGTGGCTGAGACCGTGGCACGCCGAGATGGGCCGGTCATCGAGGTCATAACTTCCTCAATGGAAGATTTGTTCGACGGGGTAGCGCTGGACAGCCAGGACGCCCAAATGGAGTTGGAGGAATGGGTGGAGGGCTTCGATGCCCCAGCAACATCGAGGACTGAGCTGGACGGCCTGCCGGATCCACCTCAACTGGCCGAACCCCAGTTTCCGTTTGAATTAGCCGAGCAGGCTACTATGCGAGCTGGGGATGCAGAGGACGAGAATTGGGACGAAGCCATATATGGATCCTATCTAGATCATCTGCCGGTTCCGCAGATGCAGGTGAGACGCTCCCGACGAAGACGCCGAAGGAACCGTTCCCCAAGTCGACGACACCTGACGATGGACGATTACTTCGGCACCTTGGTTACTCCACTTGATTCAAGAGACGCTTCACCGTTGCCAGGGCCGGCTAATCTCGTCCGATCTCGACGCTCCGAGTCACCGGAGGTGCGGTCTACCGTCTTATCCACGGTGGTCGTGCCAACCGGTTCGACTTTGCGACGCGCAGATCGGTCGGAGGAGTCTCCTCGGACTACAGGAGTGCAGTTCGACAGGTTGGTACCTATTCCGACGGATCCGGAAATTGATCCTCCACCTCGTGCGTGTATAAACTGCTGGCGTTTCGGGCATATACGCCGAAATTGTGACCAGCCCAGTGACACTATGTATTGTTATAATTGTGGTCGACTGGGAGTAACATTGAGAACCTGTCCTAGGTGTGCTTCAGTACATCGTGCGCCTGAGGAAAGTAGATCGGTGGAGGTGGAGGGTGATTCGTCGGTGCCGGTGTCGACAGGTGAAATTCTCGCTGCGAGTGCTGACGGAGAGCCACCTACTGATGCCAATCTTCTTGATTCGGCTGACGCCGAGGTATTGGAGGCTCCGTTGCCGCTTCCGATGCAATCAGCTGGTGAGATCAGTGAGCCAGCCAAGAAGAAAAAAACCAGGCGAGGCAAGCGAAACCGGCAGCGGGGACAGACGAAGACGATCGCACCCAACACCATCACGTTCCTGGCGGTGCAGGCGTCCGGTCCTCCGGAGGCAGATGTGGTCTCCACCCCAGCCGCACACATCAACCTCCCTCGATTGGTGGCGTTGCGGCGATTGTCCCGGTCCTTACAGGGGAGCGAGGTCATGCTCCGGGCTCGGGTCCTGCGAGCGGCGGTCGATTTGCCGGCGATCCAAGCTTTACAAGAGCTTGTCGATTCGTTGGTCGATCTTCCGGTTGTCGAGCGGGATGCGATCCTGGGGACGGCTTTGCTTGAGCCGGGTCAGTAGCTGCAGCGTCAGCTTAGTCGGGGGGGGGGGGGGGGGATGGGACTTCCTGGGTAGTGCGGATAAAGGGAGACATTGGACACTTTGTGACGGAACATTCGAGACAAGAGATTACTACATTAATGGTGAGTTCATTTATTCTTGATTTTATGTCATTTCCATACTTACATCGTTAATAGATACGCTATATATGCCTTTTCATTATCATTTTACTACGTATATAATTGTGTGGATGAAACCAGTAATGACTCTGGAGAGTATTCCTGGTTTGGTAAGGGGGTATTGTGACGTTGCACCGGCACGTCACTATTAAATATGCACTCGGTTATAATGAAATTAATTATTGCCTCGACGGAACCGATTCCGGAGGCAGGTTATTCGCGAACCGGGAGAGAGGATACTACGCACGTGTTGACCATGTTGTCTATAATATAATATTGCTTTATGGTAATTGGCGTATGGGTCAATTAATATAAATATTAAATTCGTGTGTTGGATTATTTGCAATTCGCGGTTGCATGATTAATTGATAAATTGATCATCAGCGGCGCTGTAATTAATGACGCATGCTCATTAAAACTCTTATGGAAGGATAGCCTACTGCAGCTCTCTTTTTATTCTTTTTATTATTAGTTGAGGAGTGGGGGAGGTTTCTTATACTGCAGTGTGGCGCTGATGGTGGAGGCTCGCTATTCACCTTTAAGTCGAGTCTGCAATTGCAGTTCGATGATGATTAATTTGTAACTTTAAAATTGCCGCTCGTGACGTCATTCTTTTTGCAAGGAAGTAAATCCTTGGGTTATTAATCACGAGGAATCAACCACCGTTGGAATTGAGGAGGGAGGCTTGGGTCAGATAACAAAAGGGAAATTTTGCGCCTTTTTCAGTCAGTCGATTTTCTACCGGTCTGGTAAAACCATTAGCTGAGTTAAGCTAATTAATTATTGTTATACTTGAGTTATTAACTCCGGTTATTATGGTGAAGAGACAGGTGAATATTTAATTAATTTTATATATCGGTATATCATCTAGCAATCGACGTCTAATGCACTTAAAATAATGTGCAATTCGTCGGTACTAGTTCGCCACATGGTTGAGCGTAAATTGCTCCCGGAGACGCACCCTTGGTAACAAGGAGTTGCGCCCGGAGACGCGATCTCCAGCCACCATATTAATTATTTCAACCCATGCCATCCCGTTCTTGTTCGGTGTTATCGATGTTACTATTTTTATTCGATTAATAATACTAATTGTTTAATATTAATTATTGTACCGATTAATATGTAGTGAAGTTATTTGTTGATAATTGAATAAACGCTAATCTCAATTATATCCGTCTAGTTAATTAACAGTGCCAATATCCCCCTTGTTATCTCTCTCTACTATTAGTCCGGGAATATCAATTATTAATAATGTATACTTTTTGCTCACTTTTCTTTTATTATATGAAACCTAACCGTTAATTATAAATATTTAAATAAAAAAAAAAGAACATTACAATATATATATATATATATATATATATAGATATGCTTATATACTTAATATACCTCGATACTCTCTCTTGGCTTTATCATGCTCCCCACTCTGACAGCGGCGCGAGCATGTTGCGCGTAATCATTATTTGGGAGGGAGCGATCGCGTACGTTACCTTGCTCCCCCCCCCTCGTGACTACAATACCCGATGTACGGCGTCACCGCGGTTAAGTTAGTTCTCGCGTTCGGGTATACATTAGCATACATTAGTATATATATGTGTGTGTGTGTGTGTGTGTGTGTGTGCGTGTGTGATTCTATCGCGGTTGTCGAATATGCGTGTGCGTGGTAATTAAACCGTACGCGCACACGTGTGCTACCAGCTGATGCTGTAACCATAAATATTTTATTTGTGTGTGTAAATGTGACCAAATGTGTGTGTATCTCAAAATAATACATTTTCTTTAAACTAATTACGCCCTCGTCGTCCATAAAAAACTACCGATTTTCTTTACGTTTAGCTTGATTAGATTTATACTTATATTAACTGTCACCGTGCATGCATGTGTATACACTGTAGCGTATACACATACATACACGACAGATTTTTCATTATTTTGTGTGAGACAACGTCACACATTTACTTCCCTTTTTTCTACACTTAGCTTTCGATTCTGCAATTTTGCAAAAGATACGCCTTGACCGTACAAAAGCTACAAAAATTGTAGCAAACGTAATAGCCCCTGCATATAAATTACCGTTGACAAGTATTGTACAAAGTACTTACTTCTCCATCACGATTGATGAAAGCACCGATGTATGCAGCGAACAATGTTTGTGCATAGTTTTGCGTTACTTTGATGATGCCAGGGGTTGTGTTCGAGACAGCCTGTGGGATTTAGTCCCAATATTTGATGGAGACGAACATTGCAAAGGAGACAGCATAACTTTATGCAATAAAGTTATTTCGACTTTTGAAGAGGCTGGTATCAAATTAAGCAATATAACAGCATTTTGTTCTGATACCTATAATTTGATGTTTGGAAACACTAATTTAGTTTCTTAAAAGATTAAAAAATTGATCCCAGTGGTGCAATTAAGTAAGTGTGGTTGTCACATTGAGCATTTATGCGGACGTGATGCTATTACACAATTGCCTCCTGTATACAAGCTAATCCCTAACATGATTTTTAATTACATGTCGAGTCCCAAGAGGTGTAATAAATGTACTGTATTGCAAATTAAATCAGGTGTTTAAGTTTTGCAAATCTTAAGACCACTGGCAACAAGGTGACTTTCTTTTTTCCGAGCATGCTGAGGATTTATCGGAGATGGTCGGTACTTGGGCGCTTTCTTAAAGAAGAATGCTTTGAGAGTAATACGCTGGACGATGTAAATGCTGCAAAGAATATACTTTATCAGTATTTTACAAATCCTGTTTGTAAAGTATATCATGTTTTTATTGTTTCATCGTATTTAAAACTTTACATTACAAACAAAAAAATGCAGTCGGAAATACCTCAAATATCTGTAGATATTAATTTGTTAAAACAAGTATATGTACAGTTTTTAAATATCTATTTAAAAGAAGAATACATAAAATGTACAAATTTATCTCAAATAAATCCCTGTGATGTAGACCACTGGAAATCTATAAATGAGATTAAATTTGACATAGAAGTGGAAAAAAATTGAAGTTAATAAATAATGAACAGTAACAATTTTATTTAAACAAAATTGTCGGAATTTCTGTGCCGAACTATGTAAAAAGCTTAAAGCTCGCTGCGACTTTAACGATGAGCTTTTTATCAATTTGCAGGTCTTCCACCCTAATGCCTTAAAATCAGAGTTTCATAATAAATATAACGATTTAAATAGTATATTTATTCACTTTCCATCACCTATAAATTTTCGCGACGAAGCGTCTATGACACAAATTAATGAAGCGTGGAAAGATCTTTTACTCTACGATTTTCCGGATGATGTTGTAGGAGAAACAAATCCCGATGTTTTCTAGCTTAAAATTAAGTCTTGCACCAACGAAGAAGGCATGTATTTATTTCCGAATCTTGCCAAATTTGCTTTAACTATTTTATGCTTACCAAATTGAAACGCTTCCTCCGAACGTGTATGGAGTGTGTACAATCTCGAAAAAACGAGGTACAGAGCCTCTCTGGCACAACTCGAGGCATATTATTGACCTTACAGGACATTCGTGATATTGGAGGTTTGTTGTTATTCGAACCGACGTACGATATGTTTTTACGCATGGTGGATAATTTAAATGATAATTTTCAAATCTCCCGAAAGATATATGTACAAAGGTACAATGGTTCAATAAATAAATGGTACAATTCAAATCTCCCGACATGAATACGTACAAAGGTACAATGATTTCAGAAGAGTACATAAAAATTTGCCAAGAGGAGGAAAAATCTTGTTTTAAAATAAAACAAAAATGTGAAATGAATAATGTAGAATTTTTCGATGAAATATTGTTAGAAATACGCTATGTCGATTTATATATATGTGTCGCCATCTCCTAATAAAGACGTTTAACACATTGAGTGCCAAAGGGTGTTTAGGACCTCCTCGGAGGTCTTGGGCCTTTACTCACAGGTCAAGAGTTTCAGTATATAGCTACGCTTCGTCCTGGACGCATGCATATAGAGTTAATTGTATAGAGTTCGTATTATACTTGTGTGTAATACAATAAAGAGTGTGTTTTGTTATTAAAGAGTTTTTATTTTACAAAACAAATAGCGTGTTATTATTTATTTATAACCTTATTTCCAAAAAATATTAAACGGAGCATATAATGAAGGTGATGTAAATGAAAACGAGCAAGAATACTTGAATTACATTACAAAAATATGAATAAATATGAAGATACTGATCGACAAATTTTTAGTAACATTGAAGACGAGAATATATCTACTGAGATAATGGTCAATGGATTAATAAATAATTATTCGCATTATTTTAAAAAACTAGTTTTTCACGATGAAAACAACGTAGAGTATTCGAAATATTATACGATTGGGAAATATATAAATATTAGATTCACTAACGGCGAAAAACATTTATATTCCTCTGAATTACAGAGTCTAGCCCCAAAAACATATATTGATGGAGAAGTTATCGATGCCTGTTGCTGCATTTTTGAGCGAATTTGGAAAAATTCTATATTTATTTCAACGGGAGATACTGAAATTTTTTTTAGGGATGAATGAAAGAAACTCCCAGTGATGATTGGACCCTGTTTAAATTGAACTTTCCTGAGAAGGGTAAAATATTTTTTCCTTATCTCAGGAATCAACACTGGAGACTTTTTATAATACACTTGGATGAAAGAATTGTTACACTACTTGATCCACTTAATCTTAGTCAAGAGTCATTGCGTTCGGAAGGTTTAAGAGTATTTCAGCATTTTATTAGATACGTAAATATTTGCGAAAAAAATTAAAAACCCTTTCGTTTAGTTCTAGTGGATGGCGGTTAGTGTGGTTTGAAAGTAATCGCCCTTACCAGCTCGATGGCTACAATTGCGGAATTTACATTATTTATTATATGAATGTGATTGGAAGCGATTCATTGTTTGAAGAAAACTTTGATGCAGACTCGCATAGATGGACTTTAGCAGAGCTGTTAATAAAAAATTCAGAAGACGTGAGCGCTATGTGCCAGTTTTGCTTTAGAAACTGGAATGTAACTATTGTACAGTGCAGAAGGTGCAAAAGGGTATCGCACGTGAAGTGTTTGAGAAATACGGTGTTCAAAAATAATGAAATCTGCGAATTATGCGCATTATAAATAAATTAATAAAGTAATTCAAGCATGTAGATTATAATGTTTTTTCCTTGTATTCATATTTGTTTGATAGTAAATTAAGGTTTTTTGCTTTAATTGGGAGCTGATGCAAGAACACGCCCGAGCGCGGCGAATGGATTAGAGGAGCGGAAGTAGAAATTAAGAAATTTGAACGTCACCCGTGACCAAATTTTTTAATTTGGCCCGAATTTAATTGAAAAAAATAACTGTCGTATGCAGAATTAAAAGACCCAACTTTTTCTATTTAATGTTTTTCTGTACGATGTTTCATTAAGATTTGTTAAAGTTACAGCGATTCATTGTTTGAAGAAAACTTTGATGCAGACTCGCATAGATGGACTTTAGCAGAGCTGTTAATAAAAAATTCAGAAGACGTGAGCGCTATGTGCCAGTTTTGCTTTAGAAACTGGAATGTAACTATTGTACAGTGCAGAAGGTGCAAAAGGGTATCGCACGTGAAGTGTTTGAGAAATACGGTGTTCAAAAATAATGAAATCTGCGAATTATGCGCATTATAAATAAATTAATAAAGTAATTCAAGCATGTAGATTATAATGTTTTTCTTGTATTCATATTTGTTTGATAGTAAATTAAGGTTTTGCTTGTAATTGAGGAGCTGGATGCAAGAACACGCCGAGCGCGGCGAATGGATAGAGGAAGCGGAGAGAAATTAAGAAATTGACGTCACCGTGACCAAATTTTTTAATTTGCCGAATTTAATTTAAAAAAATACTGTCGTATGCAGAATTAAAAGACGCAACTTTTTTCTATTTAATGTTTTTCTGTACGATGTGCAGATCAGATGAAAAAAATTAAGAACTGGAAATTTAGAAAACGGATCTTTAATCCATTTTTCAAAATTGAATCGCTGTAACTTTGACAAATCTTTACAACACACTTTCGGCTACAGAATACTGAAACCGTATTAAAAGCTTGTTATTTACGTTAAGTTCAATTGTTGTATAAAATTTGTTTAAAGTAGAATTTTTTACAGGTTTATATTTATCGTTAGACTATATTAAGTATCTGTACGAAAAATCAGGAAATTTCATTAAGATTTGTTAAAGTTACAGCGATTCAATTTTGAAAAATGGATTAAAGATCCGTTTTCTAAATTTCCAGTTCTTAATTTTTTTTCATCTGATCTGCACATCGTACAGAAAAACATTAAACAGAAGAAAGTTGCGTCTTTTAATTCTGCATACGACAGTTTTTTTTTAAATTAAATTCGGCAAATTAAAAAATTTGGTCACGGTGACGTCAATTTCTTAATTTCTCTCCGCCTCCTCTATCCATTCGCCGCGCTCGGCGTGTTCTTGCATCCAGCTCCTCAATTATGTATATATAATAGTAGATTTTGTGTTTTCCACGTATTTATTTATTTCCATGTATTATATTTATTTGATAGTAGTTTAATGTATTATACGTATAATGATAGATTTTACTCTTACAATAAATTACTGTTTACAATGTTTTTTATGTATGTGATAATAAATTAATGTTTTTACATGTATTCATATGAGTGTAATGGTATATATTAATACTAAATTATATATATTATATATTATATATTATATATAATACTTAAACAATTTTACAAATGATTTGTTGCCAATGAGTTATTTAGTTATACTGACCTACATTGACCTAAACTTATTTAATTATGAACTAAGATAATAAACATCAAACAATTTAAGATACACGGAGCAATTATAATCTTCGTATTTCATAAATAATATAAACATTTTTCTCCTTACCATGACCTGCGATAAAAAATTATCAATTTGTACAGGGCAAAAGTTGAAGGGTGTTTTCTTTTGCTAGTCTATACTTGAAGAGCGATATTTAAACCGACAAGTTTACTTTTCTGCGATTGTAAGTTTTTAGAATATACAATTTTAATAATTTACAGTTCTTAAAACTATAAAATTGAAAAAAAAATTATCAGAAGTTAATACGGAAAATCTCTAAAATTCGAAACAAAACTTGACAAGATCAGTAGAAAAGTCGTGATATAGTCATCCATTTAGTAGTTCAAATTGTATAAAATTAATTTATTATTGTTATTATTCTTGTATATGTACATTAACGTTTATTTAAATATTTAAACTTTTATGGTTTCTTTGAAATCTAAATAGTTTTTCTACCAATATTTCGTTTTGCATATGGGTTTTTGATTTTGAACTCTTCATTGCATTATAGCTGCGCTGATATTAAAAATGAAAGAGGAAAGACTCAACATTTGTTTCTTAATATGCAATATTCCTTTTTAATTAAATTCCTTTTTAATAACTTCATCATTTTTTACGTTATAATAAAATGAGTTTGAAGATTGAACGTTGCATCGCAACGAATTTTTCAAATTCTTCAAAGCAGGTAAAAGTTTTCTCGAAAACTGGATAAACCAATTCGTCTAAAATTTTGAGGGCTGATCAATCATACAGAAAGGAAGGGGGGACAACATCATAAATATCTCAAAATAAAAAAGTGCATTGAAAATATTTAAAAATTGTTAATGCTATTATAAACAAATAATAATTCATTGCAAACATAAAACATTAAATATTAATATTCTAATCTGTGATTGCTTTTTAATTTTGAGGTATTTTATGAGTTGTCCACTCTTCCTTTTTACATGATCGATCAGTTCTCAAAATTTCAGATGAATTAGTCGATCCGGTTTCGAGAAAACTTTGACCTACCATTTTATTACAATATCGATAAAGCAGGTCCCTTTGACGTCGTCTTCAGGCCCTATATTTTCGATATAAAAAGAAGCAAATCTGAAAAATTAGAATTTATTAGCACGCCGTTTTGCGTCATTTTTCATTCACTCACCTGGATAGTAATAGCTCCATCATAAATCTTTTTAATTTTATATAGCTTACCGTAAAATCGGGGCTATAATTTTGATGGAAAAACTAATTTCAAATAATTTAATAATTTTAAACTGCTAATTGGTATAATTTTTCGTCATTTTCCCTCAAATTCGAAGAGTTTCAACGCAGATAAGTATTAAGGTTTTTTAATTTTTGGAAGAAAAAAATGCAGATTCATAACGCAGTTACAATACTTATGTTTAAATACTATAGGCGCATTTTAATTTTAATTAATTATTTTTATTTTTGTATAACATCCTAAAAAGCACTGTCCTTGTTAATTACAAAAATTTTTCAAATGATTATTTACTCCCAATTAATCGATTAAACTCAATTAGTCAATGAAAATAATTTAAGCCTAAAATACGGTTAAGTCTTATTGTCGATAATTCTATTTTACCTATTTGACTTCGGACCTGTTTAAACTACATGCCGCTTCATTATAATATTTAATTATAATATATTTTTATTAACTTACTATTCACTAAAGCAAAATTTAAGTTTTTCCATTGAATGCATAAATTTACATTCGCTCATATTTGCAGTAAACTCAGTCAGTTTATTATTTTTTTTTTCACGTCAAAAATTAATTGCACATTTCCTTACTAAAATCAAAATACATACTTAAAGGCGTTGGTTACTGTACTACTTATTTATGGAAATTAATTCTGGCGTGAAATAGTTATTTATGCACTTAGGGAGTATAAGCTTTTAAGTAAGGAATTAATGACTTTTTCACCCTCATTATCTAAAAAGTCCACTTTGTTGACCTCTGCGAAGGGAGCAAAACTGCACTTTATTATCTTGATTATTTTATTCCCCGTAGACTTACTTTGTTTCTTTGAACACTTATTTTAGCCTATTTCTATACATAAAAATTATGACAAATTTTATACGCACTTCGGGAGTAAGGGGCAATTATTCCCTTAAATGAATTACTAGCAAAATCCCGCTAAGTGCATAAATAACTATTATATTTATGATAAATAATGTTTTTTTGTAAAGAGGGCGTGAAATGGCATTTTACGCATTATTCAGATTGTTTAATTACCGTTTATGCACATTTTTTTCCATCAAAAATTATAGACGATTCTCGATTCGTGCGAAAACCCGCACTCGTTCGAAAATTAACAGTATTTCATTGCACTTGCATCAAGATGTACTATTTTGTTATCGTTTCTTTCTTTGTTGAAATTGACGCTAATTAACTGAGGCTTTTTAAACAGTTACTTTAAACTTTCAAAGAGGATAACTTTTTCAAAACATTGAATGACAAATTGTAACAAAATAAGTTTTAAAAGCACAAAACAAACTCGAAACTTACCGAACAATCTAAAAATATTTTTTGAAATTGTAATGTGTGTAAATTACATTTTCTGCCCTCCGGCCGGAAAGCGGCAACTTTCCGGCCGCTGCGCGAATTGAAGTCGCCGTTTTCCGGCAACGTCGAGCAGAAAAATAGTATACACACCTTGGCCAGTAAAAAAGAAAGCCTCAGATCACATGATCGTCCACCTCGGCTTCGCCTCGGCCGACAATTACATGTGATCTGAGACATTTCTTATTTTACTGGCCATGGTATGTAATATACTATTAACGCCACAAAGGAATGATTTTTAATAGTATACTTCGGTTCAAGTGCGAAAGTGTTGATTTTCAAACGTGTGCGGGCTTATCGCCCGAGTCGAGAATTATTTTTCGCACGTGTATCGAACTATATTTTTTGACACTGTATATATTGTTACGTCTAGTAACTCTTATTGCGTATTTTGTATATGTGTAGACATATATAGGATATTTTTCTATTATAAATTTATATATATATTGTGAGGCGAGCCTCACTAGCCCACATACTAATACATATTATCAGGGGGGGAGATTGTCAGAGCGGGACACACCTAAAACAAAAACATATATATTAGTAATCAAGAAACAAAAACTTATGAATATAAATTAATATAATAGGAAGAAATGAATAAAAAAGAATGAATATATGTATGATATTATTACCTGGATACGTACTGGAATCCTAGGGTCCAATAGTGGTCCAGCGATGACTACTCGTACTCTGGAGGACTCCTTGAGTAGCCTTCGCTGGTGATCCTGAGGGTTCGCTGGAGTATATGGATGGTTCCTGGGCCTCCTGTAAATAAAATAATCATAAGTAAAATAATATTAAAGAATGTAGGATAGATTAGGATAAATATAATGGATATATGGGATATAAGGACATATTTGTTTTGTAGGTAAGTTTGAGGTTAGGAATAAGTAAACATTGGTTTAAGAATATAGGCCCGAGCCATTCTCGTCACCGACGTTCACCGAAGGATAGGATGGAAAATAATTATGTTTTTTTTATATCTATGTTGAGGAAAATGTAAGGAAATAAAGGAGATGGAGAGAAATGGAAGGCAACACAAGAAACGATGCCACCTACCGTACAAGCGAAGTCTACCTGTGTCCATCGATGCCGTCTGCACCTGTCCACGGGAGCCAACGTTGCGGTGATCCTACCCAGGTACGAAGTTCCCCCGGCGAAGAGGTTGACCCCGTTGAACACCGACGAAACTCAGGACTTAGGAAATTGTATACGGGTATACGCGCACGTAGACAAACAACGTGTCTATATCTCCCGTCGAGCGTGAGAGTGGGGGAAGTCTTCTCGCTCTCGCGCAACTGCTTGACGCAATATGGTGGTGCGCCGCGGGGGAACGGAGGAACGAGCGGGAACGATCCAGATAGACTCCCCGCGTGTAAGAGAGAGAAAGAAGATATACTAATGCATTGGGGGAGGTGGAGAATTCGCCCGCTGCGGATCATTTTCGCAAGAGCTGTACCGCCACTAGGAGAGAGGTTGAAGAAGAGAGGAATAGGTGGCGGTACAGTAGTGGCAGGAAATTCAAATAGGATGAACGGAGAACGGGATTGGAGGAGAACGTCGGCAAAGAAGGATATGAGTAGCGCCGTGTAACGGAAAAACGGAAAAGGATATCGAGGAAGAAGAACGACCAGACACTCACCGTCGATACCTCGAGAGAGACTCACCGCCGATACCTGTAAGGAGACGCATTGAGATCATATATAGTATAAAATAGTCGAATAACGAGCCAAGGAAATAAGAGAGAATATAATAATTGGAGAGAAAGATAAGAGATAGAATATACATCCAGGAAGGATTGGAATATTGAGATATTGAGAGAAAAATTTGTGATTGCGGAGACCAGAGACCAAGAGCGGAATCACTGAGGATAAAATCTAGGAAAACAGCGGTGAGTGGTCTGCACGTGGCCATATTTTTTATAATTTATATTTTTCTCGCAGTGAACCGGGTTCCTCACGCGATAGTTAGATATTTGATAGAATATTCGCGAAATTTAAGAACTGATTGTATCTTTCGAAAGAAGTGTGACGGGAAGATCGGGCCCGTATAGAATAATAATATATTCGAAAATTGTTGTCGGGAATAAATTTATATAAGTAAACTATAATAAATACGTTAATGGAAGTTTATATATATTCTTGTTATAATTATTTTTAATACCATTGGTACCACGAACCCGAGACCAGAGTCGGCGACAGAAGTGAGGAAGATAATATATATATATATAAATACACGTATTATTAATATCGCTGATCAAGAAAATAGTATAAGGTAGAAATATATTCCACGTGGTGTAATGCGCGGGATACTACATCACAACATGTATGAATTCTTAAGTGTATTTCCTAGAATTAAAGCCAGGCAATTAGTATTGGGGAAACCCCAAGAAAAGCGCCGTATACATCTTTAAGTAATAAAATCATTTGACAGAAAACAGACGTCCAGGCAACGGTTGACCGACGCATCTGAAAGTCATAAAAAGAAATTCGACTCCTTTCGCTACGAAGCCTAAAATTTTCCATTCGCTTTATTTTTTTTTTTTTACATGTTAATATTAACTAAATATTAACGTTTGAATATAAATGTTGTAAGAACTAGGCTAAATATAATTATTCCTTTTATCATTTTATTGTAGCTTTTAATTAAAATGATTAATTAAATCTTTTTCTATGATTTTAAATATTATTAATATTATCAATGTAATTTTTGTTTATTATGCAAATAATGAAAGGAAAAATCATATTTTGTTATTAATTAATTTTTAGATATATTTAGTTAATACTACAATTTGTTGATAAAATACGTATTAATAACGTATGTCTGAAATATTATTATATTATTATTAACAACTTGGTAAAAAGAAATATACTTAATAAGCATTATTGAATACAATAATTTTTCATTATAGAAATATTCGATTATTAGAGTTTAAATACTATTTCTGCATATGATTCTTTATTAATAAAAATATTATAAGTACTGTAAAGATTGTATATATGTGTATGCATATGTATATATATATATATGTAAACGATGATTCTAATCATGTAATTAAATTTTCTATAATGATTAATTTAAATTTAAAGTATGTTTAGTTATAGATTAACATTTAAGGGTGTATTTTATTCAATATACACATGCATATTTATATATAATAATATTATAATTATATAATATTTGTATAGTTAAAATGCAAAAAGGGTTATAATAATTCTAATTAAATAATAAAATGTATGTATGTATATATATATGGGCTATTTCACGTCAAGTGGTACGATGAAAATTTTAAATCGCTCCAAAATTTCAATTCAGGCTGGAAATATCTTTCAGAAGATAGAAAAAAATTTTTAGGTGTTAAAAATAATTTGCCTAAGAGTTATTCCACCATGAAAAATGGAAATTTTTCAATTTTTTAGAAAAATTTCTATTTTCAAAGCCATTTATCTCAAAATCTATTGATTTTTTTGAAAAAACATTAAAAACAACTTTTGTTCAAAATAATCTTTAGAACTTATCTACCTGGGTTAGAATTCTTAATTTTAAAATCTCGAAGAAATATAACGCCCGGAAATATTGAATATCAAAAAAAGGCGACCACGCCACAATCGATTTTGATCTAACACCGCTCATAAAATCACATTTTTCGCGAGCTTTCGAATGGCGGTGGTTAGATTATTGGCCAAGACCGTTGGTGTAAGTTATACCCCATAAACCTCATAAAATCACTCATTTTCATGTATTTTAGGACATTTATCTCAAAATCTATTGATTTTTTTGAAAAAACATTAAAAACAACTTTTGTTCAAAATAATCCTTAAAACTTAACTACCTGGGTTACAATTCTTAATTTTAAAATCTCGAAGAGATAGGGCACTTGGAAATATTGAATATCAAAAAAAGGCGACCACGCCACAATCGATTTTGATCTAACACCGCTCAAAAGATCACATTTTTTGAGAGCTTTCGAATGGCGGTGGTTAGATTATTGGCCAAGACCGCTGGTGTAAGTTATGCCCTAAAATACATGAAAATTAGTGATTTTATGAGGTTTATGGGGTATAACTTACACCAACGGTCTTGGCCAATAATCTAACCACCGCCATTCGAAAGCTCGCGAAAAATGTGATCTTTTGAGCGGTGTTAGATCAAAATCGATTGTGGCGTGGTCGCCTTTTTTTGATATTCAATATTTCCGGGCGTTATATTTCTTCGAGATTTTAAAATTAAGAATTCTAACCCAGGTAGATAAGTTCTAAAGATTATTTTGAACAAAAGTTGTTTTTAATGTTTTTTCAAAAAAATCAATAGATTTTGAGATAAATGGCTTTGAAAATTGAAATTTTTCTAAAAAATTGAAAAATTTCCATTTTTCATGGTGGAATAACTCTTAGGCAAATTATTTTTAACACCTAAAAATTTTTTTCTATCTTCTGAAAGATATTTCCAGCCTGAATTCAAATTTTGGAGCGATTTAAAATTTTCATCGTACCACTTGACGTGAAATAGACCATATATATATATATGGGGTGTTCCACGTGAACTGGTCCGATCAAAATTTTAATATGCACCAAATTTTGGGTACACATTGCAAATATTTCTCAGAATACAGAAACAAAATTTTATATACTGGAATTTATTTGCTCATAAGTTATTCTAACCTCAAAAAGTGAATTTTTCCATGTTTTTTTCAACACCAGCTAGGTTCACCGCTATTTAACTCAAAATCTATCAACTTTTACTATAGAACATTATAAGTAACTTTCGTTGCTAATTGTGTCTAGAATTTATTCTTCTAGATTAGAATTTCTAATTTCAAGGTGAATGTTATATAAACTACATGTCAATATTCAACTTAAAAAAAGTGCAAGTGCGCCACAATTGATTTTTTTATCCAAAAGTCTAAAAGAAAGCTTGGAGCAATACCTTTCAAATGGTCTGTAGCATTTTTATGGCCTCCAATTCTGTAAAAAGTTATGATAATTTAAAAAAACACGAAATTTTTTTAAAAATTTAAATGGGAATTACCATGTTAATTTTTGTGAATTTTTTCTCTTTCTTTAAATTATCATAACTTTTTACAGAGTTGAAGGCCATAAAAATGCTACAGACCATTTGAAAGGTATTGCTTCAAGCTTTCTTTTAGACTTTTGGATAAAAAAATCAATTGTGGCGCACTTGCACTTTTTTTAAGTTGAATATTGACATGTAGTTTATATAACATTCACCTTGAAATTAGAAATTCTAATCTAGAAGAATAAATTCTAGACACAATTAGCAACGAAAGTTACTTATAATGTTCTATAGTAAAAGTTGATAGATTTTGAGTTAAATAGCGGTGAATCCAGCTGGTGTTGAAAAAAACATGGAAAAATTCACTTTTTGAGGTTAGAATAACTTATGAGCAAATAAATTCCAGTATCTAAAAATTTTTTTCTGTATTCTGAGAAATATTTGCAATGTGTACCCAAAATTTGGAGCATTTTAAAATTTTGATCGGACCACTTCGTGTGGAATATCCCATATATATATATATATATATATTCAATTAGTGCCTAGCATGCAAAATGATTATTAACAATCGTATTAACTAATTAAAACTAAACCTAAAGAAACTTGAACCATCACTTATAGGGATACACATATTAGAAATACTCTTTCGCTAAACAGAGCAAGAAAATATTCTATTTATAGAATAGAAAGGACTTTAATAATATTACTTAACTACTTGTGTAGATATAAGTATTTACTTTACTTTCTTATCTATGAACGCAATCCTTCCAAATACAAACTCGTTTGATACGGCATTTATTCTTTATTACTTTTGCAAACAATTCATTCAATTTGATCCATCGCTGAAGAATGCAGGAAATCTTAACAACACCACTGCATGTAATCATAAAAGCAGCAATTAATAAAAACAGTGGATCTGGAGCTGAAGAAACATGAAACCAATAAAAATTATCTCAAAGCTTTAAGGCCTACAATATACATATTTTAAATTACAAGACTGTACTACCCTACTGTATACTTATCTGATTATGATTTCCTATTTATGAATTTCGGTCTTTTTCTGCATTTTACTTGAGCCAGATTTTTAAATAATAAGAAGAGTCAAGTAATATTAATGACGGCCGCTGAACTGCAACTAGTACACTGTTTACGTCGTCTGCTTCTCTATATTTAACGACGACGTCAACGATTACTCAAAACTCGAAAATCAAACGACTTCTTTGCTGTAGACCCTTTGACGCTCGTTTACAAAAAGGTCGTCTATCAAAAAATTGACATATACAATTTATTTTTAACTATTATATTTAATAATCATATTTATTTATTAAAAACTACGAAAATTTTAAATTTTTGCCGAAGTAAACTGGTAACACAGTATTTAAAATAATTATTTATAGCCGCTGAGTATGGCCTCATCGATAGTGTATATCGGCCTTGAGAGTTCTAACCAACGAATCTTGTAGTATATAAACAATAGCATAAGAGCAACGGACGCATATACATATTGATTATATAATTTAATAAGATAAAGATATGTTTCGTTAAGATTTATTGAATTATATAATTTACAATTAGTTACATATTTATATAATATAGTTATGTGTATAAAGACGAAAAAAAGTTATTATGAAGTGATTTGAAGTAACTATGTTTTTAAGAGAATTATAGGAAATAATTATAATGCATTAGATACGTGTAGATTTATTAATTATTAAATATTTTTTATTATTTATTCCTTGTTTACTTTGTGAAAAATTTTTTCATTTTAGGTGTGCAACACAATCAAGAAATGATACCTGTTTTTAAAATTATTTAATTGCCTATAATTATAATAATTGCACAATGTTTTAGATCCATTATTATTTATTATTACATTTTACACACACTTATGGATGATACTCATCATAGAAACAGTGAAAACATACACTTTGGTGACACCAAGAACATTTTATAAATGCAGAATTTTGTTTCCAAGGACTAGTTAATAGTCGAATGTTTTGTGGAAAGTAAACTTGCTTTACATTTACAAAAATATCTCTTCTTTCAATCAATTTGGAGGCATACCAGGCGTATCTTATCGTTTCACCAAAAATTGCAACTCCTTTAAAAATATTTTAATTTGTCTATGGAAGTAAACATCTAAAGGTTGATTAAATCCAGTGCAACCAGGTGGAATTATTTTAACAGTCCTAGTAGGTACATTGTTAGTGTCCTTGAAATTATCAAAATATTTGGTATTTTTTTGTCTAGTCCAGCTATCTAATATGAGCATAAATTTATCGTCTTTAACATAAGGTGCTAACACATTATTTACATATTTTTGAAACACTGTTGCAGACAGTTTTCCAGATGAAGAGTACGTAATTTCAACATTTCTGTATTCTTCAGAAAGAGCAGATATTCTTATCTCAACTACTGGACCAAAAACACCTTTCGGTTCTTGAAGGTTTATAAATACTTGTGGTAACAACTTCCCAGATGCTGTAATTGTATGTTGTGTATATCTTCGCCAATCGAAACAGCATAAAAATCAGGTTTTTATAAAAAATTGTCATCATGTATTACCTCTTCATTTTTTAGATGTTGAACACACACATTAAAACAATCAGAAAAAAATTCTTTTTCAAAGTGTACATTATCTTGACGCACAGGATTTAACCCTTTCACTGGTGCAGCCTTTTTTACTGAACGTGCCAAAAATGGTAGGACAATAAATTAAAGAAATTATACGATTAACTATGAATATAAGGCTTTTGGGGACGCAGAATCGATTTTGATGGTTATGTTTGCGTCATTTTAAATTTTTTAATTCTGACCTTAGATTCGTAATCAGCAAACTCCAAAACTCTTACACACCGAAGTTGAAATGAATTGACTGAAAAATGCAGCAGTTATTTAATTTGATCATATATGATACATTGCCAGTGAAAGGGTTAAAAAACTATTTACATTTACATTACTCATTTTTTATTAATGTTCTCTGATTAATCAAATTAGAAATAATAATAATAGAAAAATTAAGAAAATATAATATATATATATTACTTTTTAATAAACTAATAAAACTAGTTACTAAATATAAAACAAAAAAATTATGAATAAATTAAAAAAATTTTTACAAAACCAGAATGTTACGGAAAGTTAAAACTTTATCAACTATCCTGGTTACGAGATTAATTATGAAAATTAATCTCGTATTGGCCGTTTCAAACCTGAGATTTTACTCTCACTAGTTTAGGATGGCCTTACATGAACAAGGAATAATTTATGAATAAACAAAGAATTTATGTTTAAATTTGATTTTTATAGAATACAATTTCTTCACAATGCACTTTAAACTTTTGAGTTAGAATCTTTTGTGCTTTCCAAAAAATTCTATCTCCTCAAGCACTATTGTTTAGATTTTTTTTATATTTTAGGTAAAGGTTTACTAGGATTGAGATAGTTACCCCTGATTTTAATAAACCAGAGATTAAACTTCTCGGAGTGGGTTTAGATAAAAAATTAGAAGAAAATAATAAATGAAATAAAATAGAAAGAAAAATTGAAGAGTAAAAAGGAAAAAAAACAAGAATTATTAAAGTATAATTTATTTTATTTTTCTTACTTCTTTCCCTATTAAAAAAATTAGTACAAATTTAGTACAAAATCAGTACCGAATTTGGTACTAAACTAGTACAAAATTAGTATAAAATTCGTACAAAATTTGTACAAAATTCGTACCTAAAAAGTCCGAATTCACAGTTCTAAATTTGTACGGAATTTGTACGGAATTTGTACAGAATTTGTACAAAATTTGTACAAAATTTTTACAGAATTTGTACTAAATTTGTACAGAATTTGTACAGAATTTGTACAAAATTTGTACTAAATTTGTATTAAGTTTATGGGAATACTATTTCAATTTTGTATTTCATGTCGTGTACTAGATAAAGAAAAATGCAAACCGTACAACCCACGTAAAAAAATAGTATACAGATTGTATACAAAATGTTTACAATTTATTTTATACAAATAGTATACAATATTGGTTGTATACAATATGTATAAAATCTGTATATAATCTGTAAAAAAAATAATCTATACAATTTGATAAAAATTTTATACAAAGAGTAAAGAAATTTCTTTATTTCTTATTTTTGTATAAATAAAAAATTTGGAAGATTGAAAACAGAAAATATATTAGGCATTTGGAAACAGCTGCAGCACTGCCCTGTGAACGATAAAAACTGTAGAGGTTATGGACATCAGAACCATCGATGATGAGGAGATTAACGCAACCAAGAATTGCTGCTGCCACTGACACCAACGATCTTGAAAAAATGTCAACAACTTTTCCTTCATCGCGATTTGGCCAATATGATGGCAATAGTGCATTACATGAAATCATTGTTCCTTTTGATTTTAAAATATGTGTTCTTGGTGTGAGATAGTAAGTGTTGTTATTTCTAGATACTTGCATTTCTGAGTAGCAGTTTTCGCCATGTTCAACTTTAACTTCTACTGGTATGCACTTAATTATGTGGACTACTTCTCCAGCAATTACGGCCATGTATCCGGGACCTTTCATGAGGTCGTATGCAAAATTGTCAGGTGCTTGGGTTGCAATGGAGAGAGAGTTCTTAATCGTTTGTCTTTCCAAAGAACATCTCTGAATCAAGACATCTCGATACAATTGTTTCATCTGAGAACGGATATGTTTTTCAACATACACGAACTTAGAATTAACGTATGCAAAGATATCAAGATTAGAAACAGATAACTTGGTTCTGCTAGCGAATCCTTCTCCTCGAGCAGTTTCGAAAATTACTAATTTAGGGTGTTCTGTTTTGCTAATTGAATATCCGCAAACATTTTCTCTTCCTTTTGCGGCCAGAGCAAAGGTTATATCTTGGGTAGTTAACGAATAAATGATTTGTTTTTGTCCATAACTATTAGCATCGATCATTTTGTGTGCAAGACCTTCATACAGTAATCCGTACTGGTGAAAGTTACAACTATCTGTTGGGATGGATTTCCAGAATGTATATCCTCCCTCTAAATCTATACAGCTACCTTCGGACAAGGAACATGTGGTTCCGGAGCGTAAATGAATTTTATTTTCCGCCAACTTTACTCGGGCAACATACTGGTTTAAAGAGATTTTAATAGTATCTTGTACTACTACACTTTCCCAGGTGCCAAATGCATCTGAGTAGCCTGCTCCGTCACATTTTCCTTCTCCATTAAGATATCCCGCAAAAATTATTTCAAAACTGGAAGAACTATTTACTTTAACGCTACTTATTATATGATTATTTCCCAACTTTACAGTTCCTGTTCTATGTAAGGTTTCGCAACTTTCCCTACTAATTTCATAAATAAATTCATTTTCGCTATTTAAAACTATTGAAATATGCGAATGCATTCCGCAGTAGTAGACTGTTAGATGAACTTCAAGTTTACATTGTAGGACAGTTGTCTCTGCGTAGTCATTAATTTGAAGTAATTGGACATATTGTTGCGTCACATTAATTGGATAATCAGGTATTTCAAATTCTCCTACATCTCTCAATGATAAAGTCATCACATTCAGCTGACGTGATCCACAGTCATATCCTATCAATGCGAAGACGTATGGAAGTAGTGAAAGGAATAATATTAGGTGCATCATGATAAGTGTATGTGAGTTCTATTTATGTTTATATGTCCTTTGTCTGTAATAAGAAAAAGCAGTGGTTAATTTTATAATGATGGATCCTTTCAGATCCATCATTCCTTAATCCTAAAGCGATGAAAGATATAAAAGGAGTATAGAGGAGCATAGAGTAAAGATATTATTTCACTGTTTCCCTTCTTATGTATTTTTTTTTAAAATTTATTTATCATTAATTTTGTTTATTTATTTATTTAAATTTTGAGAATGTATGTATTCTATCTTTTATGATTATTATTTTTTTTATAGTTTTAGAATTATTATTATTTATATTATCTATTTTTATATACACGTATTTTAACATTCTTATAGTTCATTTTTATTTGGATTTTTCTTTGGCTTAATTTTATTCTCTTGAAGGATATGCGATATTTTAAGTCTATTAGCATTAACTATCTTAATTTTATTTCCTATTCTTATTTTTACATTATGATTATCTAGTGTTTCTACTATTTTATAGGGTCCTAAGAAGTTATTTTGTAATTTATCTGTTTTTGATTGAGAGAGTAAAAATACATAGTCTCCTACGTGGAAATTTTTAGGATTTATGTGTTTGTCATAATATTTTTTGAACGTATTTTTGCTTTTACTAAATTATCATAAGCCATTTTTTGTATCCCATTTAATCGAGTAACTAAATCCATTACATAACCTTTATAGGTTGGTAATAAATCACCTTCTCGAAGAGGGTCAGTTGATGGTAATCTTGCGAGTCGTCCAAAAAGTACTTCGTATGGTGTGTGTTTTGTACTCTCTTGTACACAGGTATTATAATTAAGCATCGCAATTTCAATCCATTCATCCCAATCTTCGTCACTAGTTGTATATTGTTTTAAGAATTCTTTTAATGCATGATGTGATCTTTCAAGTGATCCATTTGACTGAGGATGAAACGCGGTAGTCTTTATTTTTTTAATTTTGAATCTTTTTGCTACTCGGGGTATGTTCCGAAACGTCAACAGTAAGTATTTTTGGCAACAGCGCATATTGAAATATGACGATATGGAAATATGACGTCCTAGAACGCTGAATTACGGTTGTTGACTACTGGATCTGTGTTCCGAAACTGAAAACAGTAATCAGCATCAGTGAATAATTGTTAATTATAACTGTACAGTTTGAGTAAATTAAGAAATTTTATTTTTGTAAAAATAATAGTTTTCTAAATAATTTAATTGTAAAGTTACTTAACCAAAGTACTTTTGAACAATTAAAGTGCATCTGGCTACCTGCTGCGACAAACAAAATAAAGAAAATATAATAAATTATAGAACAATGGATGAAGCTGCAATATTGGAAGTTATAATTTTTTTAGATTCTTCGAGTAGTTCAAGTAGTGACAGTGACGTAGAAAACGAATTAGATTTAATTATCAATGAAAACGAAGATATAATTGTAAATGAAAATAGAAGACCACGAGTGCAATTTTTTATAGAAACAGTAATTTATAGATATACTGAAAAAGAATTCCAAGAAAATTATAGGTAAATGATTAACAATTAACTAATAAAAAATTGAAATGTTTTTTGTGATAAATTATGAAATTGGCGTATAAGCTTTTTAATCATTTTTATGTAATTTTTAATGTAAAGTAATTTTTTTAGAATGAATCGCACAATATTTTATTATTTACTAGATTTAATAAGATCAGATATAGAAGGTATTGGATTTGGAAGAATGCCAATTCCTCCTGAAAAGCAATTGTATATAGCATTGTACATACTTGGAACTCCTGACTCATATAGGTGTACAGTTGTTTTGATATTAACTATTAAATTAAATTGATATACATAATTTTAATTTTTTCTACAGATCAGTAACTACTAAATTTGATATTGGAAAAGCTACAGCTTGGCGAACATTACATCGCGTAGTAAAAGCTATTTGCCGATACAGGAATTATTTTATTTGTTGGCCATCCCAAAATGAAGCAATTGATACAGGTAACAGAATTGAAGCAAGGTATGGGTTTCCAAAAGCATTGGGAGCAGTTGATGGTACACACATACAAATTCCAGCTCCAAAAGTAGATAGTCAAAGTTATATAAACCGCAAAAATGTGCACTCAATCTAGCTACAAGTAATTTAATCATACTATTATTATTATTATTATTATTATTATTATTATTATTATTATTATTATTACTATTATTACTTTTAAATACAATTCAATATTTAAATATAAATTTAATTATGTTTCTCAGGTGATTTGCAATGATAAATTGGAGTTTATTCATTGCTACACTGGACTTCCAGGATCGGTACATGACATGCGAGTTTTTAAATACTCAGGAGTACAACAAAGATGTACCTTACAATATTTTCCTCAAAATACTCATATATTAGGTGACTCTGCATACACAATCCAAAAACATGTTATGGTACCTTATCGTGACAATGGACACTTAACTGTAGAGCAAATACACTTTAACACTACGCTGTCGAGAAGCAGAATGATGGTGGAACGCTCTATTGGTCTATTAAAATGTCGATGGCGTTATTTAATAAAAAAATTTCCTATGAGAAGAACAGACCTGATTCCTCAATACATTTTATGCTGCTGCATACTACATAACATTTGTTTGAAACGAGGAGATACATTTGAACATCCACTTATCATTCCAAATACTATAGATATTAATCCCGCGCCTGCACTCGTAAATAATCTAATGCAAGAAGAAGGCAGGACAAAGAGAAACGCTATTTGTCACTATTTAAATAGAAATAGAATGTAGAATAATAAAAAAAAATTTTATTGTTTTTAAAAATACATAATGTTACTTATTTGTCCCCCTTGGTCCTGCTTTATTATCAAAGACCAATTTCTTTTTAGTTAATCTTTGTAAAACAAAATAAATTTTCGATAGAGTATCCGTGAAGTACGACTTTACGTACTGTTTTGCGGACGTAAAGTGCGACTTTACGGACACGTGTACAGTCTTTACGGACACGAGTACAAAAAAAAATATTGTATTGAAATTGCTAAGAGCTTTACGGATACTCTCTCGAAAAGTAATGTTCGCGCCTTGGCCGTAAACTTTTTCAGCCTCGCATGTAAAGTACTTTCCACACTCGGCTGAAAAAGTTCTACTTTACGGCCTTGGCACGAAAACTACTATTATAATGTAATTTTTATACAAATCTTTTTTTTAGATTTATCTTATGCAACTAAATTATTAAATAATCACTTGTCTGCTTTGGATAATCCATGTACAAGCAGTTCAAGCGAATCTCAGGAACAAAGCACAAAAGATAGTCAGCAGGGGGGTGCTTCATTTGAATTAACTCTTATTGAACCAGAGTCAATGGAGACTTATAATTTGTATGTAAATGAAGAAACCTTCACCCGTGCTCAAACAGGTAATTTTTATATTTCAAGATACATTTATACAATTTTATTTTTAACAGTGTATTACAACTTTTAGACAAGTGATGCATAAATTTATTGATTAAATTGCTTTATTATTTATTATTTTTATAGATGTGGTGTTTGCAACACAACTTTTAAATAATCATAAGAAGACAGTGCACGAGCAGATGGCAAACAGTTCTTATACATCTATGGAAAACAATGCTAATAATTGTAAAATGCAAGTTGATATGGAAGATGATTTACAACAACTTATTAATACATATAAGAGGATAATGATGAGGATGAAATTAGCGATAAATGTGAGTGAAATAAGTAATACATACTATAAAAATAAGTTACAAAGAAAAAATGATTTTTAAACACAGTTATTCAATTTATATTGTTATAGTTGGTACTGGTACTGGTCGTCATGTATGGACTAATGCAGAAACACTTTTACTAATAGATTTATACAGAGAAAATGATGTTGCTTATAACGAAGGTAGATTAACTTACAAAAAGTTTTGGAAAAACGTAACAGATGGTATGATTTCTAAGGATTACAATGTAAGTACTGGTCAGTGTATTTCAAAAATGGATTCTCTTAAAAGAGCTTACAAAACCACAAAGGATTACAATTCCCAGAGTGGAAATGATAGAAAAACATGTAATTATTACGAGGTAAATTATTTAATGTATAACTAGTGTATAACTTTAGTTGTATAACTAATTATTTTTTATACAAACAAATTAATATTATTCCTTTTTTAGGAGCTTGATGAATTGTTTCAAAATAAACCGTGGATTAAGCCTTTATCTGAAGCTGGATCGAATATGCCATTAGGCAATATAGATGTTAACAGACAATCTACAAATACTTCGAGTGGGTTTATATGAAATAATAATATTAATTAAATTCTGAATTTTCTAAATATACTAATATAATTTCATTTGCATTTTTCAGAGCGTTCAAAGTCAGCACTAGAAGCACAAAAAATGAATTATTTAGAACAGTCGCTAGAAATTAAGTGTTTAAAAAGATCTGATGCACAATCTTACAGAAATAAAAAATTAATTATGATGCAAGATCTTGTTAAAGTTTTTAAAAAATAATTGATTAACTTTAAAATTTGTAATTTATGTATTGAAAGCGATTATTTGTTTTTTAACAGGCTTCGCAATGCATTTGAGATTACTTGTGATATCTTTAAAAACTTTTTGTTTAAAGAATATTATTGTTTATTATTTAGTACAAAAGAAATTTATTATTAACTGAAGTTGTGCTTCATGTACTGAAAGCGATCATTTGTTTTTTAACAGGCTTCGCAATGCATTTGAGATTACTTGTGATATCTTTAAAAACTTTTTGTTTAAAGAATATTATTGTTTAATATTTAGTACAAAAGAAATCTATTATTAACTGAAGTTGTGCTTTATGTACTGAAAGCGATCATTTGTTTTTTAACAGGCTTCAGTTCATTTCAAAGATTACTTGTGATACCTTTCAAAATTAGTTGTTTAAAGAATATTATTGTTTAATATTTAGTACAAAAGAAATGTTTTATTAACTTAAGTTGTACTTTTACATTTATAAAACTATTATCGACTTAAACTGTATTTTATGTAAACAAAACGATAATTTGTTTTTCATCAGGCTTTTGTGCATTTCAAAGAGTAATAAAGAATATTATTGTTTAATATTTAATATAAATTATATATTAAAAACGTAGGAATATTAAATTTATAAGATATATTAGCATTTGTTTGTAAATATATTGCCAAATATACTAATACATATGTTTATAAATACGGTAAAAACAACATAAAACGTAATTATAAAGAATATACCTAAACATTTTACGGTTCTTGAGTTATAAAACATAAACAAATACAAAAATCAAATTTCAGGTAGAAAGTAAATATTTGTTACTAAAATGATATTTATTTAGTAATGCACTAGCCACACGACTTACCTTTTAGTGCACGGTCTCTTATATCAGCAGGGATCCTTAAAGTATGTATTTCGTGTGAACTATCCATCAATTTCATTTCAACCAAATTACTTTCAATTGGTTTAGAAATGTTTGCATTTTTTACTTTCATTACGTCATTTAATACTTTTTGTTTATAAATTGGATCTGTAAAATTAAAAAAATTAAACAACGATAAATTAGAACATATTTTTACAATTCAATTTATATTAGTTGTATAAACCCTATTGGGACTCAGGTAAGCTTAAAAAATATATATATATTAGTACAAATGTCTTGGTTATGTTTTTACCAGTTTCAATACGAACTGCTTCTTCTGTATTTACAAGGACTTTAAAAGATTCTTTGGTGTTTGGATCTAGTAAAATTACTTGTTATTTTTTTTCACTATTCATTTTTGACAATAATTAGCTTTTTTTTACTTTCTTTTACTAAATTTAACAAAATCTTTGCACTGCACATCTGAATATCCGTTATCAATTTACCATTTTGTTTTACTTTCGGAACACAGGTCCAGTAGTCAAAAACCGTAATTAATCGTTCTAGGACGTCATACTAAGATGCGCTGTTGCCAAAAATACTTACTGTTGACGTTTCGGAACATACCCTCGGTTCATTAAGTTACTTAAGAAATTTCTACCTTGATCTGTCAGAATTACTCTAAGTGCTCCAAAAATACAAATAAACCTTTTAACAAATGTATCTGCTATGGTTGTTGCTAAGGTATCTTTTAGTGGTACTGCAAGACAAAATTTTGATAATTGGTCTTGCATGGTCAAAATATATTCATTACCACGCTTTGTTTGTCTTATAGGACCAACTATGTCTAAAGCTATCTTTTCTAAAGCTGTACCTGGTGTATCCTTTATTATCATTGGTTGTCTGGTTTTCAAACGTACTAATTTTTTTAACTGGCAGTCCAAGCATTGTTGGATTCGTACCTGTATGTCCTTTTTCATGTTCTCCCAATAGTATTCCGTTTTAATTCTGTTATAAGTTTTGGAAACGCCTCTATGTCCTCCTATTGGTGATTTATGTAATTCTTTAAAAATTTCTTCGCGTTTTTCTAAAGGGACATATTTGAGAGTTCCATTACAAATTATAACTGTTATATTACTATTCCTGAATGTTGAATCTATGATTCCGTAAACAATATTCCAATCTAGGTTTTCAATGTTTTTACTTTTTGCAATACTGATGGTAGTTATATTACTAGATTCCAATAATTGTCTCAAGATGAATAGTGTTGATTGAATGTTAGATTTAATATTTAGTAACGATTCCGAGTTAGATCCACGAATACATAATGGAAAATTAACCTTTTCATTATGTTTATGGATTTTATTAACTTCTCCGACTTCCATTGGTTGGTAAAAATCTACTTTATTTATAGCTGATAATTCTTGTGCTCCTTTGTCACAAGGTTTTCCTTCATTCGTAACGAAATATGCGACGTTATCTCGTCGAAATTGTATTAAATCTTTTGTTTCCACGATTTTAAACTTTACAGATTGAGTTGATTCGTCTGAAGTTAGAACTCGTAAGAACTTAATGAATCATCAGAATTATCTTCAACTTCAAAGTCGTCTATTTTTGGTAAGTTTCCCTTATCTTCAATTTGTAGTATTTCTTCATCTGATGTCGGTAATGGTGCTGGAATTGCTTCTTCTATACCATCACTACTGAGTTCGCTTTCTGCATACTCGACAACAGTGCGAGTCCTTTTCGGGTATCTTATGGGATCGTTTGCAATCGTTGGATTGATATTCTTTTTAGGTCTGCCACGTTTCTTTGGAATAAGATTAGTTAAATTAGATTGTTGAACTTTGGACTCTTCATCAAATTCAATTATTTTATTATTTTCAGAATCGATAATCTTTTTGGGTCTACCCCTTTTTCGTGGTTGTTCTGTTTCTATTAAAGGATTTTTAACAACTCTCTCATTTCCTTTACCAGTACGAGTTGTAACATTGATATTTACTGGTTCTGTAGGGTTTCTAGAAAGAGCGTCTGCATTAAGATTTAACCTTCCAGGCTTATATACAATTGTATAATCGTATTCGATTAGTGGTTGATGGTGTGTTATTATTGTTATCTTCCGTCCGTAGATATATGAATTAAAAGACTTCACGCTATGTATAATAGCTAATGCTTCTTTTTCATATACTTCATATTTTAATTCAGGACTTCTTAAAACTCGTGACGTATAAGCTATAGGTAAGTCTTTTCCTATTTCTCCTTGTGAGAGTACTCCTCCAATCGCATAACCTGAAGCGTCAGTAGTTATGTTAAATGGTTGATCTAGTTTAGGAAATTGGAGTACAGGTGCATTACACAATGCATTTCTTAATTCAATGAAGGCTTGCTCCGCTTTGTCACTCCATTCAAATGTTACATCTTTTTGGTAAATTCAGAAAGGCCAGCCAATCAGAATCGCAGTCCGCAAGTAAGCACTGCACGGCATAGCAGAGCATAGAATGACGCAGCGCGGCGAGTCCCTTATGTACAATTTCCCTACAGAATGGAGAAACGGGGAACGCAAACTACAAGCAGTACATGCGAAAGTTAGTTGCTGATTTTTAAATAATCAGCCTAACGTATTTTGCCGATTTTAATAATTTATCATTTTCCGCAATTAATTTGCAAACAATTGCCACTATTTTTATTGCAATATTCTAAAAATACGTCTACAAAAATTTATTTTTCTTTTTTCGCAGCGAAATGTTTATTTTATTTTTTATTTAATTAATTAATTAATACGCAGTTTTTTTCATATGATTTGCAAACGATATACACAATTACGAAATTATTGGTATTTTTTAAGATCATTCCAGGAGCTAGAGTGAGAGACAGGCAATGGTAGAGACAATTTCAGAGTGAGTGAGAAAGAGAAAGCAGAAAGGGAGAGAGAGAGAGAGAGAGCGAGAGGAAACCTAGCAGACATTCGCAGGCGGAAAAGTGTGAAAGGAAAGCTGACTAATAGTGTAGTGTTCTACATGTGTAAATTTTGTAAGCCTGACACCTTCGTATCCGTTTACAATTTCAGTTTTCGAAAGACACGTGCTATCATTAATTTGCATTTTGTGCAAAATGTGATATTTCATAACTTATGAATCATAAGCTATGTAAGAATATAATTAAAGCTATTTGGAATTAATCTTGTGTTAAAACAAGTTTATTAATTATAGTTAATGTGAACTGAACTCTGTACGAAATTCGGGATCACAAAAATATCGAAGCAGTTATGAAAGCAGTGTCATTAATTAAAATTCAATTGAGAAGTATTTTGGATTGAGGTAATAAAATATTATGTGATATTTCTTTTTATTTAAAATGAAGATCTTGTAAGAATAATTCTTTTTTACAATATAACTTAACCTACACGTGACACTGTTTATATGTGTAAAATAACAATATAACTTAACCTAGACGTGACACTGTTTATATGTGTAAAATCACAATATATAGCTTAACCTAGATATGATACTGTTTATGTATGTAAATTAGCATTAATCAACTATTTGCCAAAGTGTGCCAAATCTTTGTTCATATCAACATATTTTTTACAGATGAATATAATATTAGATACTTTAAACCGGCAAAAAAATTTTTTGCTAAGTGTAAATGATAAATTATCCTTTGATGATCATTTTGATGTCAAATACCTTCATGAAGCACATCTTATTATAAAGACTTATGCGACTAATTTGAATAACATTTTTTTATTTTGTAATAATGCAAATACAAGTAACGAACTTTCTTGCGTGTTAAGTAACATAATAAATCATTTATCATTAGTAAAGACAACTTTAATTCAGATAGAAAATTTAATTTTACTATTGGCACCTGATTCTGATGATGACGATATTAGTTTACCAGACACTGTTATAATTGTCAGTAGCGACAACAGTGATTTTTAGCAAAATAGTAAGTACCGTAGTTTAAAAGTAGATAAACAGTATATTCAAACCATTAACCTTCAGTAAGACTTGTTTATTTATATCATTTACGCCATTTCTTACAATTGAAACCATTTATTTATATTAATTGTTTTAAAATTTTACCTTTGAAGTATTTTAAATCATAAAAAACATAATAAAAATAGTTTAAGTTTGATTAGACATTAATGCAGCCGCACTTACGTTGGCTAAGAACATATTTCATTACAAAGCATTTTATTGGATTACCACTTCATTTTTCAAATTTACTTTTCAAATTCATAACAAAATTAAGTAACATTTAGAGATATTCTTAATTGATATAATGAATAAAAATTAATACTAAAAATAAAAAAATATATGATCATTTAAAATACATGAAATAATATTTTTTTAATATTTTAAGGATGGAACCAACTCATGCAGCAGTAAGATTCTATTCGTATGAAAGTAAGAAAGTATTGATAGTCCCTGTAGATGACATACAACATTTTGATTCAAATAAATGTACCAATGAGTTATACTATGTTAGAAAATACAATGAGAAGAGCCAGAAATTACTTTATTCGCCAGCTGAAGTTTTGGAAGCCGGAAGTAAGTTTATAGAGTTGTGACAACAAATTCCATGAATGAGACTTCATTTTTTTAAATTTATTCAATTTTTGCAGTGGAGAATCAGTTGCAGAATAAAAGTCAGCGGCATAAAAAGAAAAAGATGAGACGTAGTGATGCTTTACATCTATTGCAATTGCGATCAAAAGAGCAAAATAAGAAGTTGCAGAAGCAAAATCCAAAGGTAAAGCAATAATAATATTTTTCTGATAAATTTGTTCCATAATTTGTTTTAAAAATACTGTCACAATTTGCAAAGTTTGATGCATAACAGAATATTATTGCAACCCAATACATTTATTGTTTTGTTAAGTAAAAGTTATAAATAATATTTTACAATGTGATTTTCAGGCTATCCGATCAAAATTTAAAAAAATTGCCCAAACAAGTAACAGTAACCAACAGTTGAAGAAGTTTTTAGGTAGTAGACCTTCTATTGACATGGATTTAGAGGATAATGGCCGAAGTAGAAACATTGATGCGTGTATATCAACTGTTAAAATTAATCTAAGTTGTTTTAATATCATGATAATTACTAAATTAAATACTGTAAAATATTTCTATTCTATAAAATGATATTATTTGAATACTCAAAAGCAGAATCAAAATAATAAGTTACGCCTATTTTTCTTATAACCATGAGCTTATATTTCTCGATAGCATACGCGAAAGAATACAATATAAAAAGTTTAAACAAAGCTTTCCATGCTGAGCATTAAAAATTGAAACTTTAATCATATTCAAATTAAATCTATTGATACATATAATAAATAAAGTAATAAGAAATTAATTACTTTACCAAGAAAATTTCCTTTGTTTTTTTCGATGTTCACATTATGTCCTTCGAAACTGAATCCACATTTCAAACCTGATGTTTTAATTATTAAATTTTGCATAAAGTCTTGCCAAATACAGGGGCGAAAACATTTAATCCTTCTTTTTCCATTGCTATTATGTCGTTTCGAGACTCGTTGGTATTTTTCTTGAACAAGCTGTTCAAATTCGTTTACAGTCATACAAATATCGAATTCTTTTTTATTTATTCCATCAAAAGACGAATCATTATTTGTTGACCCTGATTCTTCATACTCACTCTCGTCATGCTTCTGGTTTCTTATGAAATCTTCCGTGTTAAATAATTTAATTCGTATGTTGTGTCTATTTTTAATACCATGGTATAGACCGAGTTAGGCGCAAGTTTATTATTAAAAGCAGCTGATATTTTCTTCCATATTTCATTTTTTTTGACACAATTTTGTCTTGCACAATCACACTATCCTTATATAAGAAAACAGTTTTAGAAAATGTTTCATCGTGAATATTAGTAGGTCGTCCTACTGAATTTAACATTGTTGAAATATTGACGTTAATAATTTTTTTATTAATACATCACATTCACAATTATAAATAAATATTTGATGCAATACTAAAAAACACTATCTTATATACGTATATCCTTCCTGGCGGTCTCGAAAATAATAAACAATTCTCAAGCAGAGGGCGCGATCTGCATTTGTTTGAACAAGGATGGACATACGGAAAGGAAAGAGAAAGTGTAGTTGATTGAAATTTTTTAATAGTATTTACAATGTTAATTTTTTAATAGTATTTACAAAGGAGTTGAAAGTGCAGGGTAATAGAATCAAGTGCATACTCACATTTGTGAATTGGGCTTGGACGACAGTTTGAGGCCTAGAAATGTTTCACAAGGAATGATCAGCCAGTTTCAAGCTCGAAGAGTTATGGGTCATGGTCAGCTACGAACTGGAGAAAGTGCTGTCGCTTTGGGTTTGGTTCAGTGTTTAGGTTTGGATACTCCGTTCACACTAATGGCTGGTTTAGAAATATACTCCATGGAGATGACCAATACGGAGTCTCTGACCCAGGCAATCAGGAAGTCGGCAGAAACGAGAATCAAGGAGGAGACAAACTTGGCAACAAAGTGATTTAGTGCATTGTAAAGGGGAAAGTCCAAGCCAATGATGTCGTTACAATAGACAAAGCAGCTAGTAAGATCAACTTGGCAGGTCGTTTACTAGAGCTTGGAATCACCCTGCTACTGCTCCCCTAACATGTTTTGTTCAGTGTCTAGAGCTAAAATTACAAAAGAAGGAAATTGTTTATAGTGCTACTTTGCACGAAATAGACATTATCAAAAGTAAAAAATGTATTTATCGACAAAGTGCATGTATCATACATTGAATGTTTCTCTTTTCTCAATAACGAAAACAAAGTGACACCGGTTGTAATCATAGTTCTTGTGCATATCGCAATTCAGCTTATGAGAACATCGTCCCTCATTTGCACAAAAAATAAATTATTGATAAAGTATTATATGATGGTTATTAATTACACCTTTTCTTTAATTCGATAATAATTTGCGATAATAATTTTCTGAAAGTCTCATAATAAATAATTATGTAAATAATAAAATAATGAAACACTCATAATAAATTCTTTTATTGTATAAGAAAAAAAACATTTCTGTAAGTTCTTACCTTTAACAATTCTAGAAATGATAAATGGTTTGTGGAAATAATAAACAAATTTAGAAAAAGCATTTCTTTATTTAATAAAATGTTAAAATACAAACAGTTTAACGGTAATAAGAATTTATCTGTTGATACGACCCTGAGTAAGGCATTGCCTGGGGAGAGTGCCATTACCGATATCTGGGGAGTGGGTCCCATCAACGACATTTGGTGTACCGGTGTCATAATTGGCATTTGGGGCGCTGCTGCAACCATCGACATTGGAGGTGTTACTACCGATACTTGGGGTGCGGGTGTCATTGATAACGGCAGAACATTCGCTGTCACCGATGACGGTATTTGCCCCGTATTGGTGAACGTAGAATTTGGTGCAAATTTATATTGGTAATTCTATTGGTGTAATTTTTGTTGTTTAATTTTTATGGCAGATGTAGATATATAGATATATTCCAGCAACTGGCTATATATACCCGTAGGGAATTATCTGTTCTCGGGTTTCATTTATTAAACTAAAGGTTTTTTAGATTATAATAGTATTGAAGAATTTAATATTGTAACCGAAAAGCGGGGTCGAAAATTTATTAGACAGACTCTATTTGAAATATGCTAGCTCTATTTTAAGAGAAAGCTCGGTTGCCGGTTGTGTAAGTCGTGCTAGATTTACGGAACGATGGAACTGAATTTCACTTAGATCCGCAGCATATTTTTATTATTTATTAATAAAGAATTTTATCAGAGTAGTGATTTACTCATAAGAAACTTATTTATTATTTATTGCTTTTTTCAATGCTGAAAGTCAACGCGCGAAGCTGCTACAAAAGGAAAATGAAGGTTTGTTAGAAGTCGAAATCATAGATGAGATACTAGAGATTATAGAGACAACAAATGATAATAAAAATATTAATAATAACGAACCTTCAGCAAGTACTGACACTGATGAAATTTTGAATTTACGTGACGTAAGTAATAATAATGAAATATCAACATTAATTTACAGTAATGTATAGCAAAATTTAAATAAAAATAATAAAGAAGAAGAAAAAAGACAATCTTTCACCGAAATAAATGCATGTAACGATTGCGAAACACATCATAATGATAAAAACGTTGATTATGCAGGAAATGCAGGGCTTACTAATTGGGTTGTAAGCATAAAGGACAATGATAATGTAGAAAGAAGTTTTTACAACAACTATTATTTTACTAATACAGCCGATAATTAAATAATGCAAGAGTAGAATCATCTTTAGCTAATACTGAAAGTAACTTTTTAGATTCTATTAAACAATTAGGTCGAAACTCGATTGATGTACATTATTTATTGAACTCTTTTTTCAATGTATTCAAAGATTATGCATTAACCTGGTGCAAAGATGCTAATATACATGCGCGGTAGTATGTACCGGAAGGTATGGATTTAAAGATTTTATTTAAATATAAAAACTGTACTTTTGAAATGTGGATTTACTTAGAAAATAAATTAAATGAAGCTTTTCCGATCAATAAATTGGCTGTTCTTTCGACTGTTTGCTCCGGTATAGGGTACAGAACTTTAAATCAAATTTGCGCAGAAATGAATATGCCATGCCTATCGGACAAAACCTATGTAAAGTTAAGAAAAAAGCTAGTGCCATTAATAGAAGAAGTTGCAATTACTGAAATGAGATAAAATGCTGAAGAGGAAAAAGCAATTACCATAAGTAAAGGACACGTTATTAATGGGATTCCTTATATAACAGTCGAAGGAGATGGGGGCTATGGAAAACGATGTTACAAAACCGGAAAATTTGATTCGCTTACTTGTGTAACAGTGGTAATAGGCTACGAAAAAAAAAAAAAAAAAAAATTAAATGTGGAAGTGCGAAATAAATATTGTTTTACATTGTAACCTTTCAAGAGAACGCTATTCGACAATTCGAGAAACTTCAGCTTAACAATAATTAAAAAGAGGGGATGTGTTACAAGCTGCTTATATAAGTCGCAAAAAAGAAGGCAAGAAATCATTTTGCACATCATCTTGAATCAAGTAGTCAGCTGAACATTACCATAATCTCATAAGTAGCAGATTTGTAAGAAAAGAAAATGGACTTCACACATTTGAACGCGCTTGCAGCAGGACCATCCTTCTTACCTACGAGAAAGTTATCTAACTTAAATGAAGATACACAATATTTGATTACAAAACTAAAATCAGTGAATACAAGGTTTGGAGACAAAATTGTTGTGGATCTTGTCAGTAAATGTCAAGTCTTTCTACCTTCTAGAGTATGCGATGCGCTTCAAAAGAATGTTGAATTATATAATCAATTGGGCAACAATAAAACATATAAAAGATGGTCATTTCGAATTTATCACAGCTTAAGCATACTGTTATACGTAAAATACAAAGTAATGTATTTAAATGTTATTAATTATTATATAACTAAAATGTATCAACGTATTTTAAAGTAATTTTTAATGTAATTACTACTTAAAATGTAATATTATTTAATAATAAATATTAAAAAAAATATAATGTAAAGGAGAGGTAAAAGATTATATGAATAATTAACGGTTGTACCTCACAGATGTGAGCGAGGTTGGGGCTCCCATCACTTTTTCTAAAAAAAAGATTATATAAGTATTATCACGCTGCACTGGGGATTAGGGTGCAGGTGATGGGGATAATAAAAATAAGATATATGTAAAATAACTTAATTTATTATCTGCTTTGCTTTATATAATTACGGGTGCCAGTCGCGTCCTTTCGGACGGCCGGCTCAAGTTCGGCTGAGATCGGCTCAGGGAGGCGGCAAATTAGGAAGGCGTAATGCGACTCACTGCAGATTGCACGAGTGCAATCTATAAATTAAAGATCACGAATCGTTGGCTGAATCTGTGCTACTCGTCCGGGACGAGTTTAATGTCGCCCGACGTCACACAATAGAGGAGCACGGGATTTAATTATTAGAATAAAGAAGGCACAGATAAGGATGCACCAACCTTTGTTGCTACGCTGCTCTCGCTTAACTCTTGCTCAAAATAAATTAGCACGCTCGCTACACACGGTAGTTCTCACACAGGATCGGACGTCGTGATGCTACGGCGATCGGAAGAGCTCTGCTCTCCTCGGCGTGGTCGACGCATTGCCTGTGTGCGCGCATGCGTCGCGATGGCCCACTTGCGGTGCGTACGCGGCCTTACTCGAGTGCGGCTTGAGTAACATGGCCGCCGCACCGTCTAGTAGTGTACATCTCGTCGGCTCCAACAACAACAACGATGCCGTTGACGGCGACCTAAGCTGCCTGCCAGGTAAATATTTCTCTCGTTCTTTATGGTTAACCCGTCGGCTAATAATGTCGGTGCTTACAGGGCCGCGGGAGGTGTCTGTACGCGGCTCGTCGACACGGGCTCTTGGGTGTTGTCGCGGCCGATATATCCTTCTCTCTCGCTCTCCTTGAGGCGCACGGCGTGACAGATGCAACGGCGGGCTCGAGCTGCTTGGACGAACATATGGCGACAATCAGGTAAATCTCAACTTGGAAGACGGCTTGACGTGTAGTATTATTAATATTGTGTGTGTGTGAGTACTTATAATGCTCACTTAACCTCTTCCGAGTCCTCTCCTATACACACTTGCTTAAGTAAGTGCTCGGCTGCTCCCCTGTGCACCTTTGTTTGTGGGCTCGGTAGTTTTATATCATGTGTTAAGGAGCTCGGTTACTGGGAAGGTGTTATCTTTTATTATTTATAGGCTCTTAGGGTAATTAGGCAAGGATACGTTTGGTTAGACTTGTATGTGTGTGTGTGTGTGCTCGTACAGGGAAGTAAGGTGTAGTTTATTGTCGCACTAAATGACATGCATTATTTGCATTGTCACAGTATAAAGAATTTTATAAAACTTTAAATTCAATTATTTATTAATTTTGAATAATATATAAATTATAAAAGTTTAAAAGTATATAAATTTTATAAAACTTAAAAATAAATACATAAATCATTGAACACTCGTGGCGATCGATTAATTTTTTTTCTAGGTTTTTTGTATACCTTAATTTTGTTGGTTTAGTTGGTTTTCTTATCCAGGGCAAACCAGACCATTCCTTTCGGACGTAAGCCTTACTTTTTTTTCGAGTTCATGCACATGGTAGTGGTTTTTGTACCTCACGGTAACCATCAATATATGGCGTCAATCGTTATGGCCACGATTTTGGTAACTCATTATACGCATCAATGTGCGGCATGTCTAAAAATAACACATCGCCAAGTATTTCACAAATCTGTGGTAGTGGTAGTGATTGGATTTGTAGCGCTTTAGGCCATAAAGCATTTTGTTTACTAAATATCTCCTAAACATAAAAATATGAATGTAAAATTTAATATACACAAAATTTAAAAATCACGTGTAGTTTAAAAAATACACACAAGCTTTGAATTTTCATCATTATTAGGTGGTGTTGATGAAGGTATTGGAGGTGGTGGTGACGCTGGTAATGGTGATAATGGTGGTGGTGGTGTTGAAAGTAATGGTGGAGGCGGCGATGATGTTGTTAGCAGTCTGTGAATCTGTAAACAAAATTATTATTATTTTGATTAAATATATATCTCATTACACATACAATAATTAATTACTTACAACTGATGGATGCATTGTAAGCCTCGACTTAAAGGATGGTGATAATAATTTTACGGACTTCTAAAACAAAAATATATAAAAATTGTTAATTATCAATTCTAGTTAAAATTGTAATAAAAATCCAATAAGTAAATTCTTAAATTCTATTATAAATTCGTTTTAAGTTTAAAATAGTGCTTGGTTATTTAATATAAATTGCTTTTGATGGTTTATGTTCGTATATTTATAAAACAAAAAAATACAATTTCTAATTATAGATACTGAATTAATTAATTAAAGAAAATAAGTAGAACATTTCAAGTAATTTAAATCTTTAAAATAGTACATATTTATTGTCACACCGCACTGGGGATCAGGGTGCGGGTGATGAAATTAATATCAATGATAAAATACAAAGAGTTTATTATATGATATAAATTAGATACACGGTTGCCAGTCGTGCTCGCGGCTAAATATTAACGGCTGCTAATTATTAATACTAACGCTTAATTAATTATAACGGCGTGAGGGCTCAATATTTGGCTCAGTATAATTTCACGCGCGGCGATATAGCTGCTGCTCGATCGAATACCCGCTCGATCGACAAAAATGGCGACGCCGGCCACGTGTGCGAATACGCGAAAAGGGGAAGTGCGGCACACACACCTTACGAGGAGAGGAACACGGGTAAGGATAGCACTTTGCACCAACCTTATGTCGTAATTTCTTGCTCTCAATTGCACCCGGTGCACACTCTCGGACTCGCTTATTGTACGGGAAACGGTCGATCGGCTCACGAAAAATCTCCTCGATACGTCTCGTCACGGCCGTGTTTCCGAGCTCTCTGTGCTTCGTCCTGCGAGAGCGCCGCGCGCATGCGTCGCGACCGTCTCCGCGCAGTGCGAGCGCGGCCTTACAGCGAGAGCGGCTTGATGTTGTTGTTAGTGTTCTGCTAGGCGGTTCGAGTGAGACGACGACGACGACGACGACTGGCGACGGCGAGGCTGCTATTTGGTAATTATAACCTCGTTCCTTATTAATTATCGGCTAATCGATCCGTGGTTTTATTTCCAGATGGACGACGAGCCTTACTGCCGTGGTTAACGGGTCGTGGCTGCTCGGCGGATGCATATACGTGTCGCTATCTCCGTCTCTCTCTACTTCGTGGCTTCTTGGCTGCTGAGGCGTCTCTCCACGACGTCGGCTCCGGAGGCTGTTCCTCCGTTCTACGGCGCGGCTGCTATAATACGGTAAGGAGTCACTTGACAGGTGCCTTGTTATTTAGTTAGTATATGTGAGCAATGTTTATGCTCACATAACCTCTAACCCTGGCTCCTATACACCTCTACTCCTGTACACAGTCTTGTGTACTCCAACCTGCTCCTTAGTCTTGAAAACATACTCATGACTATGCCTTACAGGTTGATCTCCCTGTACGAGTCCGTTGCTGTTGGATGGCTCCTTCCGGATGGAGGCTCCATGGGTATGCTGTTATAATTGCTGCAACAGCCGTCTTCTTGGTATTTTGGACCTTGATGCCCTATCCATGCTCTTATGCTGCCTTCGCACTCAGCTGATGTCTCCAGGCTCTTCGAGTGCTGTTCGCCCTGCGTGTAGCCTCTTGGTGGCTACTGGTTTCCTCGACTCTTGTGTTTGATGGCTCCGCTTCTGCTCTAGGTGTAGCTTGTTCGGCTTAGGGGGGTTATCTTCTTATATAGGTGGCTAGGGATATATGCTCGGTGCTATATTTATTTAATATACGGTTTAGGTAGGTAAATTGGATCATAGGTAGGTAGGAATGTGTGTGTGCTCGCTATGCACCCTGACAGGCACACTTGCCTTGTCACATTATATAGAAAGAAAAACTACTTACAATTATAGGTACTGGAGTATATGAATTCCTTTTTGGAATTCACGGTAATTTTCGTGAATGTAGTGGTGGTTGAGGTAATGATGTTGATGATTCAACCATTGTTTCTTGTGACTCCAAAGTTTCTTCTACCAATGTTATTAAATTTTGAGATTTCTAAAAAGTTTTATTTAATAATTAAAATTGATCAATTATAATAAAATCTAAAAGTTCATTTAAAATAAACACATAATCCGAACTTTGATTAAATATTTAAAAATAGCATAGTTTATTAAATATATGTAAAATTTTTATTATTTTAATATATTTATTTAAATTGAACTTGAAATAAAATCCTCAATAATTTAAAATTGAAAACTATAATAAAATCTAAACTTCAAAAAAATATATATAAACATTTTTAAAAGAGTAAAAATATTTAAAAATAGTATAGTTTATTAAATATGAAAGTTTTATTTATTTTAAATATAATTGTTCAATTTGAATTTGTAATAAAATCAAACAGTTATATTAAAAATTTTTGTTTTAAAATTAATTTTACATAAATTCAAAAATTGATAAAAAATATAAGCATTTTTAAAAATGTTTAAAAATAATTTAACTTATTCATATATTTTAATTTCATTGTATATTGTAAAAGTTTTAATTTTTTTAACTTAAGAATTTTAATTGAAATTGTAATATAGGCAATTTAAAATTAAATTAATTTGTACATAAACACGATCCGTAGTAATAAATTGATAAAAATATATAAAAATATAATTTTAGTATATGATTACTTACCGTAGGCTTTTCGAGTTCTGTACAAAATTCATTTATATAATTTTTCATTCTTGATGGTAAAGCTACGCTTTTCTTTTGAGTAGTTTTTTTTATAAAGACCATAAGTCTTTTCATCTTGTGCCTCCTCTTCAGAGTCCATTTTTTCGCTAAATCAATAATTTCATTAAGTTGGTCTTCTAAACTGAATGAACTCTCTAAATTTTTATTATTTTCTTCATCACTTTCACTATCAATTTCGCTAATTAGCTGCTGCAATTGCAACAGCATCTTTTTTGTACCGCGAAACATTGCACTCGTGAATTAAGAAGCTATTGACAGAATGAAGTAGAAAAAATATCATATTGATTTTATCAATGTTTATGTATCAGATCCTTCGAAGACCTCTACAAATTTGATATCTCCTGTTTATGAATAAAGAGAAGAATTGAGATGAGTCTCCTAATCGCATAATGCATCATTGCACTATAATGCATTCGAAACTTATTTCGTATTATAATATTTAACAATCATTAAATAATTTATTCATTTTTTTAAATATACTTACCACGTTGATATACAGGAAAATTATGATATAGTGTGTAACATTTTTAAAAAATACCAGAATTATTGCACACTATAGTTTTTTTAGCATGTGAAAGTGTAAATACTTATTTTTTAATTATTAAAATACTTACAGAGGATCATTATACATATTTATACTGTGACAAGGTATGTTATACCTGCCAAAATAATAAGCGAGCGAGTCCCAATATAAGCTAGCCTACCTACCCTCACATCTCTAAGCCTACCTAACCTAACCGTAAGCTCCCCAGATTCCCAATACTTCTCTTGGTTCCTTCCACTTAGCACAATAAAGCAGCACACCAGGAGAGACTAAACGGCTTCCAGGAGGCATCGCACCAGGACCATGAAGCAGCCTACGATGGCCCAAGGTGCCGGACTAAGCAGCACGAGCAACGAAAAGATCTCCAGGAAGCTCTAAAACATTTAACTAATGAATAATAATCCTAATTAGGAGGAGACAAGGAAGCATGTAGTTGCACACAGTAACTGACAGCTACATGCTAGGAGAGGATTAGAAGTGAGGTTGTGGTCATCACAACATTACAATAACTCTCAATTAATAACTAGTATTATATACGCTGCACTCCCTCGGGAGCTAGATATTTACCTAGGAAGCAGCCAAGAATCCCCGCAGCAACGCAGCATCGAAGAAGAGCAGCAGTAACTGACCCGACGCGCACCAGCTGAGTGGCCACCGTGAGAGCGAGTGAGAGAGAAGACTCGAGTATCGGCCGTCCCGTCTGCACCTGTAACAGAGTGGACTCATTAGCCGATAAATTAACACAACGGAACGATCGTAAAGGCTTACCCGGTCAACAGCATCACCAGGAACGCCGTCCTCTCCGTGGGAAGCAGCAGCCCAAGCAATATCGTCCGCTTTGGTAAACATGGTCGCAAGCACTCACTACACGAGGCGCGCGAGACGACGGCGGCCGACGGGCGACTCGACGCGAGAAGCTGCGCGCGCACGTCGGGCCCGAGCAACGAAGCAGCGAACGAGCCCGAGCTCGAGAGAGCTCATCGGAACGCCATCGAGGCAACATCCGAATCCGAGTCACGACCGTTTGCGAAGATACTACTTCGTGTGTGTGTGTAAGAGCGATTGACCGCAGAGCCGCAGAATCCGAGGAGACAATCTCCACTTTGATATGGTGGGTGCACGCCCTGCACCGGTATTCCGCGATCTCTCCTGACTGTAAGTGTGCTTCCCCTTTACTCCCCTTCCCTCCCCTCGCACAGCAAGCAGCAGCAGTTCGTACGCAGCCGAGCTTGATTGATATAAATTCGCCGCGATCGTACACGGCTGGCGCCCAAACTTCTTTTATATTGTAATTATAATAAATATTATTTTATTTAAATTAACTATTCTTTCGTCTTTGATGCCACGCCCTAATTCCCAGCGTGACCGTTACAATACATAATTATATTATTATTTTGTATTTAAAAAGGAAACTATGGAGAAGTAAATGTAAGTGGTTGTACTTCACAGGTATATATATATATAAAGATCGGTATCCAAATCGGGGATCGGGGGTCGACACGGGGTAGGGGCGAGGGGGGGGGGGCTTACACTTGCAAAACGATAATAATAATATTATATTACTTCGAGAAGGGGGTCCAAGTGATCTAGAATCCCCACAGTATATCTACTGAGAAAGAAACTACGCGAGGCACGCGGGCCTCAATTAGAATCTCATATCCGAGTACTTACCCTGCCAGGCGGGTTCTCTCTCTTGGCATTCGCAAATCACGTCACCGCATGCGCTATAACTTAGCTATCTCACTCGCTTAGATATAAACATTCTCCTTTCCCTTTCTCGTCCATTATATTTTAGTAATCAATTGCTTTTTCTTTATCCCATATAACTTTTTCTATTTTGTTTTGCATTTCGTTTCCGTCTGAATTTAACTCTTCTGTCAGCCTCCCCTTCCCTTTTAACTTAATGACTATTGGTAGGTGATCAGACTCGATTCTCGGTATTATCTCCATCTCTTTAATCACACTATTGTTATCATATTTAACTTCTATTTCTAAGTCTATCACTGAGTTTCCTTCATCTCCTACAAATGTTTGTTTCCCCTCCCAATCCCCTTTAGTTGCCCCATTTTTTATTGTACATCCACTTTCCTTACAGAATTTCAATAGTTTTTCACCATATCTATTTGTCTTGTTATCATATGAGTTTCTATTTTCTTCCTTCTCTCCCTCTTCTCCTACCTGCTACTTATCTATCCTCGCATTCCAATCACCTATCAGTAGTGTTTCTTTCCCCTTGTTTGTCAATCTATCTAATACTGCTTTCAGTTTCTTTAATACTTTTTCTATTTTATCTATTACCTACAAATATTATATTTATTTTTTCTTTCTTTATTTCTAAGTGTTTAATAGTTATTCTGCATTTCTATTCTTTGATTTTACCGTATTTGAAATTTCTTTTTAATCCTACCAGGACCCCCCCTTTGCTCTTCCTTTTATGTTAATTCTAGTTGCAGAGTAGATAAGCTATAGGCATTCTGGCTCATACGGGTTCTGGCTCACTTCCTCTCCGCCGCGAGATTCAGAATCTGAGAGAAAGTTTTCTCCCTCTTTCGCGCATAATACAGAATGCCTATAGGATGTCTGCGAATTTCTCAAAAAAGAAGTGAAAGGACGTCCCTCATGTTTCCTCGATATAGCATTTTCTTAATAGTTTTGAGATAAGAGAGAGGGAAAGGACAGCCCTTTTCCCACTTAGAAGATGCATATTCTTTTTAAAAGAGAGGGAAAGGACATCCCACCTACTCTCGCCTAGATGCAAAAATTTGAAAAGAGTGGGAATCTTTAAAAAATAATAAAGGCATGGTAAAAGCAAGGAATTTCGAACCTTGAAAAAAAATACAAATTTCAGGTACGCTATTCTCGAAAAGATCATACCGAAATGATGCAGGTGCGCGGGACTAATAAAATGCTCAAAAATTCGGCGAGCCTTGAAAAAAAAGAAGTGAAATTTAAAACATTTTTTAAAATTTTTGTCAAAATTTTTTTTAAAATTTTTTTTCAAAATTTTGTAAACTTTTTTGTTCTAAATTTTATAGCAATTTTTTGAGATGTTATTTTAAAACTTTTTTAAATTTATTTGTGTAAAAAATTTTTGTAAAGTTTTCAAAATGACGTTTTAGAAAATTTTTTCATAAATTTTTTAAAATTAATTTGCAAATTTTTTTGAAATTTTTTGAAATTCTTTTCAAAATTTTTTAAAAAATTTTTTTAAAATTTTGTAAACTTTTTTGTTCTAAATTTTATAGCAATTTTTTAAGATGTTATTTTAAAACTTTTTTGAAATTTATTTGTTTAAAAAATTTTTGTAAAGTTTTTAAGATAACGTTTTAGAAAATTTTTTCATAAATTTAAAAAAAATTTTTTTAAAAGTTATCTGTAATTTTTTTTGCTGAAAATTTATTTTTTTTTTAATTATTTGATATAAAACATGCAATGTGATTTTTTATTTCTTTTTAGTGCCGAGTTTACCTCAAACTGCAGCTCTGCAGTAACTCTATTTGTCGCCTCCAAGGACACCGGAGGTGCAAGGGATAAGGAAGCAGTACAAACCAAGAGCGCGATCTCGATCGAGGTGTAGATCGAGCTCTGCATCGAGCTCTACATCCAGCTGTTCTTCGAGATCCTCATTGAGCTCGTCTACGAAAAGAAAAAGGGTTGCAGAGTTACCGCGTATACCTAACAAAATTAAGACGGATTCGGAACTATCAAATTGTGTAGCGCAAGAGAATACAGTTAAGAAGACGGAATTACCACCTTCTAGGAGAGATGCAATAGAAGAAAGTAGTAATAATAAAGGTAACAAAAAATTTGACTTAATTTTACATAATATGTTTCAATTTTTTCATTTATATTAATAAAAAAAAATTTTTTTCTCTTTTCAGATAAGGTGCAACCAAGGGTCCGGGAAGAAGTAAAATAAAATGTCTGCCTCGGATAATTGAAGCAATTACAATTTTAAATTACTTTATTTTTGTAAAACCAATTATGTTAAAAAAATAATAAATTTTTAATAAATAATTTTATACAATAATATATTTTTTAAATTCACCTCCCCCCCCCTTCCTTACTATAATTTAATAATTATTTTTTTTATAGTAGTTTTAATAAAGAGAAATAAATTATAACACTAATATGTTTATTCTTAATTATATTTTCAATGTACTTTATAATACATAATTTACACATCTACTTCATCTTTACTGTATTTGGTATTTAAGAAATTAATCATCCAAGCTCGCATGGAAATTACATTTTGTACAGCGCACGTTGGTTTTCTTCTCATACAAAGATTGTGATTGAAGCAGACGTACTGCCTTTCATTCATTATTTTCTTCAGTTATGTTCATCCTAAATCCTCTAGGTTTGCAATTGAGCTGTAAAAAGTGAAAAATAAGATTATGAGTGTGCATACATTAGAAAAGTATTGTGAAGTATGGAATAGTATGAAAAAGTATGAAAAAGTATGGAAATGTATGGAAAAGTATGGAGAAGTATAGATAAGTATAGAAAAGTATGCATAATTATGTATAAGATACTTACACATTTTGTATGAACTTTGACAACCACTGCACTTTCTGCGAACCTTTAACGTAAATCTTGTAAGCAGATCTAAAAAATTTTTTGAAGTTGATGATAATCAAATTCTCCTGAAAATTTACCCCTCTATAAGAAAATTCATCCCTTCCTGAGAAAATTATCGTTTTCTTCTCTCTTCATGTAGTTTTCATTGTTCAGTAAAAAATTTCCACTTCTTCTTTCATTTACTTTATCTTTAACAGAAAGTTCGTCCCTTCCCCTTCTTCCATTTAATGTTTAGTAAACTCATCCCTTCCTAAAAAAATTTACCCTTCCATAAGAAAATTCACTCAAATTTGCCACCTCTTCTTTCGTTTGTTTCACCTTTAAATAGGAAAGAGAATTTCTTAGGAGAACACAGTATCCTTACCGTTAAACAAGCCAAAAGTTTATATTAAGGTGAAGAAAATGGCTTCGTTTAATTTTTTTGAAACAATTGTGCCGCTACTTCGTGAAGCTTTACACAATATAAGTGATTTAAGAAATAATGATATACATTATTGATTAAATATGTGTAATTCTACTTTGAAGGAATTGAATAATAAAATTACTGATACTAATCTGACAAGAGGGGAGAAACAAAAGTGTGAAACTTGTATGATTCATCTTTCCTGCATTCAAGTTGAATTTGAACATTATCTTCAGCGGGGAAGAAGTCTTCAGGCGCATGAAACAAAAGTAGCAAGAGTTGAATGACGAGATGTTAAATCAGCTTTTCAAAACCGAATTAGGACAGGTGTAATTGTAAACATCAGTCACATAGATATTCTGAGTTTCCTAGATGATTCACTAAAGCTCTTTAAAAATCAGATAAGTATGTGCTTAGAAAACTACAATGCTGTGGAAGTGAATTCTGATTTTGTTGCACAATTTTCGATGCAACAAAATGAAGAGGATGCAACAGATATCAAATACTTTACAACTGAAAGTACTACAGTATTCCAGTCAACGAATTTAGAAGAATGGTTTGATGAAAACATAAAAAGTGACATTCTTACACAAATTGAAGAATTTCAAGAAAGAGATTCTGGATGGACGCTGAAAAGTATTATCATTTTGTGTATAAATATGAAGAAATATTCTCCTCTCAAGGGAAGTTCTTATATTCCACTTCCCAAATTTATTCAGTCGAAAAAAGCTTGTGTTAATGTTAAAAATAATGACACTCAATGTTTTAAATATGCTATTTTGTCAACCTTATATCCAAGTGAAAGTAATCCTTGCAGGGTAAATCACTATCGTATGTACGAAGATAAATTAAACTTTGGTGATATACAATTTCCAGTGAAACTTAAAGATGTGTCAAAATTTGAAAAGCTTAACAATATTTCCGTAAATGTGTATATGTTGAAAAAATACGGTTCCAGATATGAAGTATCACCTTGTCATATTACTGCTGATAAAAAGAATCAACATGTAAATCTTCTTATTATTCAAGATTTTTACATAGATGAGCATGAAGAAAATAATTGTGAAAATGATGAAAGCGAGCCCCAATATCATTATGTATGGACTGAAAATTTATCTCGTCTTTTGGGTTCACAAATCTCAAAAACGAATATAAAATCCTATCATTGTGAAAGGTATTTACAAATTTTTTATAGTGCGGAAAGACTGAATATTCACGAAAATGATTGTAAAAACTTAAATAAATGTCGAATAAATTTGCCTAGCTCTGAAAATAATATTCTCAAATTTGAAGACTATAGTAAAAGTGAAAAAGTGCCATTTGTTATTTATGCAGATTTCGAATGTTTACTGAAACCTAGGAAAATGAGAATGCCTTTCAACTTCACGAAGCATACAGCATAGGCTACTATATAAAATGTAGCTATGATGACAAATTGTCAAGTTATAAAGCATATAGACAAGAAAATGAAGACGAAGAGACACCTGCAATGTGGTTTGTTCAAGAATTAATGTCAATTGTTGAGAAGATCGAGCAACTGTAGAAAAATCCAAAGCCATTGAAACTTACAGATAAAGAAGAATTAATCTTTCTGAGATCAAGCATTTGTCATATCAGTAGGAAACCAATTCGTGGTGAACAGCAAGCAGTAAGAGATCATTGTTATCTTACAGAACGGTATGTTATTAATGAAAAAATTTTATTTTTTTATCTAGTTTTCTAAAAAGAATTTTTTTATTGCAGATTTAGACGAGCAGCTCATAGTGTATGTAATTTAGGATATAAAGATTCAAGATTTATTCCAGTTATCTTTCATAACCTCAATTATGACACACACTTTATTTTAAAAGAGATTGTCACTTTTTCAACAAAGAAAGGACGAGTTTCTCTGATACCGCACAATAAAGAGAAATATATTTTATTCTCAAAATATGTAGATGGCTGCAACATCAGTTTCAGATTTATAGATTGTGAGGCAAGCCTCACTTAATTATTAAGGAAAAGAAGTAAGTGTAAATAAGTAAAGTGATGGAGAGAAGTAAGTGTGAGAGAGATGAATAGAGAAAAGTGACAGGTGAAGGTTAGGACTGCGGTAGTTGTATATACCGGCCCGAGCCACTCTCATTACCGGGAAATCGCGAATGAGAACTTATGCGAGAGTGATAAGAAGGAAAATTTCGGTTTGTTGAGGATGATAGGTACAAGGAAAGGATTGGCGGTTAAGAACAACACGTAGCACGGGACAGACGGTGTACGATAACGAGGTACGAGCGAAGCAGCTGACGACATCGTGGTAGCCCGCGTATATCTAGCGGATACACCGTCCCGTGGCGACACCGCGAGAATATCGGCAAACTGCCGACGGCACCGATCACCGCGTGCGCGCGCGAAACCGAGAGAGATAGAGAGATGTTGACCGCGTGCGTCGAGTAAGAGAGTGACGGCGCGCACGCTGCACGCGCACGTTGAGTATAGGTGAGAGCGGTGCGCCGGAGGGGGATCGACTACGAATGGGCTGGTGTTGATACGTACGAATGTAAGAGGAAAGGAGATAGACAGCTGTCCCGATGCATTGGTGGAGGCGTTGGCGGATTTGTACAGATAGCGGATAAAAGGAAATGGCGAACGTACACTAGCGGATTTGGAAGGAAAATAGATGGCGTTACGGACGATTATCGGTACGTTTACTACCACCGATCTGGCGGAGATGATAGCGGAAAGGGAGAACAACTAGCTCCACTATCGGTAGCGGATAATATGAATCGGAGAAGAAGGACGAGACTCCTTCCCCAACCGCCGTACAGAGTAGACGTGTTGAGCGAGAGACCATATCGAAGTAGCCATTTTGAGATCCGCTGAGATTGAAAGGAAGTTAAAGTATTGAGGCGAATTAATTGTTGTTGAACGATCAGTCGGAGCGAGAGACACCCGAAACCTATGGTTGAATATACTCAGTCAAGAAAGACTTAGCTAATTTGCAAGAAGGAGAGTTCTCGACTTGCGGTGAGTGAGGAAGTACGGCGTATTGTAAGGTATGAGAGTGTGATAAAAGGACGTTCCGTGAATATTGTGAATTAGAATAGCCGCGCGGATATCTTTAACATTTCGAGTCGAATTACTGACTTGCGCGTTATAGCTCATGTTTAAAGTATCGAACGATTAATCAGCGGGATTTCTGTGTGCGTTTGTAATTGCTGTATATTAAAGTAGTAATAATTAAAGTGTTAATAATTATGGTGAAATTGAAGAGGTTGATTTTATAACCCGACTGAATTATCCAATTCCCTACAACGTGGTTCCGCCATCTTTCCCGTGATGGTAACGGGGAGCCCGCGACCCTGAATCGGCTTGTCGTTAGTTTTACCGGTAACTGGCGCCCAATAACTCAATTCGTTACCGGGTAATTGTTATTGATTAATCATTATTATTTATTTGTCGTAAGCCATAGTGACACGTTGCACTACGGGAACGACTCGTCAGGGATCAAAAGTGCAACGTCACAAGATTCATGGAGATTTCTTCCATCAACACTAGAAAAACTAGCGTAATATCTAGAAAATGTGCCTATTGCAGTGAGTGAATTTTTAACAGATGGATTTACTCATGATCAAATTACTCTTCTAAGACGAAAAGGTATATTTCCATACGATTATGTTGATGGGTTAGATAAATTAATGAGTACAAGACTACCAGAGAAGAGACAGTTTTACAATAAACTGACAGATTTTCACATTGCTGAAGAAGATTACAAACATGCTGTTCAATGCCTTTTACGTAAAAAATCTAGGAGAGTATTCAGACTTGTACTTAAAAACGGATGTATTATTGTTGGCTGATGTCTTTGAAAGTTTTCGCAAGACATCTCTGAAAGCATACGGCTTGTGTCCAGCTCACTTTTACATAACTCCAGGACTAACATTTTCAGCAGCTCTTAAAATAACAAAGGTAGAACTGGAGTTACTTACAGATATTGATATGTTAATGTTTATTGAATCAGGCATTCGGACATCAGACATTCAAATACAAATTTTTGAAAATCTATATCTTTCATCTGTATCTAGAGACGAGATGCCTGGACTCTACTGATGAGCCCACCAGTCATACTCAGGGCGAAATACAATAAATTTTCTTTTCTTTTCTTATTTTTTTTCCATCTTTTTAAGTTTTTATTAATTTTATATTACAATCAATTAAATTTTATATATTTTTTTTGACTTAGCTTGTCTTAGTCTTTTTTCAAACACTCATCCTGTGAGGTTTCTATAGTGGCTGGTATTAATACAGTCCGCCTTACTTGAGTTGTGAGGAATATTTCTTTGGCTTGTAGAGATCAATAAATTCATTTATCATATAACTTATAATATAAACAAGCAATAAATTCACGAATTTTCAAATAGATAATGAACTTGTATTGAAAAAGGTCCATAGAATCTTAAGTTTTGAGCAAAAAGCATGGCTCAAACCTTATGTTGAAATAAATACAGAAAAGAGAAAGCAGGGAAAGAACGAGTTTGAAAAACTTTTTTATAAGTTACTAATTAATGCTGTATATGGAAAATGTATAGAGATAGAGAGGTCTCGAATTGATGTGCGTCTAGTAAATAAATGTACAGGCAGATATGGAGCAGAAGCACGTATAGCGATATCAAATTATCACAGTTGTGCAATCTTTGATGAAAATTTGATTGCTAATTCAGCTGAAGAGAACGAGTATCATAATCAAGAAAGCAATATATGTTGGTCTTTGTATACTTGATTTATCTGAAACATTACTTTATGAATTCCATTATTCATGTAAACTTCTCTATACCGATACCGACAGTTTGATATATGAAATCGAAGACATAGATATGTATAAAATAATAAAAGAAGTTATTCATAGATTTGATACTTCTGATTATCCTGTAAATAATCAATTTAACATTCCTCTGGCAAACAAGAAAGTTCTTGGAGTAATGAAAGATGAATGCTTTGGCAAGATTATGACAGAATTTATTGGTCTACGAAGTAAAATGTATAGTATTATAATTGAAGGAGGAGACACAGTCAAGAAAGCAAAAGGTATAAAATCTGCTGTTGTAAACAAATCAATTACTTTCGAAGATTACAAAAGATGTCTTCAAGATTTTGTTATTATAAGACGTGAGCAGTGTAATATTCGGTCAAAATTATGAAAATTGCACTTAGCTCTCACGATGATAAACGATACTTATTGCCTCAAAGTAACGACACTCTACCTTGGGGACATTACAGAGTTGTAGAAGAACAGATGGCGCAAGTGGATGTGCAAGTAGAGAGAGAAATGGAGAGGGGAGTTCCTACAACAAATCACAAAAGCCTGAGCGAGGTGAATACTGAAGTAGCCAATGAAATAAAAGAACAGATAGCGCAAGCAGCTTTACAAATAGATGGCGAAATGGAGAAGGGAGATCTGACATCCATCCAAAAATACCAAAGGGTGGTGGATGATGAAACGGAGAAGGGGGATGAAGCAGCCAATGAATTACTGATTGAATATGATCTTATCGAGGAGTTCATGCAAGATTGGTCGTCATCAGTGGAGAGGGAAGGTTCTCAAAAAGTTAAAGGAAGGGATGTATTGCAGGAGGCAATGGTAGGGGCAGGAATCGAGGAGAGGATCGGCTTATATAAAGGAAGAGACGATACTGAGGAGCACATTCGAGCAATTGAAGAACTTGAGAACTGCCAACCTTGTAGAAAGAAAGCCAGAATCAACTAATTTAAAAGTAAGCTTTGTTTTTTATTCATTTCCAAAAAAATTATACTTTCTATTTTTGCCTTTAACAAAAATACTTATGTTTTTTCTTATTTTTATTTCAGAATGGATCTATCAGTTTTAAATAAAGTTGCTGAATCTGTTTTTTTGCCAAGGAAAAAAGTGAAGACCAGGTTTGGTGACAAAGTCGTGTCCGAACTTGAAAGCTTCCAAATTTTCTTACCAGAATAGATTTCATCAACCATGCTGAAAAATCAAGAATTTTGTACAATTTAGCTAACACAGCAAATAAACTCAGCTTATTTGTAACTTATCAAGGCGGATCATCTTTTAAGTTTGATTCTTGCTAATCAATAATAAGACAATAATTATTTTAATCATGTATATTTATTCAAATTTTAATTTTTGTACATAATAGATAAATAAAATATGATTAAACAATGTAACGGGCCTATTTTGATCCTCTACGTAAAAATACATTTATACTTAGCAGGACCATAATAAATGGATAAATTAGAAACGTCTGGGGTAGATTGGAAACAAATCCAGTATTTCTTCTCATCCCAGAGCGATTTCTGGATATTTTTAATGGAATAAGAGGTTGGGTAGATGTTCGAACAAATCCAGCGTTTGGCCTCGCCCAATAAACTCTTTGGTGAACGTATATTAGAAAAAATCAGGTAGATGTTGGAATAAATCCAGTATTCCACATCATCCAAGTATTTTTCTATGGAAAAAGGAAACTTTGAATAATTCGGGTAGAAGAAAAAGCAAATCTAGCGCTCCTTTTCGTCCGAATGTATTCCAAGGAATGGGCTTTAAATAATAAAAGGACTTGGGAAAAGATTGGAATGATTCCAACATTCCATCTTATCCAAGTACTTTCAAATGAACATTACACCTCTGGCTGTTCAATCAAACTCAAAAGACTTAAATGGCAACAGAAATTTTGACGAAAATTAAGCACTGTGATTTGCTAAGCTAAATTTCAACAAATTTTTATTTCTGCTATAACTTTGCTCCATTGCAACGGATTTGAGCTTATTTTTTTTAAACTGTATCTATTTTATCTCAGCTTTTAAATGAATTTATACTTGAGGGCTGATAGTTTATTTTATATTAAATTTAACGGTCTGTACGAGCCAGAATATATAAATATTCTTAATCATTAGTCCATGGTGTGCTACAAATTTGTAGCTCCAACACCAAGTTCGATGAGTATAGATATTTTAATTCTGGAGACTAAAAATATTAATGTGGAAATAAAAATTATTATTAAGATAACTTTAAATATAAATATAAAGAAAGTGCATGGACTAATGATTAAGAATATTTATATATTTTGGCTCGTACAGACCGTTAAATTTAATATAACATAAAATTCACGAGCGTATTACTCTTTAAAATCTGATAGTTTATTGTTTAAGAGTTATAAGCATTTGAAGTAAAGGTTCTTTTTTTTTTAATAGCATTAACGGTGTATAACTTCCGTAATATCGAGCGTTAGGGTCTATAACTCTGGCTTTCTTCATATTTTTATATAACAAAACTTATCCTAGAGTTAGGACAAGATCCGTGATCCGGACCTGGGATACTCTCCTTATTAGTCAATTTTAGTCGTACCTAAATTTTGCAAAATAAAAAAAATTTTTAAATAAAATTATAAATTTTATCAATTTTGATTTATTAATTGTTTAAATAAATTAATCTAAACAATTAAAAAATCTTCCAAGAGTAGGGCTTGAACCCGGACCTCTTGCGTGGCGCGCTTACACTCTACCGCTTGAGCTATTACGCTATGTGACTGGAGTCTAACCATACGTCTATATATATGGTTATGCCCGTCACATCACCCCCCTTTAAATTTGTGAAAAATAAATGAAACACAAATTTATGGAAAAAAACTGTCACTATGTACCCCATATTACCCCCCTTTAAATTTGTGTTCTTTCATGATTATATAATAACACTATCAGGTAACATTTCTAAAAACTTTCATTAATTTTCAAAAAAAAAATATATATAGTTGCTTAATAAAATAAATTCAATTCTTTTTCTATATATAAAGATTATATTTTATTTACCGATCGATCAAACAACGTTATTTAATTTTGTTGGGTCATGAAGATATCGAATTCTTTTGCTGACATTCCTGGATGATTTAAACTGTTGAAAAGTTCTTCAAGTTTATCCGTCGATGCTGGTGTTATTTTTTCTATTTCCTTTTCCTTAATTTTCTTTTCTAATTTTCTTATTTTTTCTTCCACTTTCTCCATCTCTTCACTTAAAAATTTTCTTTTTTCTACTCTAGACGTTTGTGTAGGTACCGTTCTTGTTTTAACTTTTCTTGTCTGTACGTAAGTACCAATACATATTCTTGTAGAAAAACTTGTTACCCATTTTATTTTTTGGTGGATCAATCTTATGCATTTTTCATGATGACGAAACCACTTCACTCCTTTATCACTTTCACAACTACTAGATGTTTGTGTTGAAGCTTCGCAAGTAGCGATTTTCATCGAATAACAAATAAGTGTCGGTTCCAAATTTGTTGATTATTCTATATGGACCTTCGCATAGGTACATAAATTTCGCAAGTCGCTTTTCATTCGCATTAGATACATTTAATGCTATAATTAACACTAAATCGTTTATATTAAATTTATATATTTTTCTATTTACATTTTTGTTATTCGCTCTATTTATAATGAATTTATGCATTTTATCTTTTGCTTTAGCAATTTTATCCTCATAATCTTCTTTAATATTTATTGGATTCGATTTTAAATAATTATTCCAAAATCTTTCGCTTTTGATTGGAAATTGTAATTCTACTGGCGGAAAACCCGTAGTTTCGTGATGCGTATTATTTAGTACATTTTCAACAAAATGGATTTAATTAGCCCATCCAGTATGCTTATTTAAAATCGATCTATATATTCGACCTATTTCTCTATGAGATCGCTCTATAAATATCATTTTAATATTTTGTTTTTTCAAATAATTTTCCCATTTAACACTCGTAAATTGTGACCCATGATCAGATATTATAGTTTTTGGTTTACCTATATCTATAATATATTTATTTATTTTATTT